>JAOVVH010000002.1:8143448-8156801 GCA_028566435.1 Scorpiodoras heckelii
GCAAGACACGTAATTCTGACGTGCAAAAGAAATGCGAGTCTGATATGTATAAGAGACATGGGAGTCTGATATGCGCGAGAGACATGGGAGTCTGATATGCGCAAGAGACGTGCGCGTCTGATGTGTGAGAGACATTCCAGTCTGATATGCATAAGAGACGTGGGAGTCTGACATGCGCAAGAGACGTGGGGGTCTGATATGCATGAGAGACATCTGATGTGTGTCTGATGTGTGACAGACATGCCAGTCTGATATGCACAAGAAATGTGGAGTCTGATATGCGCGAGAGACATGCGAGTCTGATATGCACAAGAGACGTGGAGGTCTGATGTATGTGAGAGAAGTGCAAGTCTGATTTGTGTGAGAGACATGCAGGTCTCATATGTGCAACAGACATGCAAGTCTGATATGTGCAAGAGATGTGGGAATCTGATATGCTCGAGAGACATTCCAGTCTGGTTTGTGACAGAGACATGCGAGTCTGATATGGGCAAGAGATGAACAAGTCTGATATGCGCGACACACATGTGAGTCTGATATGTGCGAGAGTGATTTAAATCTGATATGCGCAAAAGAAATGCGAGTCTCATATGTGCAAAAGACATGCGAGTCTGATATGTATAAGAGACGTGGGAGTCTGATATGCACGAAAGACATGGGAGTATGATATGTGGAAGAGATGTGGGAGTCTGCTATGTGCGAGAGACATACGAGTCTGATATGCGCAAGAGACATGCGAGTCTGATATGTGCAAAACAAATGCAAGTCTGATGTGTATGAGAGACGTGGGACTCTGGAGTGTGGAAGTCCGATACATACATAAGATAAGTCTGAGTCAATGAGTGAAATAAGTGTGTCTGATATGTGCAAGATAAGCACGAATCTGATATAAGAGAACTAGACCGATATGTGCAAAATAAGTGCGAGTGTGATATATGCAAGGTAAGTGTGAGTCTAGTATGAGAAGAATGAGTCTGATATGTGCAAGAAATGTGTGAGCTCCATATGTGCAAGATACGGCTTAAAATAATATGTGCAAGATACTGTAAGTGTGAGTCTGATATACAAAGTCTGCCTGGAAAATAAAGAGAAAGTTTTTTTTTTTTTAATAATTCACAAAACCTTGGCCTTCTGGTGTGAATTCTTTATGGATGATCCCTTGAGAATCACAAAAGATGATGAACAGTGACTTGATTTTTGATTTGCTCATGTGAGCTTTCTTTGGGTGATGATGTTGTGTGCCATTCAGCACTTTGCCTTTTTGTCTCAGGATTGTACACGAACACCCATGATTCATCTCCTGTGTTCACTCTGTTCAGGAAACTGGGCTCTCTTGTTAAATGATCCAACATTTGCTCCAAACTCGCTTGCATTGTTCCAGTGATGAGGCACTTCAGCAGGGTTTCACAAAAACAAACATCTGGGCACTGTGAAGGTTCGAATACAGCTGAAACAGGTCCTAACATTTATGAGATCCCACTCTAACTGACCTTGAACCACCCCTAATGCATAAGGCTTACTCTCATTACTTTCTGGGCAGACCTCGTATTTGTATAAGCGCTAGTCTGTTATGTACTAGAAGAGCACGATTTGGATATAGATTTATTGAAAAATGCCATTTTCAAAGAGGGGCCTTAACCAACGCCTCAGCACCGACCACATTAAACGGATAAAATGCTAGACTTGATGCATTTCATCTGATTTGGTTAAAAAAGGTAGAAAATAATACAAACATCCTGATCATCACCTGATGGCGCTTCATAAGGGCCTTGTTTTTCTTTCGCAATGCCTCAATCTTCCTATCCAACTCGGCATCTTTCTGCTCCTTCTTCACCAGCGTCATGTCTGGGGGGCTCTGAGGAAAACAGTGCTTATTCAATTTTCCAAAAAGTCTCCAGCCATTTCAACAAGCTAGAGTAAGATACACACACACAAAACAAAAACACAGAAGAGCAACAAGTAAAACAGACAAAACTAAATTATTTTAAACATTCATATGCACAGCCCTTTGTAGTGTTGTCTGCTGTATACCAAGTAACCCATCACGTACCCGAGTCATGTAACAGGAGAACGTATTATAGACTATAAAAGACTGTTCTTTCAAGATTTTAATTCCTGAAGATTTGCATCAAAGCATGAAGATTTGTCCTTCTGATCCCTGCAACATTTTGATTCCCATAGTACGCCATCACCTACGTCTTTGTGCAGAGGCCCACATACTGGTCAAATACTACACATCTAATTTCATATAGGCACAACGTTTTTGTCCACAACTTTAACCATCATCAAGGTCACTTGTAGCATTGTGCCGAATTTGAGTTTAAAAAGAAGGTATTCAGAGTATAAGGACATGACAAGATAACACGTTAGTTATGGTATAGTTTTAATGACAATAGTATACACTAAAGTACCAGAAAAACTGGTTAATACCAATATACCAGTTAATACTTGGTAGGTCCCCCACGGGATCTTGGAGGGAACCTTGCGCAGTCCTCACGCTGATGCTTGTTGAGGCAGTCTTGTACACCTATCGCGTGAAACAATTCTTGCCAGCCGACACTGGACACGTTCACCCAGAGTCTTTTTACGGCCACGGTGCTGTCGTGAGTTTGAGGTTTTGCTGGAATTCTTGTAGTCATTTTACACCAGTGAAAATCCAAACTTCCTTCTACCTCTGAAATGCTATGACCCATCTCATGAGCTCCAACTATTAAACCTCGTTGAAAATCGCAAATCGTGATAACCTTCCATTCTCATGGTGGAAACAGCTCTAGAAGCTTCCATAGATGTGTATCGCATTAAATACGAACAGGCAGACACATCCAATGACGTACATATGAGGCATTGCTATGTATTTTGCATAGGCTCCAGTACCAGTTTTTCTGGTTCTTTGGTGTACGAGAATGAGAGAGTACTATTTAAACATTTCTGGAATTCAAATCTTTAGCAATTTGATAAGCTCAAATTTGTCTTCAATGCTAAAGAAGGCTGAGGTTGAATTATTTTTTTCATTTTTAAATCCCTACCTGACTTATTAAAACCAAGAAAATGTATAGAATTAATTGTATTTTCATAATTATCAGGCTATTACGGTTCTGATTTCTGAAATGAGACAGACATCATTTAAATTCATCGCGGACAGCAGTCACTGGTCTTCAGGAACCACTTCATTCTGATCAGCGTCACAGTGGTCCTGAAGCTAATCCGTGTAACACTCTGTGTAAGGCAAGAATACATCCTTACACACAATTACACACATTCACACCTGGGGGCAATTTAGTGCGCCAGTACACCTACTAGGTGTATTTTATTTTTGGGGTGTTGGGAGGAAACAGGACAACCTGGAGGACACCCACACAGATACAGGAACATTCACAGCAACTCCAGACAAACAGTAACACAAGCTCAGGATCAAACCAGAAACCCTGGAGCTGTGCGGTGGCCACATTAACCACAGTGGCACCACACTGCCTATTAATAATAATAACAACAGTAAGGACTGACATCCCATTCAGTTCCTGGATAGGCTACGTCACAATCCTGATTATCCTTCTTTAACATGGTTTAGATCACATTAATACTGAATAAAAACCAAAACGTAGGCTTTCAATCAGCATCTAAGACTCCTTAGGTACTACAATTACAGCACACAAGTTTAGAATAATCTAAATGCCAGATTAACAATAAACATTTATCAAATCGTTTCATTCTTCACAAAGTGGAAGAAATTACAATAAAATATGCTCTGCGAATTTTTTTTTTGTACCCACCATCACTGTGTTTACAGAGTGATGTGTGAAATGGCACCATGTTCCTGATCCCTGTAGGGAGCCTCAGCCAGGGCTCTCTGTGACGGCAGAGTAATGCCTCCGGATCTTTAAATGACTGTAGGGTTCACTAGAGCTCACTGAGAAGCTCACACTTCACTGCCTTTGCTCTGAGAGCTTGGGTGTGGGTAGCAAGGTTATGTGACCTCAAGATGCTTATGAGCAATTTTTACAGAAAGAAATTAGCATCCTGGAGAGAGGCAAGAGGTGCTACAGGCTGATTCAGGATTCAGTTTCACAGTATGAAGCAGCACTGAGGAAAACACGTGCCATCAGGTGTGAGAAAGAGGGACAAGCAGAGCGTTCAGCTTGCAGTGGATAAGATTATGAGCTGACAAGATTCTTTCATACGTGAAGCCTCTGTTGACAGATATAGCACACACACACGCACACACACACACACACACCACAGTAACTGAAAGCAAACAGAGGAGCAGATCATGTGTTCTAAACAGATACAAATAGCAGACACACTATTTGTTGACAGCATCTGGTTGCATCCAGACGTCTGCATGGCTGGACTCAAGAAAACAAGGCAGGCGTGCAAGGTTTTTACTTTTATTTGCAGACATGAGTGAGCAGTTAGATATAAAACTCGAGGAGCAAACAACGATCATATATTGGATGAGTCTGGGTTTGGTGAATGCCAAGAGAACGTTACCTGCCTGACTGCATTGTGCCAACTGTAAAGTTTGGTGGAGGTGGGATAATGATATGGGGTTGTTTTTCAGGGGTAGGCCAAGGCCCCTTATTTTCAGTGAAGGGAAATCCTAATGCTTCAGAATAGATTTTGGATAACTGTATGACTCCAACTTTGTGGGAACAGTTTGGGGAAGGCCCTTTTCTGTTCCTGCATGACTGTGCCCCAGTACACACATCAAGGCCCATAAAGGCAAAGTTGGGTGAGGCTGACATGGAAGAACTTGACTGGCCAACACAGAACCCTGATCTCAACCCCATCAAGCACCTTTGGGATGAACTAGAACAGAGATTGCAAGCCAGGTCTCTTGTCTTACATCAGTGTCTGACCTCACAGATGCTCTTCTGGATGAATGGGCAAAGATGCCCACAGACACACTGCAAAATCTTGTAGAAAGCCTTTTCAGAATAGTGGAAGGTGTTATAGCTGCAAAGGGGGACCAACTCCATATTAATGACTATGGATTTAGACTGCAATGTCACAAAAACTCCTGCAGGTATAATGTAGAGGTGTCTGAATACTTTTTTCCATATAGTGTATGGGGCAAAAAGTAGAATCATGGAAACCTGACTATCACACCCATATGTGGTTCTTCCCTAAACTGTTACAATAAAGTTGCAACCACACAATTATCCAGAATGCCTTTGTATGTCATGGAATTACAATTTGCCAAACCTGTTCCAGCATGACAATATGCCTGTTCACAAAGCGAGGTTCAGGAAGACATGGTTTGCACACGATGGTGTGGAAGAACTCGAGCGGCCTGCACAGAGCCCTGACCTCAACCCCACTGAACACCTTTGGGATGAACTGGAAAACAGACTATGCACCAGGCCTGCTCACTTAACATCACTGCCCGACCTCACTAATGCTCTTATGGCTGAATGAGCAAAACTCTGCAGAGCCACACTCGAACATCTAAGTTGAAAGCCTTCCCAGAAGAGCAGAGGTTTTTACAACAGCAAAGAGGTAACCAAGCATGAAATTAGATGTTCAAGAAGCACACGTTGGTGTGATAGTCAGGTGTCCACATAACTTTGGCATAGCATACACTGCGAGTAGGAACTGCACCCCCTTTCTCAAGTGTTTGCACCACAGGAACTGGGGATAACTGTAGTTCTTAGAACGCCGTGTATAGGGACTTTTTTTTAGCTCCTTCTTCAGGGTTGGTACTTTTCTCAGCACAGAGGAACCCTGAGTGACGTAGAGATGCCATGACTGGTCCAGACGTAAAAGACGCAAGTGTATAGTAATGGGTCTAAAGGCACATACATGTGTTGATGCCAACCGCCATTTTTGAATATGCCTATGTACACCGGTAGCCGTGTAAACAGAAGGTCTCACAAAATATGGAGAAATACACAACAGACAAATGGACCGATAGTGAAGTCCAGGCTTTACCGAGCCTATATGCGAAAAGGAGGAGATACAATTCGCTAGCATTTCATCTTAACTATTCGCTACCATCTTATCTCAACACAGAGTGATGGATTTCACTATCAGCAGCCAACCAGAAACATGATCTGATACTTCATCCATGATCAAGAACATCTTAGTCTAACTTTCCTTCAAGCAGTGTCTTTCTCTCAAGTTATTCACATAGACTGTGCTTTACTATAAACCGGAGACTCAAATGAGCCATCTCTTTTACTTATAATTCATAGGCTTCTGTAACAAATGGCGTTTTAGTAACAAAATACCACAGGTGTCTGCATGTGAACATGCTAAATAACAGAATCAGGTACAACGTTACTTACAGTAACAATATACAAGATTCAGTTTGTGCTAGACAAACTAGCATTCTATCCCACGATCCCTTATCTCTATAAAGGTAAAGAGTTGCAATCTGCATTTGAACTAGTCCATGATTGCATTTATGAAACTTGCTATCCACAAAGGGAGCTTTGATTAAAAAAGTTTTATAACAATTGCCCTAGAATAAAGTGAAGATTGCATTGCATGTAATCATGCATTACATAAAATAGCCAGTGACAATTTGCTGAGTGCTGAGTGCAATTAACCACTCATAATAATTTAATGCAGCATGGGGAAAAAAAATACTGGCAAATAAACATGATTTAATCAATATCAATTTCTTGTTGCCAAATGATACATTATGACACAAAGTGCTTTTCAATTGGTTCAGACAGTTTTAACTAAGCCTGCACAGAAGAGTGTTTATCCTTTTCTGCCATGATTTCATGCTGATAAGTCTGTATATTCAAAATTTCAATCTAGATTATATCTGGTGAATTAGGCTTGATTTCACCTATACGCTAGAAAAACGGCTCAATCTGTGTTCTGCGCTCAGTGTCCTACACTTAACTTAATAAAACATCAGTATCATCATGTCACTCGTCATAAACACAGGCTTAAAGAATACAGCTATATTCCTGGAGAAGCATGAGAATTATTCATCAATGGGGCATTTTGTGTGTACACCGTGTACACACCTTGCTATGCATAGAATGTGATTTATAAAGTTATTCTTATGCAAGAGAATGCATGTAACCTGTATACCCGTTAGTACTGGGTAGGTCCCCCACGGGATCTTGGAGGGAACGTTGCACAGTCCTCGCGCTGATGTTATTTGAGGCCCCAGCATCGAATTCCTTGTGTTGCTACTTGAGGCAGTGTTGCACAGCTGTCGCGTAAAACGATTCTTTTTACGACCACACTGCTGTTGCAAGTCTGAGGTTTTGCAGGAATTTTTGTAGTCATGCTGCACCTCTGAAAATGTTCTTACGTGAAAATCCAAACTTTGCTTCTACCTCCGAAATGTCATGACCCATCTCACGAGCTCCAACTATTAAACCGGGTTGAAAATCGCAAAATCGTGATAACTTGCCATTCTCACAGTGAAAACAGCTCTAGAAGCTTCCATAGATGTCTATCACTTTATATACACACTGGCGGATGCAACCAATGACGTGCATAGGTGGTGTTGCTATGCATTTTGCATAGGTTCAAGTACCAGTTTTTCTGGTACTTCAGTGTACATTGAACACTCACTACGGGATAAAGGCAGACAGCTGTTAATGCATTTCAGACACTATTTGGATGTTACACTGCTGCCATAGCTGTAATTATAAGGAACTCTGACAACACTTTCAGAAGACAGACTGCAATGTATGATGGTCTAAGTCAGGGTACAGCTTGTGTACGCTACATTTTGCCGTGCCTCATGACAATTTTGTAGGACTTTGCTAAAACTAATCCTGACAATGCATCTGCATAAACCACTAGTGGTATAAAAATGTAACGGCAAGTAAACTGATTACTTGGAGATTTCATCCCGTTTATTGTCAGGCAGATTAGTATCAGTGACAGTAATTAGTGATTTCAGACAGGTGACACAATGTCATAATAAATCACATCCAAGGCACATATAAACACAGACTGGGATCATTCCTTACTTGAAGATTCAGCACGTGTAATTTGCACAAGGAATGTTTTTAATAAACACAGAAACATGAAAATGATGAGTCGATTTTGTTTCTCCTGTGCAACTTTAATTGACGTCTGCCCCATTTTTGGAAAGATGAAAGCCAATGCTTATTCTCTCCTTGACTTAAGTCTATGATTTGTACACGCTTGAGGGCTTTATTAAGTCAAAAGCCAGTATACAGAGAAGCACCATTTGTAGTCAGCCATAGACCTACTAAGTCCTTTCTACTCTAGTTTTTTGCCATTATCACATTTCAGCAAGGAGTTAGAGACAAGCCTGTCATTTAACACCCAACCATGTGCTGAATAATGACATGTCTTATACAGACATTTCCAAAAAAAAAAAAAGAGATAACAATAATGATGGATATTCACATAATTGTAGTTTCCGAATGTAACTGGGGCAGCAGACTGCACATGATGGCCTTAAAATCCCCCTCTTAAAGGGACATTGTTTACCATATATGGCAATTTGGGGGTGTTTGTTTATGCAAATGAGCATGGCCTTGAACAAGCAGATGCAGTTCAGAATGTGTAGGATTTATCAGTGTTTGTTGTGTACAGCTGTGCACACGATCGTGTGAAATGCAAATTCTATAGTGCATACTATAGCAGCTCTTATGCACAATTATTCTTCTTCAACTTCTTTTGAGCACACATTTATAAATGAGACCTCTCTTGTCTTCTGAAACAGATATAACATATATATGTGTCTGAATCAAAGCAGATTCATGAAAACCACTGCCTGTGACAGTGAGGGGGACAGGCACATATAATGGTCACACACTGGTTCCCTGCTGTTTGGCAGCCTCTCTGTCTGCAATACAAGAGAGACAAGGAAAAAGAGGGAGAAGGAAAACGGGAAGCAGAGGAAATCTGCTGATCACTCGCCGTCATGGCAGGCATGACATAAGAGTAACCCTCCCTTGTCCATGTGACATCCATTTTAAAGCAAAATGATGAGTCAGAACGCTGACGCTGACCGGCGCACACAAACGGCGAGGACCACCTCTGTGGGGAAAAAATAGCAGCAATCTGATAGTCATAGAAACTCAGACGGAGCTTTTATGTTCTCAATCTGTTCAGTCTGTGACAGCAGATTTGCACACTGGTTTCGCACCGTTCTTGCTATGCACAGCAGATCAAGCACTAACTTTGTTAGGATTCCCTCCATTCTCAGTTGTCTTGGCATACTGAACCAGACTGACTGTTTCGTAACACGTTACATGGAGCCTGAAAAAGTGTCAGCAAACCTACAGAAGAAAGTCCTCAGTAGGAAATATTCTGACTAGCCAATACATCTGATCTAAAGACCAAGACATGACTAATCATTTTGATTAAGCGTACAAGCCGAGAGATATGGTCTTGCGTCATAGAGAGCAAGACTGGGACATGGAAGTCTTGCAGGCCAAGAAACTCGAGCTCTGGTTGTCAGGGTCCGCAAACACAACAAGCATGCACATACAGACACATAACAGGAGGAGAGAATGTCTCGCTCACAGTGCCCAAATGAGTCACTGGCTCGCAAAAGCAAACAGAGACCATAATAATCTCAGCATGCACTTCCCCACCCCCAGCTTGGACTGAAAATACCCACACATATTAGCCCAGATGATCAGCTGACAGCAGCGTCTATGCCTAAAAACAGAGGCCTCATTCCCAGCAATCACCTTTAGCCGGACAGTATAGAGGTAATTGAGAGGCATGCAGGAGGAAAGGGACAGAAGGACGCAGATGACAGTTTGAGCTTAGTGACAGACGCACAGTCAGGGAGGGCAGCAGTGAGGAAGGGAGACAGAGACAGAGGGAGAAACAGAGAAGAGATCGAGAGTTAAAGCCACTCACGGATGGGTCCATGTCAGCGACGAAAGCTGGATTGCTTCCAGACACAAGGCAGCCAAGGAGGCAGAGAGAAGTGAGTGGAGTGTGCAAGCATGCCTTGATTACAAATGAAAAAAACCCTGATCTCCAGCGAACGCAAAGAGCGCCCCTGTTCGCAAATTTTATAGCAACAGCCCACTTACACATGCACACGCGCACATGCACATACTTTCTGCTTCTCTCACTCTCTCCGTCTGCCACTCCTCCCTCTCCACCACCCCCCTTACCCTCTCTCTCCCTCTCTCTCCCACTCTCTCCCTCTCTCTCCCTCTCTCTAGCACTTGTGACCCTTCATCCTGTCTCTCTGCTCCCTTTGTGCTGAACTGCAAAAAGAAACAAAGCAGTCCATTACTCTTCTGCTTTCAGTCTAAAACTTGTACCACACTCAGACTACCATGATAAAGTCTGAAGTACTTGGTTTATATTATTAGATTTATTCTACAACAACTTCATTAAAACTGCAAGGGTAACCAGATACAACATAAAATACAATTCAACAGGCAACATTAAACAACGTTAAAATATCAACCTGTTAATAATATGTCTATTTTAATATTTTTAATATAAGATAAAAACAATAAAGACCAAATGCAGTTATTAAATGATCATTGCCTTTATTGAAGATTATATAATATATAATACAGGATGTCCCCAGAGTCTCCATACATAGGAAAAATTTACAAACTATATAATAAAACTGTATAAAACTAATAATAAAACCATATACTTATATTATATTTTTAATTTTTTTTTATATTTATATATATTTTTTTATATTTTGTAATAATTTTTAAAGAAAGGTACTTTTAGCTACCCTAATGTATGCTGACACATACATTATATAATATATAATATATTCATAACCTATGTCACAAACCTAATAACTGATTGTGCCACCCATAGTAGGCAAGCAAACATTTTATTCATATATTTACTTATATCACAACAAAAAAGATGAAAAAAAAATAAATTGAAATGTAAATAAAACA
The DNA here is from genome assembly GCA_028566435.1 of Scorpiodoras heckelii. NCBI lineage: Eukaryota > Metazoa > Chordata > Actinopteri > Siluriformes > Doradidae > Scorpiodoras > Scorpiodoras heckelii. The sequence continues at coordinate 8,154,293 of JAOVVH010000002.1, forward strand.
TAATACAACTTAGAATTTCACACCCAACAATAAAAGAGAAACTAGAGAGGTGCATTTCCTGAAAAACATGCGGAGTGTGATTGCAGCGAAGCAGTGGTAGACTCCGCCAAGTCTAAATCAGAAGATTAGCACATATTTGGTGTGGGGAGCGGAATACTTTTGCGTTAGCACATAGTTGGGGTGCCAATACTTTTTCTCAAACACATGGATGTGTGTGCAATCACGTAGTTGGGGTGCCAATACTTTTGTTTAGACACATGAGTATCTGTATTTAAAGACACAGAGGGTGGCCAATACTTTTGCTCAGACACATGATTGTTTGTGTAAGCACATAGTTGGGGTGTCAATACTTTAGCTAGTAGGAATTTAATTCGGGTGCCAAAACATTTGCTCAGACAGGTGATTGTGTATAAGTGAGAACAGATGGGGTGCCAATACATTTTATCAGACAGGTGACTGTATACCTGTAAACATGAAGGTTGGGGGTGCCAATACATTTGATCTGACACATGATTGTGTGTTTGTAAGCATATATTCAGTGGGAGTGTAAATACATTTGCTCAGACTGGTCACAGTGTGTATGTAAACTTTCAGTCAAGCAGAAGTACAGAAGACAAAAAAATAGAAACAGAAATGAAAATTCAATTTAAGTAAATAGGAAAAAAGGGGGATAAAAATAAGTGTGGAGGGTAAACGAGTGCGTGGATCCCTTAGCTATATACAAGCGCACCATTCCTGAACGGGCCGGATGTTTTAGAGTTGGAATGGTGTCGATATTTCAAAAATTGCGGCAGTTGAAATCCGGACAAAAAGACAACAGAATAATAAGTCAGAATTGAAATCCAGACAAAAAGAGGGGTGAATAATAAGTGAGAATAAGAATACTAATAAAAATATGCCGACGGATAACAATAGTGTGATTGCATATAGTTTGGGGTGCCAATACTTTTGTTTGGACACATTAGTATGTGTATGTAAAGACACAGAGGGGAGCCGATAGTTTTGATCAGACACATGATTGTGTGTGTAAGCATATAATTGGGTTGCCAATACTTTAGCTAGTGAGCATATAATTGGGGTGCCAATACATTTGATCAAGACACATGACTGCGTGTTTGTAAGTATATAGTGAGTGGGAGTGTAAAAACATTTGATCAGACTGGTCATAGTGTGTATGTAAACTTACAGTCAAGCAGAAGTACAGAAGACAAAAAATAGGAACAGAAATGAAAATTCAATGCAAGTGAACAGGAAAAAAGGGTGATAAAAAGGAGTGTGGAGGGTAAAAGCTTAGCTATATACAAGAGCACCATTCCTGAATGGGCCGGATGTTTTAGAGTTGGAACGGTGTCAATATTTCGAAAATTGCAGGAGTTGAAATCCAGACAAAAAAGTGCAAAATAATAATAATAATAATAATAATAATAATAAAAGAATAATAAGACTTTCGGATAACAATAGTGTGATTGCCTACTACAATTCCACTAACTACATGTGACCACCCACAAAGGAAAATGCATACAGATGTGCCTTAATGTTGTTTTTTTAAACAGCTCCTTGGACCCAGCAAGTCTAATATCCAAGGACAAATTATTCCATAAATTAGAAGCACAAACTGGAAAAGCACAATCGCCCTTTCCTTTTTTGCTTGTTCTCGAAACTATTAGGAGACCTTGGCTGGAGGATCTCAATGCCTTAGCATTCGAATATGGAAATATCAGCTCAAAAATATATTCCAAACCATCTCCATGTACAGGCCTGCTGCTTTGTTAAAACCCAAATCCTAAAATTTACCCTGTAAACTACAGGTAACCAATGCAGTGATGCCAGTACTGGTGTAATATTGGTCCTTGTTAGAATGCAGGCTATAGCATTCTGAACCAACTGGATTCATGGCATATCTCCTTGCCTAAGGCACGAAAATAGATCATTACAATAATCTAACCTTGATGATATAAAAGCATGAATAATTTCCTCTGTGTCATGAAAGGAAAGCATCTTCTCTACATACTTTGTTAGCCCCTTTTACACTGTTCTTCAGAGGTCAGGACCCCCAAAGGACCACCACAGATCAGGTACTACTTGGGTGGTGGATCATTCTCAGTACTGCAGTGACACTGACATGGTGGTGGCGTGTCAGTGTGTGTTGTACTGGTATGAGTGGATCAGACACAACAGTGCTGCTGAAGTTTTTAATCACTATGTCCACTCACTGTCCACTCTATTAGACATACCTACCTAGTTGCTCCACACTGTAGATGTAAAATCAGAGACAGTAACTCATCTGTTGCTGCACAGTTTGTGTTAGTCATCATCTAATCCTTCATCAGTGGTCACAGGACGCTACCCACAGGTCTCTCTTGACTGGATATTTTTGGTTGGTGGACTATTTTCAGGCCAGCAGTGACACTGAGGGGTTTAAAAACTCCAGCAGCACTGCTGTGTCTGATCCAATCCTACCAACACAACCAACAGTAAACCAAACAGCACCTGCTCTGTGGTGGTCCTG
>JAOVVH010000002.1:8201964-8212449 GCA_028566435.1 Scorpiodoras heckelii
ACTGATGAAGGATTAGAGGATGACTAACACAAACTGTGCAACAACAGATGAGCTACTGTCTCTGACTTTACATCTGCTGGGTGGAGCAATATGGTGGATGTGTCTCATAGAGCACACAGTAAGTGAACAAAGTGTATAAAAACTCCAGCAGCACTGCTGTGTCTGATCCACTCACACCAGTACAACACACACTAACACACCACCACCACATCACTGTCACTGCAGTGCTGAGAATGATCCACCACCCAAATAGTACCTGATCTGTGCTGGTCCTGTCAATTAGAGAACTGAATAAAGGGGATTAACGAAGTATGTAGAGAAACAGATGAACTACAGTCTGTAATTGTAGAACTACAAAGTGCAGCTATATGTTAAGTGAAACTGAGAAAATGGACAATGAGTGTAAAGAAAAGGAGGTGGCCATAAGGTTATGCCTGATTGCTGTATACTGTATGTGTACATTTGTTATATTTGGATAGTGAATTATGCTGATAAAATAAATTACGTGTAGTAAGAGTCCATGGAATTGATTTGACAGTTAAAGTCTCTGGCTACAAAATGTTTGAGAACCCCTGACGGACTACAGTACAGACAATTTCAGGTCAGCAGCCATACAAATTTGGGACCGCTGGTGAAATATCTCACCTTCAGTTGAGGGTTTAAACCTTTGGTACATCCTGAAGAGGAAGATGAGAAATAGCGCTTCAGCACCCTGAAATACAATGTATATCAGCGGAAAGAGAAACAGGGGTCCAATGACCTCTGGAGGGAAAGTCACTTTCAAAATTGCTGAGCACAGCTGGATGTTTTGACAGCCGGTCTCCATAGCGATCGTCCTCCGGCACCTGAAGAGACAGCAGAAAAGTGGAATTGTCACTCTATAAAGCTTACTACATTCTTTATGCTTGCCTAAGTGAAGCTGAAACTCCAAAGAGATCTAATCAAATCCTAAATTCCACTTTGCATCACTTTATATCTGCAAAGATACATAGCAAATTTTTTGCGCCGTGGTGATAGCTGACTAATGATTGAATAACTCGAAAACAGTTGCACGTGCTGTTTATTTACCATCAGTCCTAATGTCTCATGTAACGGTTTCATTGAATAGTGTTGTAATTACAGCTGGCCCGGCTTCAGCTGTTCCCATCCCCATGTTTCACTGACAAGGTAAACATGGTAGACAACATAAGTGCAGAACATGCCTGCATGTGACAGTTTATGGGGTAATTTTTTGACAGGATTGGTAGCTTTGAAGTGGTCTCCTTAAAGGCTTGAAAACACTACATGACTTGCAAAGATGTCAGATCGTTGTACTCTTCAAACTACACATCTCATCATCAAGGCATTTCCATCCACAGAACTGCCACTTACTGGATCGGTTTTGTTTTTCATGTTTCTGTTCAATAAATTGTGCAAGAATTTTTAACACATCAAGCTGCTTCCTTATAATGGGCTCCTTATCAAGATGAAAATGCACAATGTAAAAATTCTAGTGTTGATTTCAATTACTGTTTTGTCCTTTGGCTAGTAGATAGTGTGAAGTTGTGAAGTTAGTGTGTGAGATTTGGTGTTGTTCGGTTATTGTTCTGGTACATTAAGTCATTTTAAGTTATTTTACCATTAAGTGTTTTAGAATGTCCCACAAGCTGGTGTGAATTTGTGGAGTGGAGATGTGAAATATTACATTTAAGCAACATTAAAACATTAGGCATCTTACAGGAAAGTACAATGCTGTATCTTGTAAAATGTCCAAACTGATTTTGGTTTTAATGCTTTACAGACATTCATGGTACTCACGAGTCTTTCTGTTTGAAGACCACTGACATGGTGTAGCCTAACAGGTAGCCTATGAAAGGCATGAGAAAACCCACAGCCAAGATTTGAGGAGAGAGCACAAGCCACACTGTTGCTCCTAAAACGATCCCGCACATCACACCAACCGCCACAGTGGATATTAGCAAGATGCTAAAACCAGTCTGTTGAAAAGATGAGAGTTGTTGGTAGCAAAAGCCTCACTCAGACTTATTATAGAGTACAGTAATAGTAGTAAATATCAGTAAATATATCTATATCAGTAAATTGTATAAATAGTAATTTTCCTGGATGATTCTTAAGCCTAGCTACAGCAGTTGAAAGATTTTTCACTGGTGTTGGCTTTAGTTTGTGTCTGACTGAATCTTTTGATTTTGATAGCTTCTCACAGATTTGTTACTAATTCTATATTTTCTAAAGTTACAGCAAATACACAACAAAGCACAAAAGATGGCATGCTTAAAAAATTTGATTTATAGTAACAGGAGATTTAGAGGTTGTTTCCTGGACATGGTCAAATTAAGACAGGACCCTGGTAGACTATCTTTACCAGCTGGTAAGTGCTGGTAGATGGACATGGTTTCCGAATGGCTGCTACTAATACAACATCGTACAAAGTTTATCTTTAAAGAAGCAAGAAAATAGTAAGGCAATTAGAAAACCTCTAGCATTTAGCAATCAATTTAGTCAAGTAACAAGGAATCTAGAAAATGACCAATTAACTGGAATAGACTGGGAGCAGGTCAGGCTAAGCTGTATTTTTTGTTTTGTTTTGTTTTTTTGCAGTGTTAGCACTGTATAGATGAATGAATTTTAGAGTTGAATTATAAAATAGAGGTACATGTTCCTTTCCCCCTATTCAAAAACCCGAGTTGAAACATACCCTAATGACAATTTGAGAGTACCGTGGTGCCCAGTGGTTGATGGCGATTCCTACAGCACAAGGCACTATGGTCATGATGAGAGCAATGAAGATCCCAGTGTAAGGAACTGCATTCTCAAGACCGGAGAACCCTTGAGAGTACAGATAGAGGAGAACGGGCATTGCACCCAATGCCAGAACTGTAGAGCATGTGGTCATCACAATACTGTAGAAGAGAGGTTCTGGGTCACTTTTTACATTATTCTTGGCAGCATTTTGTTTTATTAATAGCATTTAAACAAAAGTGTATGAGCCTCGTAATGTTCCATAAACTAGCCTGTGACTTCACTGAATGGACTGATCTAGGATTATCTGTTAAAGTCCATGATTGGAATGTCATATAGAGGTTGTATTACGTTTGTTGCCACATGGGGGTGACAAAACATGCAACCTTAGGACTACAGCCAAGAACTACAGCTCCGTGAGAGCCGGGTCTAACTAGCAGCACCTGCTGCTTATTAATGCTCATCAGCCTTAAAGCCGCGCTGGGGATAAAGAGACGCTGCATTCTTTCCCCTGCGTGGATCAACTTCACAACGATATGGAAGACTCTTTGCATCTGCCCATTCGCATTCCCAAAGTACTCGTTTGCTTGATCTCAGTTACTTTGTTCACCTTTTTGTTCACTATTGGCCTTTGTACTCTGTTTCTTAGTTTGTGTTTTGTTCTTGCAGCTCATAAGCCAGAGTGTGGTTCCCCTGCCTGTTTTTCCAGCGCCCTCATCTGGATCTTCTGCCTTCTTTTGGGACTGCTCACGTGTTTTGTTTGCTACTTTTGCCACGCTCTGTTCTTCTTGTTTTTGTTTTTGTTTTTTTTTAATACGTCGCTCCCTTTACTTTGTCTCCACCTGTGTGCCAAAATAAACTTTACTGCACTTGACTCCAACTCTCGTGTGGGATCATTACAGGTTGTATCTTTTTAAAAACTTTAAAAATGTAAAAAATTTACTAAAAAATTCCTTTTCAAAATAGAATCTAAATTAACATGTTCCCATCTCTGGCAACATCATCTGATTTTCTACAGGTTTCTTTGAAGACATTTGCTGCATTTTTTGTTTCTAAATGAGTAACAGGATTTACATTTATGGCAATTGGCAGACTTCCTTATTCAGAGCGACTTACATTTTATCTCATTTACATAGTTATGCAGTTGGGGCTTGAGAGCCTTGTTTGGGGGCCCAGCAGTGGCACCTTGGCTGTGGTGGGATTTGAACTCACCACCTTCTAGGCAGTAGTCCAACATCTTAACCACTGAGCTAAAGTAAAAAAATGTGAGGGTTTTTTTTTTAGATTTTTCCCCAATTTTCTCCCTAATTTAGTGTGTCCAATTCCCACCCTTAAGTATTCCCTCATGTCACACGACGAGCTGCCAGTCAGGGAGGGCGAAGCTATCGTACATGCTTCCTGCTGCTCTTGCAACTTACATGAGCGGTGTAACGCACTCGGAGGAAAGCGCTTGCGCCCACCTTCTGCATGCATGAGCCCCCAGACGCCCTGATTGGACAGTGTCGCACTGATTGACATGGGAGAGAGCGTATGCTGCCCCTCCACCCTGAGAGCATGGCCAATTTGCTCTCTGAGCTCCCGGCTATGGGCAGCTATAGCATCACCCAGATTTGAACTAGCGATCTCCGGATGATAGGGCGAACGCGTTGCCATTGTGCCACTCGGGAGCCCAAAAATGTGAGGTTTTTGAGCATAGAATGAGCAAATACACAAAACATAATTTACTATCACTATCACTGGGGGAAAAATTTGAGAATTTATTTTTCATCTGAAAATTTAGAAATTCCTGTTCAGTTTCTTGTAGGATATTTTATATATGTCCTGTGCTCAGGTAACATGGTTGAGAAAATATCCTGGAAATATAAAGTCCTAATAAGTATTTAAATTTGGCTAAGGGAGGCCAAAATGCAGTTTAAGTTGCTGTTTAAATGCTAAGTGCATTATGTAGTACTTAAACGCTGTCTTTTAGCATCTTTTCCCTCTGAAACCCTTGCTAAATGTAGGCCAGTGTAAATTACCTTAAGTTCATGTCCCCTTGGAGAGCTAAGGCAAAAATATTGGAGAGATTGCCTCCAGGACAGCATCCACAGATGAGTACGGTGATGGACTCAATGGGTCCGAGCTGGAGGAGCTTGGCCAGACAGAAGGCAGTGAGAGGCATTATTCCGAACTGAGCCACCACCGCTATGCCCACACCACTCGGCCTGACCACGTGTTGCTTGATCTTGTTTATGTCCATGGTGCAGCCCAGAGAAATCATAGTAATGAAGAGGATGATGATTGTGATACTATTGATGACCTTGTCCATGACTGGAGAGAAAGGAGACTGGAAACCTCCAATGGTGCCATTTCCTGATGTGCCATTGTAAAGGGTGTATTTAAAGCTGTAGCTGACATATCTTTGGTAATCTTCTGTCATGTTCATCGCTGCATTAGCAGTTTCCCAATATGGCTGACTCTGTTTTTACTACTGAAGATTAAAAAAAATTATTAAATTTTCATTTAAATAGTTCTTTAATTGGATAAAATCTCTCTAAATGATAAAACACTTTGTAAACTATATAAAAACAGTTCATTGTGAAACTGTCATGGAAATGTAGCTATAGACCAAATCTATTGGAATTTCAGAGTATTACATTTTGAAATTGTCAGTATGATCCTACCCTCTGGTTTTTTTTCTCCTCTTGTTCACTCTTTTACACTTGTTATCTTGCTGTCCTTGTTCCCTACAACAAGACATGAAAAAAGAGGAAAAAAGCTTGTTGAAGTAAAGTGATTTTAAACATTGGAGGATTTACTCAACTTGATGAGAAGATGCTGTTTACATGAAACAGATTTTTCAGTAAACTTTTTTCTGAACTTTTTTTTTGTATATAAGATGTGTGTTAAGACTGAGGTTCCACTGAGCTCAATTTCAGGGCCCCTGTTATTCACTCTGCACATATTAATGACGTTAGCAATAATGTCTCTGATTCTTATTTGCATTTATAAACTGATGGCACTGTTATGTGTTATTTTGCCTTAACTCAAGACATGGCAAACTCAGATCTAAAGAAAGGATTTGCAACCATTAAACGAAGTCTAAACAATTTGTTTGTTTATTTAATGTCACTTCAGCATCTATGGCTATTCATTACAAGAACAAAGTAACATTGACACGTGTTTCAGTACAAGTTCAATGTCAAACAGGTTATTTTGTATCACTAATTCACCTAACTTACATGATTGTGGACTGTGGGAGGAATCCAGACTCCACAAAGAAAGGACCCACACCACTCCCACCTGGGATCAAGCCCAGGACCTTTTTGCTGTGAGGTGACAGTACTACCCACTGAGCCGTCCTCTAAACTATCTAAAATTAGTCCTAAATGATCAAAAAACAAAATGCACGGCATTTTCTAAAAAGAAAAAAATATCTATTTGATCTATATTTAATCTCTCAAATACACACAGAAATTGCAGGGCAGAATAATTGTCATCATATTAATACTAACTGTATGCTTTGTAGTAAACAGTGATCACACTGATGAAATGATAATAAAAAAAACTTTAAAGTCAAAACTAGATTAAAGTGGAGTTATTTAGAAGTGCAAGAAGCTGTATTCATCAAATTACTGATTGCTCTCTTGTTTCAGTGCCAAGAAAGAGAATACGGGCATATTTTTCTTTTACTGAAAACAATTCTTGGTTGATTTCAATCTGCTCAATCTGTATTTTTCCAGTATGACATATAATTAACATTCTTGCAGTCACATAAATTTAGAGCTTCTATCTATGCTATCTGAAATATAGTGCCTCACAATAATAGAATGACTGACAGGATCTTGCAATTAATCTCATTATTAGATTTGAAATTTTTATTTTTATTTATTAGGACATTGTTTTGGTCCAAATACTCCTGTCGTTACTATTGTGTTGCCTTCTTAGCCAAGGTTTGCATGAAAAAGAGATTTATGTCTCAGTATGACTAAGACACATTAACATTAGTATTCAGAGTTTATGAATACTACCGCAAAGGATCATTCAGCTAGCTGCCAGAGAAACTGAAAAGGAGGTTACAATATCTCCATGGTAAAAGGAATGCAAACCAAAAAAACAAGCACGTTGCTTGTAGGGAAAGGTAACGTGTTTCATATGATCTCCCTCACAGATTACCACAGACACACGTTTAGAGAGCTTTAATCTGTTGTACTCTGCTATGCATTTTGCAGGTTAAAATGTTAAAAAAAAGTGGTGAAGATAGTTTTTGTGGCTAAAAAGTGCAGTCTGGCTCCCTCTGTGAGAAATGGCACAGACTCAGTTATGCAAGTGCTTCTAAGCAAAAAACAAAAATCCAGATTGAACTGTGCACATTTATAGTGCAACTTTGCAAAGTCATTTCAATTTAAACTTGAAATCTATCAAATCAGTTTCATATCTTGAATATTATAGATAAATGTTTTAATAAACAGGCTTTTAAAAAGCAACAATTATCCACTTTACAAATATACAGCAAATGGATTTTCTTACCTTAACTGACTGAGTGCATGAAGGTAAGTCTACAAATGTGGTGCACGTTTCAAAAAACAGCCGTTTCACTTGTTCTCTTTTATCACTCACTCTTACTGATCTCTCACACACATTCTCTCTGGTCCCTTTTGCATCTGTTCAAAGCCCGTATTGTGAACTCTGCAATCACATGGTGTTTTATAGTAACAGCCCCACCCCACCCCCCACCACCCCAGCATAATTCAACTGGATTTTCAGCACTCAGCTGAAACCACACTCCTCTGTACGGTTTTTTTTCTTCATGTTCAATTATTTTATTCATGTCAATCAATTCAGTGAAATATTTTATATAACAATTATGTCCTGAAATTCAATTCAGTGAATGATTTTTTTCTATTAAAACATGGAATATAATGTATTTATCACCGTATTTTAGAAAACACCTAACATCTGAACAAATTGGCCACTCAGAACTTTAAATATTAATATTGACTTTAAAATTACAATAAAGTTTACATTTTAAAAGTGAAACATACAAAATCATGTGTATATTTTGAGCTAGAAGATACAAATATTTCATGCAGAAGGGGTGGTGGTGGGGGTGGCGGTATACCAAATATTCTTTTGTATAACAGTTTTTATGTCACATGGTTTCTATAGAAACATGACTCAATGCAGAATCCACAAATTATGGCTCAGTTTGCCACTTTTCTGTAAAACAGTTTAAATAATATGAAATCTGTACATCTGTTCTCTACAAAGTGCCTCTGGTTTGTAACCAGCAATCCAATAAATTTGTCTATCATGGGAACTCTCCTGATGAGTCAGTATGAGTTATTTTTGCTTTCACACTCACAGAGATGCTCAAAAAAATCTGGGCAAAGAGCTAGGCCTGGTTCTATGCCAAGCCTCCCTGGCCTCCAATAGTTACAACAAGAAAGAAGACAAACAAGATACCTAGTGCAAATGTTTTCATACTAGCACACAGTGTCTTCCCTAGAATGTTGTTAACTTACACTCTCTGTTCACTTTAATAAAACATCTGTACACCTGTTCATTTATTCAGTTATCCGGTCAGCCATCAATCATGTGGCAGCAGCACAATGCATAAAATCATGCAGACACAGGTCAAGAGCTTCAGTTAATGTTCACATCAAACAACAGACTGGGGAAAAAGTATCTCCTGGGACTTTCACACACAATAGTCTTAAGCATTTACACAGAAAGTTGCAAAAAACAAAATACACTGAGTGAGTGGCAGTTCTATGGGTGGAATTGACTTGTTGATAAGAGATGTCAGAGAAAAAAGGCCAGATCAAGCTGTCAGGAAAGACTTACTAACTCAAATAATCATTCTTTACAACCGTGGTGAGCAGAAAAGCTTGTCCAGCTTCGGTGAGTCTGTGCCCATGATAGTCTAAGATTTAAGGAGTGGAACCTGTCTTCTTCTTTTGTAGCTAATCCACCTCAAGGTGCTTTTCTGCTCACCACGTTTGTAAAGAGTGCTTATCTGAATAAAAGAAACAAAATGTTTCAGCCTGCATCCACAAACATCATGCTTTTGTACCGTTCTGTGTAAACTCAACAGACTGCTGTGTGTGAAAATCTTAGGAGATCAGCAATTTCTGAAATACTGTGTCACTGTGTCACAATACGGTCACTGTGTTACTTATCCCCCTGCTCACTTTTTCATCTGAAGTGTAGCAATGTGATTCCAGAGGAACTATATTTAATTGTAACAATGACACTAAGGCTTATTTGACTTGGCTTCCGATGCTTGCAGGAAGAGGGCTCATTTAATAGATCAGTCTCAGATCTGTATCAGGTATTTGTCAGGGCAACAGAACTGAGAAGTTGACATGATGAAGATGGTTCACTGAAATCACATAAACATAAAACATAAATGTGTTTGGGAGTCAGGTTTCTGTGCTGAGTGCTTCAATCAGGGTTCACTGAGCTCCAACCTTCACACCACCTTGTCTTGAGCATATCAAAAATAGGCAGGGACTTCGATCTAATGGTGAACACTGACAGGTTACCTTATACATCTTTACAACATTATTATGGTCCAGAAGGTCCAACCTGAGCCTGAACATCTTATCTTAAGCAAATTTATCATAAGTTTATCTATTGCTTAACCTGTGAGGCTTCACAGATTGTTCCTCTGTATCTCGTATTAATCATTATTTTTTAATCTCTTTGTATTTTATCTCCTTGCTCTTTTTCCTTAACAAGCATCTGTCTACCTATAGAGTATGTTCATAATACCAATTCTCACGTGCATTTTTAGTAGTATTTAATACTGTTATTTTGCCAGGGATTAGGAAATATATTAAATGTCCTTTTCAACAGCAATTTTAAAAACCATATCAGTCAGCGAACCTTGACATGAAGATGTTGTCACTAATCGTGACAAAGGTGTTGCAAAATGTCAATTCTAACACAACATCTCTGATTGCTCAATGTGCTTACTCATTCTAAAGTCCTGTATGTGTGTGTGGGGGGGGTGTTTTTATATCTTGATGGGGACCAAAAATCCCCACAAGAATAGGAATATATGATCATCTTATCCTTGTGGGGACCTTGGGCTGGTTCTCCTCTTCATGATTTTCAGTAGGAGACAGATATGGACTGCAGGCAGGTCAGCCAAGCACATACACTCTATGTCCAGGAAGCCACACTGTTGTAACTCATGCAGAATGAAGCCTGGCATTGTCCAGTGACAAGACGTCATCAATGGTACCTTCACGTATATGATTATCACCCATCATTGATTATCGCCGCTGTCCCAACTTTTTTAAGAATACTGATTTTCCCATGTGTCCTTTACAAATCTGTAGGATGGTGGAATTCTGTAAACAATATGGTTTGATCAGTTCATTTAGCATTATGTTTAGCCTATATTATTTGCGTCACTTACATTAGAGTACCGTGTGCACAAAAAAGGTAACAATGAAGTATAAATAATATATACAAACCATAACCATAACAAAACGGTACATAATGTTTTGAGACTGAATGTGCCCCAGGTACCCTACACACAGCATGTGATGCATGTGTACAAAGTGGTGGCGCTGCATGGGATTCACGTTCTCCAAAGTTGAGGACACAGATTTTTATGAATCAATCCAAGTGTATATATTAAATAAAATCCAACAACAACAAAAACAATAATAATAATAATACACAGCAAATCCCTGGTCTTAAATGAACACCCAGAGTGTTGATTTAACACCTTACAGTGTTTATGTAACTCTC
>JAOVVH010000002.1:8271526-8284254 GCA_028566435.1 Scorpiodoras heckelii
AACTCCACACAGAACGGCCCGGACCAGGAATCGAACCCGGATCATCTTGCTGTGAGGCGACAGTGCTAACCACTACAGGGCTTGTGAATGTTATTTATTTATTTATTTTCTCATTCCTTCCCTTATTTTAATGTGTAATTTTAGGCATACACACAGCCAAAGATGGATGATGCAGCGATAAGAGACTTGAGACTTGACTTGGACTTGCCCCAGAGAGATTAGAGACTTGACTTGGGTTTGCAAAAAATGCCTCGTGAGCATTTCTGGAATGTACTGATAGCATGTCTACATAAACTGTCTGTATTGGTTGTAATTTTCTCCTGTGAAGTATCCTTGAGTGTGAGAAAATCACTAAATAATGTTGCTGCTGTTATTAACGGTCGGCTACCTCTTGTCTTCTAGCCGATTCCACTGGGACACACTCTCTGTACACTGTATACAAGGACTATGAGATCATGTTTCATGTGTCGACCATGCTGCCGTACACTCCGAACAACAAACAGCAGGTTAAGCAATATTTCTTTCTCTGTTGCATGTAGTATCTGCCCATTCAATTTGTTCAAAGTTATGATCTTGCTTTGTAGCTCACTTCAGCTGTTCAACACTTTTCTGAAAAATCCTGCATGTCTAGTCATAATTGTTTGTTTGTATAATAATGATTTTTGCCTCAGACGTTTCTATTATTACCAGACGAGGTGTCACGGAGTACAAATATTATTTGGACACTTGAAATGAAAATTATATTTATGTAGCCTGTGTGTCCTTGCTAGGAAATTATGAATGCTCCTGTAATGCTGAGACTGAGAAAAATAATACATTGCTTCTGAACCTTACATTGCATATGACATATAACATTTAACGTTATTTTATTTTAGTAACATGGCCAGTTTATAACACTGCGCATGACTCTCTTTTTTTGTGCAGTTGTTGAGGAAAAGGCACATTGGGAATGATATCGTCACCATCGTTTTCCAGGAGCCAGGAGCTCATCCCTTTACGCCCAAAAACATCCGCTCACATTTCCAGCACGTCTTCATCATCGTCCGCGTTCACAGTCCCTGCTCTGACAACACCTGCTACAGGTAAACAACAGAACCTGGAAATGGGTACAGGTTCGGTTATGTTGTTAAATTGGGGCATATATGTACTGGTCCCCATAAAACAGGTAGGTGCAACATTCACGAGCTGCACTTTCACAGTGAAATCAGACACGTTAAGCTGAAGTGTTGCTCTGGTGTCAAACAAACGTTAGGTGTGAACTTTAAGTTGGTTTGACTGTATGTAAGATATTGATACTTAGGTCATATTTACATTGTGAGGCACCACTTACATAATTTATAGCCACCATTTGTGGTGCTTTGCCAAGATAGCTGGTAATCTACCAAAGTGGTGCATACAAATAGAGCACATGTTTATCCTGCACTTAATTTGTGCTGGATCCTGCTGTACTTGCTGAAATTGCTGCAAAAAAGTCCCTCATCGTACCTAGCCGTCATCATAATTGTGCTGTTAGCCGTATGTTCAACATTCAACGTTACTCTGTTACGTGGAGCTCTTGAAGTGTTGGTGTGTTTATACTATGTACTGGGATAATTTGCCTCTTTGCCCATTGGCTGGATCATCTAACTCCTCTCTTGGCTTTTTTGTTTGTCTTCTTGTCAGGAAATTATTTTGGATAAACAAATGTTGAAGTAGTCTGTGTGCTTTTTTGTTGACTGTTTAGATGGTTGGCTTAACTGACCAAGTACATTTAGGAACTGTGCTGTGCTGAAAAATCCATCTTTAATACCATTAAACACATTGTGGTCCTCCAAGACCTTTATGTGGTCCTGATTTCTAACTTTAATCTATAGAGTCTGAAAACCATAGAATGCATAGGACCTAAAAGACTGAACACAAAGAAGAGTGCCTTTAGATCCGGAGGCGAGAAGGATGTCAGAAGGGTGGAGTCAGAGCTGAAGTAGTGGCTTCATGAGGGTCAAGACAAGCTGGAGTACAAGCTGCAGCAGAACAGTGTAAAGCAGGTGTGGGGTGGAATGAGGAACATGACAGGCTACAGGTTGAGAATTGAATTGCGGAGTGGTACTTGGTTAAGCCTAGTGATGAATTCCCGAGACACTTCCAACTCTAGCACCTTTGTGCCAACTTTCAGCCTCGACACCTTTCCAGCCCCATTCTCTCCTTCCTGCAGTTCCTGTTACATGCCCTCAAAACACAGACCACCACCACCACCACTAACCCCCGTACTTACGGAGGCTACGGCCAGACTGATGGCATTTTAAAATGAAAATAATCTCTGTCTAGCTGATCTTCAACTATACTAACATGACTGAAAATGCGTATCACGTACACTGGGGATATGCATACTGATGTAAATAGGAAGCAGATTGTCAACTCTGCAGTTCTGAATGATGAAAAGAAATTCTGAAATGGAGAAAAGTAACACCATAGAGTGCTTTTCTTGGGTTGACGACGAAGTGGAACTGTCACTGGCCGTCCATGTAGGCCTGATATCACCACTGGACATGGGAATTGTCACATTTCGCTCGATTAATAGCTTGCCTCCTGCACATGTAGGCAGTTGTAGTATTATAAAATGCAGAATTTAAATGCAAAACAGCTGCTTACAAAGACAATGAGATCAGCAACAGTTGTAATTCATTATCCATGTTGCATTCACCTCTGGTATGCTGTTTTCTTCCAGGAAAAGGGTCACGTGGTAGGAGCGTGGGAAGAATATGTTATGGCTAATGAGGCCCAATCCAGACGCAAACATGGGTGGTTGCCTCATCGTGACAAAAGTCTGTGTTTCTGCCCATCCAGACTAAAACGTAATCCCTGAGTTTGCAAACTAACCATCAGCATTTCCAAAATTCTCCAATTTAGTGGCTTGAAAATTTCAGAGTAGTGTGGGTGCCAGGTGTGAAGTAGCAAAAGTAATGCATTTTAAAACTAAAACCTATTACTGTGGATGTAGCCTGAGAATGCCACCACTTCTGCTGCCTCCTGCTGTCTGCTGTATACTTTGCACAGGCAAGGTTGTGAAATCAGCCCCAGGGTTCTGAAGACCTGTGCCAGCCAGTTCTGTAGGGTGCTGCAGTACTTGTTCTCCCTGACGCTGCAGAAAGTGCTGTAGCTCTGAAAGACTTCCTGCATAGACCCAGTGCTAAAGACAGCATACCCCAGGACCCAAGAAGACTATGGGCCTGTTGCAATAACATATAAAGACCTTCAAGGAGCTGATCCTGAAACAGCTTCTATGTCTTGTAATGGACCTTCAAGGCCCCTACAGTTACAGACGGAGGTGCAGGATGCTGTTCCACAAGAGGTTATTCAGACTTGGGCATAATTGGGGCCACTGGAAGGGTCATGTTCTACCTCTTAGTTGTCTAGATTTTGGATTGACCAGCAAGCCACAGATTGTGGAGGGGGTGCCACAGTTGTCTTAGAGAGCCTGTCAAGTCTGTCACTGTACAGGGCAAGGATGTAGAAATTTAACTGGACTATAGAGAATGATGTGCTGTGAAGGAAAGGTCAGAGCAGACTCTTCTTTCTAAGGAAGGTGAAGTATTTCAGTCTGTGCTGCAAGCTATTGTGGCTCTTCTATCAGTCTATTGTTGCAAGCATTATTTCAGTTGAATGGTCTGCTGTGGGGGCGCCAGCACTGCAGGGAATGCCAAACATCTCAGTAAACTGCAACGAAAAGGCCAATGACAAAAAGGACGCACTGAAATGCATCTTTGTCATGTAATCTAGGCAATTCCAAGATCCTAAGAAATTGATTGTGATGCTATTGTTTGCATTGAATATTTTGATTTCTATGAATGGCTGCTTGGTGTATAGTATTTTCCCAAAGCTAAAACAAGTAGAAAATGGCAGAATGTCACTCACTCACTGTACATGCCCAACATTTTCATGTTTTCATTGTGGAAGGGAAATGTATCGATGGATTTTTGTGACATTGTAATATAAATAGATACATAAAAAATATTCAAATGTCAATTAATTCATACAATATTTGATTAAATTATTTAATTTTGAAATATTTAATTGTTATTTAAACATGGGTTGGTAATAATTTGTTATGAAATAAAAAATGTAATGATTTCATGATTTATTTTATGATTGCTGCTACTGTGCATCATGAAATAATTAAATCTGTCAGCATCACTCCTCACCCGTCTTTCTGACCGAGATATAGACCACAGGGTAACTTCAGACTTTAACCGTAAGCTGACAAGGTATCAGTAGTACTGGCAGAAAGTACAACCTCTGTACAGATCTGCTTGTTAACTTGATAACACTGATAACCAGTTCACAGTTTTGTCTAGTCTCTGAGTTGTCTATTTCAAAATGAAATAATTGAATCAAACTTTTAATTAATCAGTTCCCATATTAATACATGATTTATTTGTTTATTTATTTATATAATAGGGACAGCTCGGTGGGTAGCACTGTTGCCTCACAGCAAGAAGGCCCTGGGTTCGATCCCCAGGTGGGGTTGGTCTGGGTCCTTTCTGTGTGGAGTCTGCATGTCCTCCCCGTGTCTGCGTGGGTTTGCTCCGGGTACTCCGGTTTCTTCCCACAGTCCAAAGACATGCAAGTTAGGTGAATTGGACATACAAAAATTGCCCCATGACTGTGTTTGAAAGTTGAACTTGTATACTAATAAAAGTCTTGTGTATCGATGTAACCTTGTGTTTGTCATGAATAGCCTCTGATGCTGAAATGACGTTAAAAACTAATAAACAAGCAAATAAACAATTTCTATAATGTCACAAAAGTCACTTAATGGAAATGAACTGAAAATGTGGGCAAAACAAAAAAGTGTTTTCAGTATTACCTGTGTTAGTATGGACTTCTGCCACAGGCGAGGATGGTAGCCATTTCTGAGAACATTTTAAACATTCTGCCCATGGCGTGGTATCAAGTCGCACCATTAACCAACAGCTCGTTCCACCAAGGTCCTCAAAGAAGTGCTGTTGGAGATCTTTTCTGCCTACTGCTAGCAAGCTCCACAATGCCTCTTCCCGGCATCGCTACTGTGCCTGCTTTTCCTCAGGGCAAACAGTAGGACAAAACGTTGATGTGAAATAGACACTTTCAGTTTACCACGTAAACATTTTCTCTGTGTGTTTATAAAACTCTGTTGGCTCTGACTGTGGCTTAGAAATGTCTCATTTAAAGAATTATAGATTTCAGTACCAATGAAAAGATCTGCTTGTCATGAGTTAAGGTATGAAGACCGTTTCAGAAGCGCTCTGTAAGCGGTGTGTAGTACGTGCTGCTCTGATTAAGTTTGACTACATGTCTGCTCCATGAACTGTTCTCTAATGTGATGGAGGCACTGATTCCTCCTACTGAGTCCAGACCTGTAATGGGTTTTTACATTTTTCACTCATTTTAACATGTGTACTTCTGTGTCTTTTGTGTCTTCATGTTCCCGAAAGGAAAACGTTTTTAAAGAGATTAAACAGACAAAAGAGTTGTCTTGATGGCATTATAAAAATCAAACAGGTTTACGCACACACACACATGCACATGTGCGCGCGCACACACACACACACACACACACACACAGACACACACACACACACACTCACTCGTCCTTTTAACTGCCTCGGGAGTCTGAAAAAGCTAAGTGGTGTATGTGTGTGTGTGCAGCGCTCTGCTCCTCAAACCTTCTTCCCCCCATACATTGACTCACGCACACACACACACACATCACTGTTTTTTAGCTGAATGACACCACTCCCTGTTCACAGACGATGCTTCGCTCAACCCGCCTTTGGAACCATCCATTAATTTTTGGCTTAATGGGATTTTTAAAGGCTGACGGTCTGCGTGTGATGGTTCTGTATGCTTGAACTATAAACGAGAATATTAGTCGAGAATATTTTTTCTTCCAAGAACGTATTTGAAGAACACACTGGCAAAGACAGATCTGGGTTTCACAGCTCCCCGCAGGAACAAATGGAGATAAATGAATCCTAAAAAAAAGGCATTAAAAGTATGGAGGCTATTTTTAAATGTTTTCTTTTTCTTTCTTGACATCACTGCCTCAGCATTATTGGTTTCTGAAGATTTAACAGAGATTACGACGACCCTCTTCTTTCCATATGCTTAATTTAGTCTTTCTTCAGATGATTGAGCGGAAGATGAGATCGAAGAGGATGTCCAGAAATTACAGTAATTCCTTGTGATATTCGGCTACCTGCTCATGGTGTGGCTTTAATTCTGTGTTTGCACACGGCTGTCTCCGGGGCATTGCTTTTACATCCGATTCATCACTGGACTCATCCCGAAGGTGTAGTTAATCTGAACCTGTGGCAATGTGGCATATGGATAGAAAGTTGTAATTAAATCATTTCATTAGATTGCTTTTGAATACAACTGTGAATGGATTACAGGATTTGGTTGCGGATCTTAATCCTATAAAATTAAGGGCGTATCATTAATTTACCCAACAGAATTAGCCCTGGGCAGTTGTCAGAAATGTGTCTTAGATGTTGATTGATGTTCCTGACAGATAAAATGAAATTATTCACAGTGGCATGGGTTTCATTTCAGTGCTGGTGGGCAGGCACTGCTCATAATGCGTAATAGGATTAAAGTTGTTGAGTGAATATTTTATTCGTGCTAGGTAGTGAAAATTACAAAGCAGTGCATAAACTTTGCAAAGAAAACAAGTTTTGGACAGTTCTTCGGTCGTGCAAGTGCTTATAGAGGCTTCATACAGTATATGATGTACCGTATGCGTCGCTTCCCTTGGAATTATTTACAGCAATAACTCAGGATCAGTATTTTTAACTGTTATGTTAACAATATGAGCATCTGTACAGTCTGGTAAGCAGTTGAGGCAGTGTTATCCCAGATATTTATTAGCCATCAGGTTTCTTTCCCTTCATGGGAGTTTGTGAACAAGTGAGAGATGAAGGTATCAGTATGAGTATAGCTGGTCCATATGGAACACCGATGAAAGATTTATTCTCTTTTGAATAGGTTATGGACAGGAGAGAAGACATTTAAGTATTTGTCCTCAGGTTGTCACTAGGGTTCCTAAGTATTAAAGGTGAGAGCTGACTTCAGGTTCGTCCTAAATTATCCTCTTAACCCTACATTCCACCATAAAGTCTGCACTTTGATAATGTAGGCAAAGTGAAAAAGTCTTGTGTGCAAGTCCATTGAGCATATACACTGAAGTACCAGAAAAACTGGTACTGGAGCCTGTGCAAAATACAAAGCAATGCCACCTGTGCATGTCATTGGTTGCATCTGCCAGTCTGTATATAAAGCGATAGACATCTATGGAAGCTTGTAGAGCTGTTTCCGCTGTGAGAACGGCAAGTCATTACGTTTTTGTGATTTTCAACCCGGTTTAATAGTTGGTGCTCGTGAGATGGGTCGTAGCATTTCGGAGGTAGAAGCAAAGTTTGGATTTTCACGTATGAGCATTTCAAGAGTGAACTGTAACTACAAGAATTCCAGCAAAACCTCGAAATTATGACAGCAGTGTGTTCGTAAAAAGACTCTGGGTAAACGTGAGCAGTGTCGGCTGGCAAGAAATATTTCACGTGATAGGCGTGCATCGGAATTCAGTGCCGGAGCCTTAACAAACATCAGCGTGAGGACTGTGCACCGTTTCCTCCAAGATCCCGTGGGGGATCTACCAGGTATTAACTGCTATGCGGTTTTTTAAGGGGCAGTCATGGTCTTGTTGTTAGGGTGTCTGCCCTGTGATCGGAAGGTCCCGGGTTCGATTCCCATTTCCAACAGGTCTCTGCTGAAGTGTCCTTGAACAAGGCATCCAACCCCCAATGGCTCCCTGGGCACTGGCATGTGTGCCCCCTGATGCGTCCTCACTAAGTGTGTCTCACTGCACGGATGGGTTAAAATTCAGAGGTTCAATTTCGCTGTGTGCAAGCACAGTGACAAAAATGTGTCACTTTCACTTTTTTTCTGTAACTGCAGTGTATGCTACATGCTCTGCTAGTGATGCGGATGAGACCAAGACTTGGGTATTTAAGACTGAGCCTTTGGGGAAGTTGAAACAGAGCTGAGAATGAGACCTAAAGAAGGCAGTTTTTGCCTACATACAATAACATTAAATATCAAATATAAAATGTTTATTTTATTAATGCGCATACTCATTTTGAGAGTATGAAAAATGGAAAAGTTTCTCATTGTCACTGTGGTGGAGGGAAAAATGAGACCAGCCCATGCTGCTCTAGTCCAAGATTGATTCAAGAACAAGTAGAATTGCTTTCAATTCCGAGACGCAACCAAGTAAGTGAAAAGGTGATCAGGACAAGACCAGACTCGAGTACTACGACACTACGCTCTGCTGGAGGAGAAGTGGTTGCTGTCTCTCGTTCATATGCTAGAATAAGAAAAACGTCTCATAAACTAAATGTGTGTATGAAATTAAACCATAACATGGAATATAATCCAGTATATTGTGAATGAAGGCACAGTGAGTTTCTGTAAAGGTAGTCCCTCCCATCATCCTCTCCTCGATCTATACCTCGGCTGAGGCTATTCAAAAGACTGAACCTCTCTGACTGCTGCAAATGACCCCAAATATCCAAATGCTTAAATTGTGACATGGCGTCATGTAGAAAGTAAAGCAGGTCACACTTTATGTATTGTGTAATATCCACTGAGCTTTGCTATAATTTGTCTTTTGATCCTAAAATCACAGGGTTTTTTCCCCCTCATGGACACTAATTGATCTAGTTGTACGTCACAAACGGAGACATTTCTGCAGACTGCAGGCCGCCAGTGGACTTTTCTTTATACAGCGTAGAGCGGTACAACATTTCTCTGTAAGAGTAGGTTTTGATTTTATGATTTCTGACATATTGGTGCTTAAGCTAGCATGAGCTATGGAGATTATAAACATGTATGAACGCAAATTGAAAATCCTGATGGATTAGATCATGTTATCTAGCCATGTTGCTGTAGCGGAGAAGGTTTACGGAGCACTGCTGTATAACATAAATCGTCATTCTAGCGTCTGTGTTTTCGCACTGTCTCTCTAACCACAGTCATTGTGTTTTCAGATAAAAAGAGCCTGTTACTGACTCTGTGTGTGTGTGTGTGTGTGTGTGTGTGTGTGTGTGTGTGTGTGTGTGTGTGTGTACGTGTGGGAGTAATTCAGTGGTGGTCAGCTAAACTATCATGAGTCAGAGTTAGAAGTTTGTAACCCAATAGAAATTCCAAAAAATCCATTGGAAAGTTCACACCCTTCTTTTTGCAGGAATGTGGAAAGGCTTGGCAGGAAGAGTAGCCAAAGGAAAACTGTTTGCTTGATAATAATGGATTTTTTTGCTTTTTACCTGACTTTGACTTTCCTAGTACTTTTTCCAGCTATCCCGAGGGAGAGTCCACTCGACCTACTTCTTTTGTCTGCCTACAGAGCATGCCAAGCAAGAAACCTGACCAAGTTG
This sequence comes from Scorpiodoras heckelii, assembly GCA_028566435.1. NCBI lineage: Eukaryota > Metazoa > Chordata > Actinopteri > Siluriformes > Doradidae > Scorpiodoras > Scorpiodoras heckelii. The sequence continues at coordinate 8,280,976 of JAOVVH010000002.1, forward strand.
TGCTCTTTCTTTTTTTGTGGTTTGAATGTAGGTACTGCCAAACCACTGTTCTTTTCTACTGGCTTCAGATTTTGCCATTTTGTAGTACAGTAGTGACTTGGGTGAATGTGAATATCAATGAATGTGCATCGAAGCACTTACTAAATAAAATAATTACTATAATTGTGAACGTATGATAATTGTGAACTTGGACATATGAGAAACACAGGCTTCTCATAGACTTTGTGGTGGTCTACATTAGGGGTGCTGGAAAAAATAGATTCTTTAAAGAATCGCGATTCCTAGTCCTGGCGATTCTGAATCGATTCACAATCGATTTTAAAATACGGTTTAAATTGTATTTTTTGCCGCTCCGTCTCCCGAGTGTGCTGCATATCGCATTACGTGTCCGCTCGGCCACCGTAGAAGAAGGCCGTCTAGGCCACTGTACGGTAAGCTAGTTAGCCAGTGGAGTCCGCTAGCATGGAGCAGGAGGAGAGCGTGATTCAACCCACCCCGTCATCGCTAAAAGCCAGTGTTTGGGCACACTTTGGATTCTACAATGTCCCAGGGGAGACAAGAGAGAGCTTGACATGAGCACAATTGTTTGCTAGGAGTGTAAAATGAAATTGAGGTACTTCGGAAACATGGCAAATGCACGGTCCCATTTGGCGTGACATCACCCTGAGTTAAAAGAAGTTGAAAAAAATTAAATAAAATAATGCAAAAAGATTTGATACAGTAAGGAACCTAAAAGTATTGTTTTAAATAAATGTTTTATTAGTTTACATTGTAGTTTCATCTTTTCATCTTGTCAATCGCATAATTTAATCAAAATTTATAGACTGTTTGAATAGAAAAATCGTTCCTGAATCGAAAATCGATTCTGAATCGAATCGTGACCCCAAGAATCGGAATCAAATCAGTTGTGTTTATAATGTATAGCCTTTTGAATTTGATAAGGCACACCGAAACTTTCTATTTGTATTAAAACACACAATCACAAACATTTTCCTTTTTTCTCGCAGTGTGGCAGTCAGTCGTTCGAGTGACGTGCCCTCGTTTGGACCTCCAATCCCCAAAGAAGTGGCTTTACCCAAATCCACCGTGTTCAGAGAGTTCCTGCTGACGAAAGTCATCAACGCTGAGAACGCCGCTTACAAATCGTCCAAGTTCGGCGGCATGGCAACACGCACGCGTCAGGAGTACCTGCGCGACCTGGCCGAGCGACATGTCACCAGCACACCGGTGGAATCGTCGGGGAAGTTTCCCTTCATCTCTCTGGCACACAAGAGAAAGGAGAAAATCCGCCCGTACGCAGGCGCCGAGCTGCGCAGCCTGGGCGCAATCACGTGGCCGGTGCATTTGGAGGATCTGCCGATGGGGGCGGAGCGTGAGGGACTGCTGGGCATCTCCAGTGAGTTTGTCATAATCCTCGACCAGGAAATCAAAGCCTTGGCGTTCAACTGCTCCACAAGAGATGTGATTGGCTGGTCGCTGGGAAGCCCCGCCTCCATGAAGATCTACTATGAGCGCGGTAAGAGTGTTTCGCTGCGATCCATCAGTAACAACACAGAGGACTTCGGCGAGGTCGTCAAACGGCTGGAGGTCAGTGTGAGGCTTCGTGCAGTAATTTGGAATTGATGCACATAATTTTATTCAAGTACGACGAGTTTTTAAATTGGTATTATACCTGTATATGTGTAGCGTGAGAACAAAAGCATGGATGTTCACAAATCGATATAAAGAGACCAGTGTAACACAAAACTACAGTTTCATGAGAGTGACAAATGCAGCCCATTGAAAGAAACCTACAATTCAGTATTTATTCCTTGAAACACCAGTAAAAAGCCAAGTGATGTAAACTGCATGCAGTTGTAGCAGGATATAAAATATACTTTTAAGAAAACTAAAAAGATCTGTAAGGACAAGTAAACACTGTCTCGGTTTACGTTCACCTATCCTTATCTATCTCTGTCTCTCTCCTTCTGTCTCTCTCTCTCTTACTCACACATACACACACATGCATACTAATCCATTTTACCTATTAGTGTGTGCTTTAGTTGTTTTGGCCACTGGTTAGATTTGATTGCTGTGTGTGCCAGTGTAGTAATAGTGTGGGAGATAATTATGCACACACACAGAAGTGTGGTTGTTGTCCTCACTCTTAGACCAATAGTGGGGTCATTTAATTCCCAACAGACATTTTATTCATAGAGCACCCCTAGCTACAGCTACATGTTTTTAAGCCTGTGTAGGTGCGATTACTTGTAACTATGGCGAAAGGTTTGTGGACACCAGACCATAACACAACTATGTGCTTATTGAACATCCCATTGCAGATTTACTCTTCTTTAGCTGTTATAATAACCTTCAATCTTCTGAGAAGGCTTTTAACTAGATTTCAGAGCATGGCTTTGGGGATTTGTGCTCAGTCAGCTACAAGAGCATTAGTGAGGTCAGGAACTGTGGTGTTGAGCGAGGAAGCCTGACACACAGTTAGCATCCCGGTTCATCCAAAGGTGCTCAGTGGGGTTGAGATTAGTGCTCTGTGCAGGCCATTCAAGCTCACTTTGTGCACAAGGGCATTGCCATGCTAGAACAAATTTCTGCTGCTTAATATCAGTAGAAAATCTTAATGCTCCGGGATACAAAGGGAGTGCAGACAGTTATATGCTCCCAGCCTTGTGGCAACAGCTTTGGCAAGGCCTGCATATGATGTCCACATACTTTTCACTATAGTCATTTCGGTTGTAGCGTCTCAACATTGTCGTAAATTAGATCGTATTTGGTCCATGAACTCTTGCTCATTTATTATAGGTGTCCTTAGACGCTAGGTATACTTTTCATGCTGTACATTAAATGCAAATAACATGGTTGCTAACATTAAAGCCATTATGGATGTCGATCAAGCGACATGGTGCAACTTGATTGTGGTACTGTATAATCATTTCTGTGGATGTAATTATGTGTCCTGTGTAATAAAACCAGTATACTCTAATCATATATGCAAAAATACCGATACTGATACTAATATCCGCCACATACTACCTTTAATAATTTTTGTTATGGTTAACATGCTATTCTGAGAAATAGAGATGTATTACTATACCAGATTAAAAATCCATATCGTGTCCACCCCTAAAGATCCATATACACCGGTCAGCCATTTTCTCAGTTCCACTTACCATATAGCTGCACTTTGTAGTTCTACAATTACAGCCTGTAGTCCATCTGCTTCTCTACATACTTTGTTAGTCCCCTTTACTCTGTTCTCTAATGGTCAGGACCCCCACAGGA
>JAOVVH010000002.1:8368743-8381795 GCA_028566435.1 Scorpiodoras heckelii
TGTGTGTGTGTGTGTGTGTGTGTGTGTGTGCATATAACTGAGGGCACACACAAGTGATTGATGTTTTCTATCAATAAAATGCTTCTAAATATAGCTAGAGAATAAAATACAAACCAGAGACAGAAAAAAGAAAAAAAAAACGAATAAAGAAAAATCTATTAAAATGTACATTTAAATACATGTAATAATAGGTAAATGAACAACTATAATAATTTGCATGCTATTTAATATTTCAATAATTATCAAGTGAAACATTGCAAAAACAAATCTGGATACATTTCATGTACTATATGTGTATGTATACCTAACATGTAGGAACCTAGATCATTTAAATTGATAGATTTCTTAACAGTTCTTCCCTCTCGGTGCTAGTCACTATTGTTTCTACTGCAGCACATTTAGTGAAAATCTACTTTTGATAAGCATTGATAACTGTGATACACTTACTGATTTGATTTCTTTGAGCTACTCACAGCTTGAGGGTTCCTGGTTCAATCCAGAGCTCAGGTTACTATCTGTGGAGTTTGCCATGTCCCCCCCATATCCGTCTGGGTTTCCTCTGTGTTTTAATACCACTATCTAAAAACATGTGGGTAGGTGTGAATGAGTGTGTGAATGATGTCCTGCATGCGTATAGAGCCAACAGGTCTGTAGACGATGCCATTAATATCACTTTTTCTAACATCTTAAAACACCTGGATGGCCCTAAGACCTATGCCCGCGTGCTGTTTGTAGACTTCAGTTCTGCTTTTAATAACATCATTCCCGACCTTCTGCTTCATAAACTACGGCAGCTTAATGTCCCCCCATCTGTCTGCAACTGGATTCACAACTTCCTGTCTAACAGAAAACAGTATGTGAAGATGGCAGATCACATTTTGGATCTTCTCTGCCTCAGCACTGGTGCTCCACAGGGATGTGTGCTCTCTCTCCCCTGCTCTATTCCCTCTACACCAAAAACTACAGATCTAACAGTAACTCTGTCAAACTCATTAAATTTGCAGATGACACTACTCTGATTGGACACATTTCAAACAACGATGAGTCCACTCACCACAAGGAAATAACACAGCTGGTGTCATGGTGTGAAGCAAACAACCTAGAGCTAAAGACACAAAAAACTATGGCGATGATCACTGATTTCAGGAAAAAGCCCTCTCCACTTCCCCCTCTGGTTATACTTGGCTCTACGGTCAGCAGAGCTGAGTCCTGTAAATTCCTGGGCATAACCATCCAACAGGATCTCAAATGAAGTAGGCCCAGCAGCACTTGTATTTCTTGAGACAGCTCAAGAAATTACAACTGCCTCAAGCACTGCTAGTTCAATTCTACACTGCCATAATCAAGTCCATCATCACATCTTCCATTACCGTCTGGTTTGGCTCAGCATCCCTGCACACTAAACGTAAGCTACAACACAGTGCGTTGTTCTGAGAAAATCATCGGTTGTTGTCTTTCGACCCGTAAAGAGCTGCATTTCCCAAAGGCAGAAAAGATCATGGCTGACTCCTCTCATCCCAGACACTCATTTTTCCAGTGGTTTTCATCCCAGCAGAGACCGAGAGTGAGATCCTTAAAGACTCGGACCAGCCGCCACCTCCACAGCTTCTTTCCCCAGGCCATCACCATTGTCAACAGGGACTATTCACATATACCTTTGCTTTAACAAAAAGCACATGGACAACTCACATGCTGCACATCATATGTACCCTCCACATTTTTACACTTGGACATTTACACCTTATTTTCTTATTATGAATACCAGTCACTCAATTTTTAATATACTTGAAGTCTGACAGTATACAAAACATCCTCTTTGCACACCTTTTGGATGCTATACTATCATTGCTGCTGTTATATTTATTTTTTGTTTACATAGTGTTTGTTATTTTATTGCTGTTTTATTTTATTTAATTTGATCTTATGTTTATATATAACTGACCTTTTTATTAGTAAATTAGATGTTTATATGTTGACACCTGCACCAAGAAAAATTCATTGTACACCAGATACTTGGCGAAATAAAGATTCTGATTCTGACTGGACTGACGTCCCACACCAGGTGGATTCTCCTGCCTTGCACCAAATAGTCCAAGCATTAGCTCCGGATTCACAGTGTCCCTGACCAGCATAAAGCAGTTACTGAAGATGAACGAATGAATGAATGAATGAATGAATGAATGAATGAATGAACCTTGACAATTGATTAATTAGGTTTTTTTTTTTTAGGTTTTCATTGCTTAAAGCCCAAATCAAAGGAGTTTCACTGCTGCAGTAAACACCACAAATTAACTATTACTCTGGTGGTGTACTACACTGAAGTACCAGTAGGTACTGAAATGTATGCAAAATACAAAGCAACACCACCTATGCACTTCATTGTTTGCATGTCAGTGTGTATATAAAGCCATAGACATCTATGGAAGCTTCTAGAGCTGTTTCCCCAGTGAAAATGGCAAGTTATCACAGTTTTCAACATGGTTTATAGAGCTCGTGAGATGGGTCATAACATTTCAGAGGTAGAAGCAAAGTTTGGATTTTCGCGTATGAGCATTTCAAGGGTATACCGTGACTACAAGAATTCTGGCAAAACCTCAAACTTACTTATCAGAATTCAATGCTAGGGCCTCAACAAACATCAGCGTGAGGACTGTGCAATGTTGCCTCCAAGATCCCGTGGGGGACCTACCAAGTATTAACTGCTATACCAGTTTTTCTGGTACTACAGTGTATTCTGAATGTTTTCTAGAGCAGTTTTTAAGGTGTTGTGGATATCTCAACCAAGAGGAAAAAAAAAGACCTAATGGAATAACTGGAAAGTTAAGCACATCTACAGTACATTCAACAAACAACTGACAAAGTTTTTGTTTAATGTTTGTGCATTATTTCTAACTAAATACAGTGGAGTCCAAAACCCGCTCATGGAAAAATCTTCTATTTTGCTTTTTTTTATTAAACATTTTAATACAAAAATTTTATTACATTTTGAATACAACAATTTAGTAAAACAATTTTCATTACAAATGATATTATTGACAAAAACTTTAAAAGTAGTGAAAAAATAGACAAGTAGTGTAAAAGTAGAATCCTTAAAATCTTTTTGTTTGTTTCGTCTTTTGCTTTAATGACAGTTCTCTTGAGCTGGCATGGACTCGAAACCTTACAAAACCTTATGATCCATTTAGATCAGATTTTAGATCTTCAATACCACAGAATAGGAATAAAGAGGTTAATGTCACAAATTTGCTTCCTTTTAAATAGGGACCAAGAAATAGTGCAGAATTAATTCAATATTAAATATCCAACAATAACTTACTTTGATGAAAATATAAAAAATTCAAAAACCTATTTATTTCTAATTTTAATTAAAACAAACCCCAGTGTACTCTCCACTGTATATTCTCATCATTCAGGCTGTATATAAATAAAACGAATCCTTCAGATGTTAGCCGAATTATTACCCCCTTTCCTCTTAATTTACAAGTTAGATTTTTTTCAAATGACCTCTATCATACAGTATTATGTGCACTCAAGGTCATGGCCAAACAAAAGTGATTTTTTTGTTAGTTGCATTAATGTGTGTTACTTATACTAGCTACCCAGCTAGTCTACACAATATACTATATAAAAAACACTAAACAAGCAATATTCATTTTGTGTGACGTGCCACATGCTCAGAGCTGATTTGGGATCTGGAGGTGGAGAATATGGCAGATTGAAGTAGCTGGAAAAGGAAGTAAGGTGATATACAGACATCCTCCTGCTGCAGTAATTCCATATTTCATACAGTGACAGATGCAGTGACAGAATTTAAGAAATATCCCCCAAGAAAAGTTTGAAAGGAATAGTACATTACAATATTGGGATTTCTAAACTCCTAAATAAACTCAGGGACTCAGGAATTTCCAGAAGATATTCCAGTAAAACTGTTGTCAGGATTGAAGTCACTTGTTTTGCATTTAGGACCAAATATGGTAGCAGTTAATGGTCACGTATCTGATATTATTATTGCTATGATGGCAGTTCAGTTCCTGTAATTTGTCATCATGGCTGAATTGTGGATGATTGCACAGGATTCTCCTTTAAATAAGATCCAATATATTCAAACTGGGACACATTTAACTGTGTGTATTGCAGGGGAAATGATTCACTTTTTAATAATGTAGCTGCAGGGTTAACAGCTGGAAATACAGGGGATGAATAAAAAAAACAACAATGCCACCTATTTATTGATCACACAATAGACATTTATTTCTTGCCTATAAAAATACATTTATTGTTAAATTCGTATAAAATTAAGACTTAATTGTCGATTCCAGCAAATCATGACAATTGTATTTGTCTGCTATAATCCTCATGCTCTCAGATGCTTTGATGGTCCAAAGAAGAGCCATGACATCGGATAGAACGGTTCTGCTTGTTAAAAAATAAAGAAAGACATAAAGCATATGATTAATTATACCAAGGGCTGAACTGCTGCGAATTTAAAATATGATTCTGAAAGTGGGTCAGCAGATATTTCTTCATTTGTCCATCACCCTTTTGTTTTATATCATATGAAATCAGTCACCAGCACTATACAGCTCTGCAAAGAAGTACTTTAAATATACAGTGTTTAAGCGTAGATCCGTTTAATAATTACCTGCAGCTTGTGGGATCCTTTCTGTCTTTACATAATAAATCGGCTGTCTGGAGAAGATGCTTGCTGAAGTGTTTCAGTTGTAATAGTGATGATTCAGCGCTGAGATCCACAAACCAGGACTTTGGAAAACACTCGGTCACCTATGGGGGGAGGGGACACCCAACATTACGCTTACTGATAAAGACTGGCATGTCTAAAGATAGCTTTTATCTCATCATGCTTTGCAGAGCACCAGTACCTTCTTGCTTTTCTGTATAATGTGTTTTGCATTGGACTCGTTCAGAAGAGTCATCATTAAGTAACGGTTGAGAAGTTTGTCCAGCATCAGCTCCATCAGAACATCCTGATCAATCAAGCCATCCCATAATGCCATGTTTCCAAGCAACTTCAAAACAGGACATTTTTGGACATGGATTAATATTAATTGCAAGTAACAGATGTCATCATCTCTTTAGAAAGCATTTTATTCAACCTAAACATCATCAGCAATGTCCTTACTGAACCTGTTTAGATATCAACTAATGATACAAAATACTGAATCAATACATCAGACCCAAACGCAAGCGATACATAATCCTGAGCTTTTAATTGCATTTTTATAATGGTAGTGAAATGGTAGTCCTCTTCACATATCAACAAAGAAACACATACTGCACACACTGATTTGTTGAGTATATTACCGTATTTACTGTATTCTTGTCACTCATTTTTAGTATCCACTAAAACCATCCCAATCAGTTCAGTGAGAAGGATTTGGTGATGGACTCGCTCCAATGCATACCAAACACATTTAAAAATGATACTATCATCTGTTTGAAATGTTAAATTAAATGAGGAAGACAGAGAAAAAGCAATAATACCAGTGAAAAACAGTGAAAAAAGTGAAATAAACATACTGCTACTCATGAAGAAAACATTACATACTGAAAAGTTGCATTTCTCTTATATCAGTTGATCTCATCAGTGACAAACAGCAGGGATTGTTTTTTTAGGAATTAAACATGGCAGTCTGTATGTCAGGACTGAATGTACAGTAATTCTCCACTGCATTTCACTTTCATCAGTGTGTTGCAGTAGTGCCATTCTGAAATGCAATCATTGTCCAATCCCAGGTGTGGATGTAACTGGAAAAAGTAATAATAATAATTGAGCTGCTTTGACTTATTGCAACAGCATCATAGAAATGTTTTAGCCTCAGCAATGATGTATTTACACCAAAGATGGGAACTCAAGTTTGTGACACAGACTCAGACTTGAGACTTTGCTTAGACTTGAGAATTTTTTTAACATTAAGGAAATATCTGACAAGCTGAATGTTGTTCCTTCCTTTCTTATCATGCGTAACTAGTGTTAGTTATAAGCCTGCTCTTCCATGTCATCACGGGACACTCAGCCTCATACACATCTTCAATGATGTATATATAGCTTGCAGTTTTCCCTAATCAAATTCCCCTGATCAGGGTCAAGTTCACAGGCATGTTGTGTGAGCTCTGCCAAACAGAGCCCCCCCCCTTTTTTTCACTTAATGCATGTATGTTGCATAAAATTATTTGTATTATTATTCTCTCCTTTATTTTGTAACACCACCATTCCTTCATTATATTTGATACAGATAAACAGGAGAGTGCACTTACAGAAAGATTTTACTGTCATCAGTAACAGTATCTAGAATGTTTGAATCCCTGATGAAGGCTTGATGACAAAAGGCATCAGAGTTTTTTTTTAAAGGTTTAACTTGACCTAGTCAACCCTAAAACCAGAGTCCCTCCACGTAACAAATTCTACTTTAACCCGTGTGTGTAACTTCATGCATGTGCATGGTCACAGATGACACAATCATAAGAGATGTGACTTGGACTGCAGTTCAAACACTTGAGACTTGACTTGGACTTGCAAAAAATGACTTCTCTGACCTACACACCTCAAAAAGTAGGCATCTGTTTATGTTCATAATGTAGAAGCTTTAATAAAACAATAATAATAACATGAAAATGCCCACTTGTTTACGGTTATTCTGGTTCGCTCTCATTATAATCACAGTGGGCAAGTAACAGAGTAACAGTAATATCACCACTTAGTTGATATTTTTCAAAATACAAGATATTGTTTATAAAATTGTTGCTGTGTTTAGCTGCTGTAAATAAGTGCTGGGCTGATGTTCTCTGGTTGTTCTCTATTATTTGACTTAATTAGTGTTGTTTTGCTTTTCAGTGTTTAACGTTTTCTGTGTCACTAGCTGAAGGCAATGTTTCTGTCTTGTCATTTTGCAGCAGTACGACTACTTTTTGCTCTGGCATAGAATCCGTTCTGCAGGTACGTACGCTGCGATATACATTTGTCTGCTAGTAGGAGTAGCGAGGTGTCAGTCATTCATGCCAGTTCTGAGGGTGCTGAAGAGAACTAATTGTGGTTGTCAGGTCACACTGAGAGCTGTACAATCCAGTGCTAAAAATCTATAAATGCTGTGTGATCACATCACAAAATACTTATGGTTAACCTGAAAACAATCTCTCCCTAAATATACATCTATGACCAATCAGAGGCATATCAGTGCATTTTTTAATGGACACCAAAATTGTCCAGAAATTCAGAGATGAGAATAAAAAGGCTATGGTAAAGCAATAAGTGTGCCTTTTGAACAAACCTGACAGCTGAGTTTAGCTGTTTGTTTCACAGGTTCAATTTTCAATTCAGTTCAATATTATTATACAGTATATAGGGCATTTAATAATATTTATTGTTACAAAGCAGCTTTATAGCAATTCAGATATCGATTTAGATTTATATCCTTAATGAGCAAAAAGGAGCACAGAGGTGACGGTGGCAAAAAAAAAACTCCTTGAAACATCCTGAAGAAGAATCCTGAGAGGAATCAGACTCAAAAGAGAACCACATAAACCACTGCGAATATAAATAATGAATCTTTTTGTTGTATGTTGGAAGGATGTTCAGTATGAGACTGAGTTTTTATGAAGAAGGGCTGAGACTTAGACATAAACACTGTACCTTAACAGCACTCCAAAACTGTTGACTCTGAAATTGGAACTGTGGGGAGTTCTTGTCATCCAAATAACTAAAAGATACAATGAAAATACATTGTAATACATAAGTAGTAATAATATAAACATGTGATTACCAATGATTAGCTCTTCCCTCATCTCTACATCTCCAGTGCTGCTGTTGTAGATTACAATGCATAGTATGAGGGGGAGTCAAATTAAAACCTTAAAAGTGCAACATAAATTAGACAGACAGACTGTATACAGCTACAGGATTCCAGACACTTTTTAAGCACTTGCATTAAATGAACACTTGCATTAAGTGAAGTGGAGGTAGTGTAGAAAAATGATACATTTTTGTGATTTGTAATAAATAATGCAAAATAAAGGCTCCCAAGTTGCACATCTGAAAAGTTTGCCCCATCATCTGGAGATTGCGATGATTCCATAGCCATAGCTCCCCTCTCAAGATGGGAGGGGTAGCACATACTTTCTTCCACATGCGTCAGTGACATTGGCCAATCATTGGTGTCTGTGAGCTCATGCATACAGAATGTTGGTGGGAGCGTTTTCCTCCGAGTGTGTTACACCACTCCCGGAAGGTGCATGAGAAACAGCTCAAAAGATACACTGGCTGGTGTCACATGTCTTGGAGGAAGCATGCGATAGCCTTCCTGATTGATAGCTGTGGTGAGGTGGGAATACGCATGAGAATTGTGACCTGTGACCAAATTACACAAGAAAATCAAAGAATAAAAATTTGACTCCTCCTCACATAGCATTGATCACTTTTTTGATAAAGATGAATGCATTTCCATCCATCCATCCATCATCTTCCGCTTTTCCGAGGTTTGGGTCGTGGGGGCAGCAACCTAATCAAAGAGGCCCAGACCTCCCTCTCCCCGGCCACCTCTTCTTGCTCATCCGAGGGGATACCGAGGTGTTCCCTGGCCTAGAGATATAATCTCTCCAGTGTGTCCTGGAGAGGTCACTCCACCCTTTCCCGACTGAGTACCATGGTCTCGGATTTGGAGGTGTTGATTCTCATTCCAGCTGCTTCACACTTGGTTGCAAACTGATCCACAGAGAGCTGAAGGTCCCAGCTTGTTGAGGCCAGAAGGACCACATCATTTGCAAAAAGTAGGTATGGGATCCTGAGGTCACCAACCCGGACACCTTTCGCCATTTGGTTTCACAGAGAAATTCTGCCCATAAAAGTAATGAACTGGCAGAGTCCAACCCTAAACAGTCTGACTTACAGCTGGCAATGTGGACCAAGCTCCTGCTCTGTTTGTATAGGAACTGAATGGTCAGTAACAATTTGCCCAGTACCCCATACTCCCGGAGCACCCCCCACAGCACACCCTGAGGGACACAGTCGAATGCCTTCTAGAATCCACAAAACACATGTGGACTGGTTGAGCAAAATCCCATGCACACTCATGATCCTGGAAAGGGTAAAGAGCTGGTCCGTTGCTCCATGACCAGGCCGGAACCTGCATCGCTTCTCCTAACTACCGGCTATTCAACTACCAGCCAGACTCTCTTCTCCAGTACCCCTGCATAGACCTTACCGGGGAGGCTGAGGAGTGTGATCCCCTATAGCTGGAACACACTCTCCGGTCCCCTTTCTTAAAAAGGGGAGCAACCACCCCCATCTGCCAATCCAGGGGCACTGCCCCAGATGTCCATGTGATGTTGCAGAGATGCATCAACCAAGACAGCCCCACTACATCCAGAGCCTTGAGGAACTCAGGGCGGATCTCATCCACCTCCAGGGTCTGGCACAGAGGTGTTTTCTAACAACCTTGGTCACCTGGTCACGGGTGATGGACAAGTCCCACTGTACACAATTTTGGTGGATAGCTGCTATCCCCCCTGAGCCGCCAGACAGTTTGCCAGAATCTTCTTGGAGCTGACCAAAAGTCGCTTTCCAAGGCCTTACCAAACTCCTCCCACACCCAATTTTTTGCCTCAGCAACAGCTGAAGCCACTGTCTGCTTGGTCCTTTGGTACTCAACTGCTGCCTCTGGAGTCCCACAAGTCAACCAGGCCTGACAGGACTCTTGCTTTTGACGGTGTTCACCACCGGGTAGGAGGGTTGCTGCCCCGACAGGCACCGACAACCTTGTGGCCACAGCTCCGATCTGCCACATCAACAAAAGAAACCCAGAATGGAGTCCATGCGGACTCAATGTTCCCAGCCTCCCCCGAGATGCGGTCAAAGCTTTGCCGAATATCAGAGTTGAACGTTCTGACAGATTCTTCTGCCAAAAGTTCCCAGCAAACCCTCACTACACATTTGTGTCTGCCAAGTCTGTCTGGCATCCTCACCCGCCATCTGATCCAACTCACCACCAAGTGGTGGTCAGTTGACAGCTCTGTTCCTCTCTTCATCTGAGTGTCCTAAACACATGGCCCAAGTCCAGTGATACGATTAAAAGTCCATCATTGAATTGCGTTCACTACCCGATCCACAATGCACTGGACCCCATTACTGCCCTCCTACATGTGGTGGGCCCATGGGAGAGTGGACGCATGTAGCTCCTTCGAGCTGAACCCGGCCAGGCCCCATGGGTGAAGGTCCGGCCACCAGGCCGCCCAAAACCAATTCCTCACCCTCCAAATCCCCCTGCCGATTTTACCAACCTGTTAAGCAGAAACCAGATCCTAATATTTTTTACTTACCACAGGCATAAGCTTATATCACATTATGTAAAAACTAGTAGCCATGGATCTTTATGAATAAGTCAACAACTGGAAAAGTTTGCTAAGCTTGCAAAGCTTTGTAGCCATAAAAATATATACATTTACATATTGACGGAGAATAGATGCTGCTACATATCCCTACACATCCCTGCTAGGAACAATAGTACCAAAATTCATTTCTTGTGTTAAAATATTACCAATAAATAATATTTACATAAATTCTAATACAAGAATATATAAATACATGGCAAGTATTCCAGTATTGAGATTCTAGAGAATACAAGGGCCGCTTACGGCCTTACCTTTTCGGATAAAGAGGGATGAACACATCATTGTCCACAGCACTCCTAAGTCTCTGGATAACAGCTTCCAGAAAAGCCTGTGAGGGATAATATTCACCATGTTAGATGTTACAGATGGCAGAGACCATGAGCTGCACCAGTGCTGTGAAATACTGTAGACCAATACCTTCACAGGCTTGCTCTGTTCACTAGTGAAAACACAGTAATCCTCCTGTATCCTTTTGCAAAGCGATGTGAGACACTGAGACTGATGCAGAGAGAAAGGGTCCCACACAAGCTCCACAAAACCTTTGGGATAAAACAAGCAAGCTAGTGGATTACTTAAGAATTTCCTAGATGACTTTTGATGTATAACAGCAGTGTGTAGTGCCATGGTACAACCTGATTTAAGTGCACATTCATAGAAAACTACTGAAGATGAACTGGGTATATTTTCCCACCTTGACCTAGTGTTAAGGTTTTCTAACACAGGACCTTACTCTTGAAGGGCTAATACTTGCAATAAGTAAGGGGGGAAAATGCTTTTTTGAGCTTAGTGCAGGACAATCAAGTTACTATTTGGCTCAAAAATACGTTTTATTAATCTATAAAACTAGATCTGCATTTCCTGAAGGACATACATAGTGCTTGAACAGAGCTGAAAGTGTGTGTATGCGTGTGTGTGTGTGTTTACAATATTTAAATTGCTTATGTAATTAAGGTGAGAATGTGGTTAGTCCACAGGCTGATGTGTTGAGTTGAAAGCTTTAGATCAGATTTGTTGTAATATTAATGTGAGTGGTGTACAGAGCTGTAGGAACAGAGAAAACTCGGATCATATTAATCTTGTATTAAGCACAATTTCTCTCTCTCACTCTCTAAGCTGTAATATTGTATGTGCATGTATTGTCATGGAGACAGAGCCACTGTCTGAGAGGGGTAGGGTAGTCAGTTTCACAGCGCAATTATCTACGCAATGGTGTTTGAACCGTAGCTGTATGTGTTACTCACAGAAATGTGCGGATGAATAATAATAAGAGGAATAAGAATAATATAGTTAGGCTTAATATTTTAGAACATATATGAAATAAGTTTGTTATTGCATATATTAAAACTGATACAGTTTATTTTCCTGTACTTTGAACTTAATAAGCCAATAAAATACATCTTGTGAAAGCAATGACAAAGCGCAAAGCCCAACATCCTGAATACTTTTCTGTGTCGGAAAACTTAATGCTTTACCTCTAACTACAAAGTCACAAAGTTATACTGGAAACATTTCACTGTAGTAAAGATTACACATATTTTTAAACACATATCTGTGGAGTGTCCAACATAAAAGTCACTGTGTAAGGAGAGAAAACAAAAGCCAACTGCATCCGTACATTTTGGGATATTATAGAAACAATATCATATTAGAAGAAGCACATGAATCTAAACCCGTGATTTGCCTTGTTGTCTGAGCATTTACATTTACATTTACGACAATTGGCAGACACCCTTATCCATAGTGACTTACATTTATCTTATTTATACAACTAAGCAGTTGAGGGTTAAGGGCCTTGCTCAGGGGCTGAACAGTGGCAGCTTGGTGGTGCTGGGATTTGAGCTCATGATCTTCTGATCAGTAGTCCAATGTCTTAATCATTGAACTATCACTGAGCAGTGCTAATACAGAACACCTTCTGTCCAATCAGAGTCAAGCATTCAACAGGGCTGTAGTTTAATAATAAACAATAATACCTGGAACAGGTAAGTGGGAATTATGTTATCTCATATTTATTCTGCAGGTAAACGGACTCATAACAGTGTTTAACTGTTCCTAAACACTCAGGTGAATGTAAAGTGAACTATAAATAGGGACATGCTTCAGTTATGTTTTGTTCATTAGAATTTCAAGGAGTGCTACAATTTGTCATATGGTGTTTGTTAAAAAAAACTGATAAATATAAGCCCCTCCTTACAATTTGCTTAGATTTACATAATGTGATTTAAGATGTACATAAACTTAAATCAATTAAAAGTAAAGGTGAAATAACTTGCATACAATATTCAGACTCAGAACTGGGGTTTACCTCGAATTTTGGGCAGGATAGCCTTCTCTATGATAGCAGGTAGTGTTTTCTCATCAGCATTCTCAGACTCTTCATAGCCTTGTCCATGACAGAATTGCTCAACAGCAGAATACCATGGCAGTGCTTCAAAATCTTCACCCTCAGCCTGAGACAAGCATAATGAATCCATAGTTCTTCTTTTTTCATAAATCACATATTTAGTACTAAAATACTGGAAAGCAAGTCAGACTTTGGCTGCAGCCAACAAGTCTAGTCCTCCTTGTTACAAATTTATATACAGGAAATACCCTTAAATTATGCTTCAAATAGCAAGGAAGGTATTGAAGAAAAAAAGATTTCAGACTTT
>JAOVVH010000002.1:8431856-8442436 GCA_028566435.1 Scorpiodoras heckelii
TCTCTCTCTCTCTCTCTCTCTCTCTCTCACACACACACACACACACACACACACACACACACACACACACACACAGGTGTACTGCACCTGCCGCGCGAGCTCTCCGTGCGCCACCGCTTTCTCACATAACTCATGTTTACGCCAACTCAGTCTAAAACTAAAGAGCGTCATGGGAACTGTTTAACTAACTACATAAATACTTTTTTTCTTTCAATTTCCAGCTGTTTTTTTTAAGCATCTTGATACAGATTTGAATTTATTTTCGGTCTAATCCTTGACAGGTTTTGACGCACTGAGAAGAGTTTCTTTTCTAATGACGTTTAATGGTGCGTTTCTCCTTGAAATGTAATTTGACTATAAATACTATCAGAGGTTTGTTTTTTAAACCTTACGTGGGTTCATCGGTATTTTTTTTCTTCTTGTTTTTTAAATTTTTTTTTAATTTTCAGTGCAATGACGGAGAGCCTGTTGACTCTAGTGAAATCGTACACCTTTTAGGCGTTGGCTGTTTTTCCCCAGCAACAAATTGTGTTTAAGACTATTGTAAATTGTTTAAAAAAAACGTTAAAAATCTGAACAAAATTGACGTTTGCTTGTTATGGTTTGGTGCTCTAAAACAGCCACGGAAATATTCAGAGCAGTTATAGTCTCAGGGCATTTGACATTTTGGTTTAAAACAATTGGACAATCTTAAATAAAGGTATTAATGAGATTAATACCTTATTCATACTAACATGACATGACATCTAAAACATGACGTTTTAAATAATACATTTAAAATGCATTAATTTGTTGTTAAAACTGCCAGCCAAAGTTTGTTTAGTAGATCTACTTTTTGTAAAAATTTGTCTGTTAAAATTTGTCTGTAAAATGTGCCTCCTTGTGGTTCCAAGCCCCCTTAGGCTTGTGTATAATTGAAATGAGCGTGCATGAACTCTTGCATGAACCGTCTCTCCTAACAGACCTCCTCTTTATGCACTACTAGACCTACATCCCATTTGTTTGCATACTATTTTGAAATGTCATTGGTGCAATAAAGTGTTTGAGGACGTTGCCTTGGAATCCCAGCGGAAACTTTTTTCTTTTTCATTTCTCCACTGGGATATAGTCAGGATACGATGTAAAGTCTATCATTACCCATTTTCGTGCTTGGTCAGCCCCCTTGTTTTTAGTAGCGGGATTGCGTTCCCACTCGGTTTTTTATTGTCCCGGGATAACGGATCTATCAGGTTGCAGTGTTAAAATCCAACGGGGCTGGAGCAAGAGGGGGTTAAAGAAAGGCACAATTAGTTATCAGATTACTGCTAATCCGCGTTGCGTCAACAATTATTCTATGAGGACGCACCAGTGTTTCCATGGCTATGTGTTGTAATATTGGCTTTGTGAATCAAAACCTCTTCACTTCAGAATGGCATCAATGAAGTCTTTCAAGAACATACAAACATATACTGATTTATAAATTTGAGTAACTATTTCTAAACTATTAAACTTACTATAACTATTTTTGGTGTGCTTTGGCCTGAAACGATCTTTATCTTTCAAAGTTCGTTGGAAAGATTAAGGAACAAAGCTGCAGTGTGTGGACTGTCTGTTTGAAGATCACGGGTACTGGTAAACTCCTTCCTTCACCATGTAGGAATAACTACACCCAGTTAAAGGCATGCATGATCTGGTTATAGTTAAATAAAACACTTCATAAAAATGTCAGTCAAATATAAGTCAACTAGAGTCTCCTGGTAAGTGATAGCTACAAATGTAGTAGAAAGATGTATAATAGTAACAAGAACTAGTTTTTTCTGTCATTAAACAATAGGGCTTTACTTTGGGTGATAGTTAAAAGCTCTGTAATGTCAAGGCAGATCATTCTTTCAAGATTCTTGACAGCCACCCAATGAGGAACTCTGATCTTTGTCAGTCTTACTGGAAGAGCCAGTAGAGCGTCTTGTCAGACAGGAAGCAACTGAGATTTATTCCACTTTCAGATGGGTTTACCTTAGCTCACCATTATAAAGAAGACTTTTGACTGCTTTATGTACAAGATCTACCTTCATTTGTCACTTGTCAATTGACTGTTGCACAACCAAGCCGGTATAAATTCTTCACTTAAAGCTTTTGTTTATTTTTGAAGCCAAGTCACATGAGGTTTCTGAGGAGTTTCCCCTTATCTATTTTCTAAATACGTTTTTCTTACTGTGCACAACTCTACAAACGACGAGTGGTGCTGTTTCTCTCTCTCATCCATCTGTGTGTCTCTCACAGTAAGCGGGCAGTGCTGGTGCTACAGAATGATCCAGCCTACAGCCAACGTCGTGCCTTCACCAGTGAAGATGAAGCATGGAAGTCCTTCCTGGAGAACCCTCTTACAGCTGCCACCAAGGCCATGATGAGCATTAATGGAGATGAGGACAGTGCTGCTGCTCTAGGCCTTCTTTATGACTATTACAAGGTAGGAGGTCTGGTCTTATTTGTATCAGCACACTTATGGATCATTGATTGTATTCTCAGTTTGTTCTTAGTTATGTAAAGGAATTCATCAGCACCCAAATGGCAAAATGTAATCCCTGGGAAGCATTCATTGTGAGAAGCTGGATATTTTTAAATATATCTTAAATAACTGAACCTGACAATGCCTGATGTTGAAACTCTGGATATATCAGGTCAGAGGTTGGGCGGTGAGATCTGAAAAACAGGATGAAATTTTTACTCAGTAATTTTAACTGCAGCAGACACTGTAGATATCTGCAATGTCCTGAAATACTGAGATGACAATGTAAAGCCAGTTTATGTAAATACATGTGAATGTATGTAAGCACATCTGTATTTATTAGTTTATTTATCAGTTTGTTTATGTATTTGCTTGAACATTAATAAGACTGATAAGAACTGTGAAATTTAATCTGTCATTCCTTATATATGCAGCTCACAAATACAGAAGCTAGAGCACTTAATGTACTGTATGTCCACTGGATTAAATAACAGGTCACCTATAAAGATAAAGCTGTGTGTAGTTCAGGTTGACAGAAGCTGTGTTTGCCTTCCCCAGGTGCCACGGGAAAAGAGGACAATATCCCAGCCAAAGGCTGACATCCTAGGCTCTGATGTGGATCCCAACAAAAGGTGACGTGTGCTTGTTCAAAGCAGTGGTTATGGACGACCCTTTGTTATCTTTACTGTTGCGTGACGTCTGCGTTCCTCTTCAACAGGAACCTCATGGCTCCTCTCCCAGAGGCCTCAATGACATCGGCTGAGAGCAGGATCCAGGTTCTGAAGGGAGTTCCACTGAACATCGTGCTCCCTGGGAACCAGCTGGTGCAGGACAAGAGAGCGCTGTTCCCCTCACCTGACACCACAGTCACTGTGTCCATCGCTGCTATGCCCAGTTACCCAGTAAAGACAGAGGAAGCATCACATGCTTTCTCCGTCACTGTGCCCAACCAGCACTGCTCTGAACCTGAGGGTCATGGAGTTTCATTTGAGCGCCAGCTTGCCCACAGTCAGTTCAGCCCCAACACGCAGCCCCGTACACCAGACTCTACCTTCCCTGAAACCTTCAAGGATGGGGGTCAGGAGGTAGGTTGATGTTCCCATTATTCCTTCAGTCACTTATTGTTTCCTTCACTCACTACCTTCATCTTGGTTCCTGTGTTCTCACACTAAGCCCCCTCATATAATATGACCTTTACAGCAAACCCTAGAGCAGTGTACTGCTTATAATATTGTTTGAACATAGCCAGAAGAGCGGCTAGCTTGTCATTATGCCATTGTCTCGCTGGCACAATAAATGCAGTGTTTTCTTGCTGCACAAAAGCCAGGGCCTTCTCTCTCTCTGACTCTCTTTTTCTTTCCCTCTCTTTTTAACTCTCTCCTAGTCTGTATTAAAACCTAGGTTATGGAGGGGCGGGGGATTATTTTAAATGCCCAACAAAACCATGCACGCACACACACACATAGCGTAGGGGGAATCTCTCTTTTTGTTTGCCCTGTGGTTGCATGCTTTGGCTGGCTGCAAGCATGGCCACGGCGTGGCTGTTTGCGCTGAAGCCGGGCCCTCTCGGACACTCTTTTGTGCTCCACAGGTGTTCTCGTTCCCAGGGGATCTCCAGTTACGAATGGCCTCCATTGCACAAGATGACTATCCCACCTTCGACACCGTGTCAGGGTAAGCCATACGCACCATCTCACTCCTGAGAAGCCCCCTTGGGAGTAAACAGATTATGTCAGACAACTATGTTAAGATTCTTCCCGAATTATGCAGCGTAATGATTGAAGTCTACAAGCGAAGGACTAGGATAGTCCTTGTTGTGACTGCAAAGCTTCAACCAAAATGAATATATATTAATTTTCATATCTCAGTACACAGATTGAAAATTGTTATGGGTGTTACTGCTTGCAAGTGGAATTTCATTGTATCTGAATTTCACAGGAGTCATGGTTTTGTCTTTGTTTACCAGTAATAATTTTGAGTACACACTGGAAGCCTCAAAGTCTCTCCGGCAGAAGTCGGGTGATGGCACAATGACATACCTCAATAAGGGCCAATTCTACCCCATCACTCTAAAGGAGACAGACAACAGCAAAGTCCTTCACCACCCCATCTGCAAAGTCAGGGTATGTGGATTGTGTGTATGTGTGTGTGTGTGTGTGTGTGTGTGTGTGTGTGGGTGTCTGTGTGTGTGTGTGTGTGTGTGTCTGTGTGTTTGTATGGAAACTCAGACACCTGTCATGAATATATGTAACTTTATATGTAACCATACATTGTTATTACAGAGTGTCGTGATGGTAGTGTTCGGTGAGGAGAAGTGCAGGGATGACCAGCTCAAGCACTGGAAGTATTGGCACTCCAGACAGCACACAGCCAAACAGAGATGCATTGACATAGGTGAGTAGTTTCAAATCCTCTCAGAGCCCATGTTTTCTTCATGACTCAGGCCCAGACATCTGTGCAAAAAAAACAATGCAATTGTAGACTCTGTCAGACAATAGTTTAAACCACATTCTCTATAAAGGACAAGATGAAAACAAAGAGTATTTTAGTAAGGTGGGCCAAGAAACTTACTCTGAAAATTTCCTTTTCACTATATATACTGTATATAATACCTACGGTATTGAATATTTTTCAAAATACATAACACAAGTGTCATGTATAAGGCTAAAAGGTACACGTATGAGGTCACTATAGAGTAATAATATAATGAAATGTTCAAAGCTCGCTGGACCAAATACTAACTAAGGCTCTTAGGTGATTCTGCCAGAGAATGCTCTATAGATCAAAGATGAGAGTTATAGTGGAAATGGGTGGGGGAGAAAAGGGGTGGAGGTAGAAAGAGCTTAATGATCCTGTTTGTTTACCATCTACAAACTGTGCTCAGATGAATGGGGGCAGCAGGTAAACAATGCTACATGGCAAACGGTCTGAATCGACCTGGAAAAGGAGAGGTTGAAGTTAGTCTGCTAACTCAATTCAACACCCAACAAAGATGACAAAGTACAGTCTCTTACTCCTGAGTCTGTTCATAGACAAATAAAACTAGCTGCCAGCTAACAATAGATGTTAAATTTAATTGGATATTTAAAAAAATATTTTTACATTTAATGCTTATTAGTGCTTTTTCTATACTTAGAGGGCTTGGTGGAGTCAATAAATATAAGTGGCAGTTAGTAATCACATGTCAATACTAGCTGGAGTGTTAGGGTCTTTCAGAGATGACAGGTTTTTGGTGGTTTTATTGCAGGTCAGTGAAATTCTGCAGTTCATAGAAAAAAGTCAAGAACACAGACAGCTTGTCCTGTTTTACCTGCCCTATATTAATAGCTTAGAAAAGTAACTGGTGGCTGTTGTTCTTCTTTTCCTCTTTATTGTATAAACCCTCAGCACCTTTTCTTGTCTGTTTTGCCTTTCTTCCACAACCAGCTCTTTCCCTCGTCCTTTAATGCTAACTTCAGCATTTCCTTCTGTCCACAGCTGACTACAAAGAAAGCTTTAATACCATCAGCAACATTGAGGAGATCTCCTATAATGCCATCTCCTTCACGTGGGACATCAATGAGGAGGCAAAGGTAGGCTTTGGAAAACTATTGCATTACTATTTCAGCTTCAGTTGAAAGTTAAAAGTCCAATAAGTAAAAAAAAAAAAAAATTAAGTTTCACTTAATAGTCATGAGCTGTCACTGAGCTTCATGGAGTTCCACCAAATGTTCCTTAACAATCTCTCCATTGTTATTTCAATAGGAAGCCCTTAACTGTTATGTTTACTCCTTTTTTAATAGTTTGAATCAATGTTTAGTAATAAGAATAGAGCAAGAATACATGTATGCTTGATCTGTCCTTTTGTTATGTGGTATCACATCAGTTTGTGAACTGTAGGCATATTAGATATTAGTTTGTTAGTGCAGGTAACAGACTTATACTTTGTCAAAGGTTTACAGTGCAGTAAAATATTCAGCCTAAATTGAACCATGTTGTTGCTATATTAGTGTGTTTAACAGACTTCCAAAATAAACCTGACCTGTAGAAAAGTAAGCCTGTGGAAGAGATTTATGCTCAAAATAGACAGTGCAATGTTGGGCACATTGTCATTACTCAAACAATGGCTGTCACTCAGGCAAAACAAACCAAGTGCCCTGTTTCTCCTGCTTTGAAAGGTGTAATTAGGAGTGAATATGAGCAAGCAAGTGCTAATCAGGGAGTTTCCAAGGCTTACATTTTGCTTTGGTTTTGTGTTCTCATTTTGACTAATACCTTACCTTGTTTATTATAGTAAAATAATCATGTAAAACAAAAAAAATAAAAATAAAAACAAATCCTGTTGGGTCAGACAAAGGTAAATACACGTTGTGTGACAGAGTACAGAAGTGTGCGTGTGCGTGGGTGTGTTAGCATGTTAGTTACTAAGAATTAGTTCTCAGCCCATTTCACCTGTCAGCCCTATTGTATTCCAAGGTGATGCGCTCAGAGGAGACGTTTGGGTGAGACGCAGCTCTGCCCAAAGAGGAATGAGGAAACGTAAAGGAAAGTAGAGGAGGCAAGACCTAAAACCTAGCACTGACAGTTTATGGAATCCAGTTTAACAAGTATATCAAGACAAGTGTGGTACAACCTGTCACTCATCAGGTGGCAGCTTGACTTCTTTAATCCACTCCACTGACCAGTTGAACGTCCTTTCAGCCCTAAATGGCCAGTGGCAGAGTTTCATTTATTGTCTGAAAATCTTCTGTCAGCTACATTGTAGGTTAATGCACATACATTTGTTAATGAGACATGCCTAAAAAACAGTTTTATGTGCTGTGTGTTGTGCTGAAAACCAGGATGTAGATCACAAGGTATGTATGCAGTCATAGGATACTCATCCGTGTGCTCTGGAGTGCTCTCTGTTTGCTGTGTATCTGTGTTTATGTGTGTGTGTGTGTGTGTGTGTGTGTGTGTGTGTGTGTGTGTGTGTGTGTTTGTACAAGACAGAAGAGAGAAAGATGGAATGATAAGTGAATATATTTACTCCAGTCCAGTTTTGTTGTTTGTTACTGAAATCATGATAAGTAGAGAAAACGTGAATTATGACATCACTTTGTACAGCCATTAACAAACAATTGTTACACTTTGCTATGTCGACTGAAACAGGGACTCACCTGTGTACAGACACAAAGCACTTATGAAACAGACTTGGTATAGAAAGAATACACATATTCAAGCCTGTTCTGCCCCCTAGTGGACATTTGTGAAATATGTTGTTCTACAACAATATGCACTGATTTCAAAGCACCTGTTGAAAATTTCTATTTTATCTTGCTTGGTCTATTACATTCTGTATTATAAATCTGCATTATTAAATTCTGCATTAATAAGTAATTTTTGTCCAATTTCAGTATTTACATAATTAGTAATCACATAGTTGTACTAATTATTTGTTACATTTTTAATAAATATCTAGTATTTTTCCATTAATATTATGATGTCTATCTGAGATAGGCATTTAAGATAGAACTGTTTGCTACTCTAAATATATCATACTTTAAACTTATATTCTGCTGTAAGAAATCAAGTGTTATTGCATATGAGCCCAAAGGGGGAGACATACATCAACTTATTGCTAGTGTACCTGTGATTTGTCTCATAAATTAAACAGCTATGAGTAATTACAGGAAGTCATTACATCATCGTATATATAATGTTTAAAATAAAATATATTATAATAACGAAAAAATATTAATGACCAAAAAAATGATTGGCTGCTTTACATTTGGGGGTTTATAAGTGTGCTCTAAATATCCCACTGTAAACAATATATCCAGTATGAACCAAAGGCTTCATGAGCGCTACAATACTAATATACTGTATACCATCATTTACATTTATGGCATTTGGCAGACACTCTTATCCAGAGTGACTTACATTTATGACATTTATACAGCTGAGCAGTTGCAGGTTAAGGGCCTTGCTCAGGGGCCCAACAGTGGCAGATTGGTGGTGCTGGGATTTGAACCCCCGACCTTCCGATCAGTAGTCCAATGTCTTAACCACTGAGCTACCACTGCCCATCAGTTGGAGAAGTCTTTTTCATGGCTCTTTCCTTCTCCACCTTCTTTAGATCTTCATCTCTGTCAACTGCCTGAGCACAGACTTTTCCTCTCAGAAGGGGGTGAAGGGTCTCCCTCTGAACCTGCAGATTGACACGTACAGCTACAACAACCGCAGCAACAAGCCTATTCACCGTGCCTACTGCCAGATCAAGGTGTTCTGTGACAAGGGTGCAGAGAGGAAGATCCGTGATGAGGAGCGCAAGCAGTCACGCAGGAAGGGCAAATGTGCCGAAGTAAACCCCAACTTGCCTCCCTGTGAGTGTGCACTGCATTACTTCACATTTCCACATTTCACAACAGAAAAGACTCTGATGTGTGTATATGTATGTGATTATTTTCTAGTTGTGGATGCCAAAGTGCCGCTGATGCACAAGCGTAGTGACATCACTGTGTTTAAGATGATGACAGACCTGGACACTCAGCCTGTCCTCTTCATCCCAGACATCCATTTTGCAAATTTCCAGCGCCATGTGAGTAACTTCCTGTTTAATCTTCCTTGAAAAAAAGTGATCCTCAAAGCTGTTCACTATCACTGCATAAAAATATATATGATCATAAGGGCAGTACACAAAATCTTAGTCACAAACAAAGCATTATCCTCTGAGCTACACAATACTGAACAAAAAAACTTAGGTTGTATAGATGAGACTTCTGGTAAGCTTTTCTTGTAAGTGTTTCCCCCCCCACACACAAACAATCCCAAAACATGACTGAACAAGCTTTCCAAATGCAGTTCACTAAGTAATAGATAGAACTGATCGATTTCAGTTCAAGCAGAGTCATATGAGAATGTGATTCATTCCATGAACATATCAACTGTTTCTCTGACTGAAACAGCAACAAAAAATACCTCTGCTTGGTGTGTTTCACATATTAGCAGTACAATTTCCTGAAACCTACCCAAAGAGATAATAAACCAAGAGTCAGGTCAGCATGACCTCAGAGCATTACTCGGCTAACACGTGAAAACAGCATGCTCACTTAGTGCACCAAGCTCTTTATGGCTCGGTTTTGGCTGTTATCAGGTTGGACTCTGACAGACGAGGCAAGGAATCCTAAAGCCTGCACAAATCCTCACACTTTTACATTAAAAAATCAAATGACATAAGAAATCCTTAAGTAAATTTTTTGTACTCTAAAGAAGTAACAGAAGATGATAGAGAAGAGGTCTTGTTGGAAACTTACTCCATAACTTAGATGTAATTTGTATTAAACTCTCTTGCTGAGGCCATGCTTTTGAACTTTCTGTTGGCTCACAGGTGAGAAGGGTCCCTGAAAAAGACTTTTGACCTCTTTACTGGCTGCGCACCAGTAGGTCTAGTGTTGACCCCTAGTGCAGTATAAATCCAAAAATAAACCTTCTGAATGTTTACTGTCCTGAATTACACAGAAAAACATTTGTTTTAGTACACAGTGTTGGTGCAGCTACAGTGCCAACCCACATAACCTATTTTGGGTTCAGTCACATAGAAGCTAATGTAGCACGCACACCAAAGATGGAGACAGGAACAATATTCTTTCATATGTCCTGAAGTACTACAGTGTGAATTATGTTATTGAAATCGTAGTAAAACAGATCACAAGCCATTTTATATTAAATTCAACTCCACTTCAACCTCTGGGTGAATATATGTATACACACACTATATAGCAAAAGTATTTGGGCACTTACACATTATATCTACAGGAGCTTTTATGACATTCCCTTCTAAATCCATAGGCAATAATATGGAGTTGTGCACCCCCCTCCCCACCCACACACCCACCCACACACACCCTTCTTGCAGCTAAAGCACCTTCCACACTTCTGCGAAGGCTTTCTACAAGATTTTGGAGTGTGTCTGTGGGAATTGTTGCCCATTCATCCAGAAGAGCATTTGTGAGGTTAGACACTGTCAAGTCAAGTCAAGTCAAGTGGTTTTTATTGTCATTTCAAACATATACAGTGGTGTACAGTACACAGTGAAACGAAACAACGTTCCTCCAGGACCAAGGTGCTACATAGA
>JAOVVH010000002.1:8443156-8458793 GCA_028566435.1 Scorpiodoras heckelii
TATATATCAAATAACCTAATGATGTGAATGACAATGGCATATATATGTCAAATAACATCTAAATATGGAGCCAACTTAAGTTTTTAGTAAAGTACTATGGTAATCACAGCATAGGTCAAGCTTTCTTTCAAATTTCTCATGCCTTTTTCCATTACGAATGTAGCGTGTGGGTGTGTAATAGTGTGAATATGACCTGAGAAGTGAGTCCTTGTGTACATTTGCTGTAATCTAGTTCACACATTTCTTGGAAATGTACAATTATTAAACATAAAAAAACATTATTTTGCATTTTACAATGTTCATATGTATGTACTGTAGCTTGTCACTTAAACATCTTTTTAACAGTTTGCCACTTAAACATATTTTTAAGGTTTTGCCCTTGGGTTATAACGCTGAAGTATCAGTAGGGTATACTTAGTAGACAAATTGTAAAAAAGTAATGTATCCTTAAAGAAATATATGATCATAGGTTTTATTTAGCAATAGATAACATTTTATATAGCGTCTGTAACCAGGCTGTTGCACTGAGCAGTTGTAGTAATTAAATATTTCCTTTTTTTCCTTCTTTTCTTTCAGCCCTTCGCTCCTGAGGATGCAGAAGATGGGTAGGTTTGCATTCAATATATTGCTTTCTGCTTATATTTATTGCTTATTGTTTTCTATTATTTTCTAAAAACATGGCAGTAGGCAAATTAGCTATGCTAAGTTCTCCTAGGTGTGAATGAATATTTGAATGAGTGCGTGCATGATGCACTGTGATGGACTTGGGATGTATCCCTGCTACATGCCCAGTGTTCCTGGGACAGACTCAGGATCCACCACGACTCTGACCAGGATTAAGCAGTTATTGAAGATGAATGAATGAATGATGTAACTCTATCTCTCTCTCACTGGTCCTGTGTGCGGATTTATTGTGTATTATAGGGCAAAAGTCACATGTTAGCCAAGTCCAGGACATACCAGGAAAGTCAAGAACAGAGTTTGTGATTATTTTGGGTCAATGGCTAATGCACTTTTCTAGGAACTGCACACATCTACTTAGCCTGTCTCTTTGTCTCTTTCAGCTCAGGAATGAAAAGATTACCCTACTCAGAAGATGAGTTTGTGTCTCCTCCTAATAAGTTGGCCAGGGTGGACGAACCAAAGAGAGGTGTGCAATCTTTCTTATGTGCTGTATTGTCTACATTTTATGTTTGTACACCAATTTTCTGTACCAACTCTTGTTTGCATGAGACAGGAGTGTAGACACAGAAAGGAGAGTGTTTGTTTGGTAACAGACTGCTTTTGACACCATGGTACAGTCTCAGTGGAACATTGCTTCAAGGTGCTTCATTACCTAAAACCACCCCTGTCTCTCCCTCCAATCACACACTTGCCTCTCATTCCCTTGTGTACTTTTATGGATTTTTTTTCCCCTTTCGCTCAGTGCAGAATAGTAGTGGGATGTTAAAAACACATTAGCAAACACATAGCTATGTTTCCTACAACCTATGACCTACATTGGAAGGGTCATTTAGCATTCATGTTGCTGTGGCATGGTGTGCAGGTGGATATGTGTGTTTGGACTGACTTTTATGCCAAAATCAACACTGTTTTGTGTACTTCCCTGTTCTCCACTGTGCTCTACACTGCATCCTCTACTCCACTCACTCAAACATACCTCCCACTCCAAAACTCTGCCCACTCCTCCTACAGACTCTTGGAAGTTGGTGTGGGTCTTGTGATTTGGGCAGCATCCCTAGCTGAAGGGAACAGCATGTGAGGTGCAAAGTCATTAGAGCCAAGGACACACAGAGCAGATCAAATTCTCTCCCCAGGTCATATGAAGATTTGGCCATAACAAACTAGATTATGTAGACTTTTTATTGCTGGTAAATGAGTTGGTTGTTTTTCTTCCTTTCAAGCTCTAATCTCAGTTTCAAGAAGCCTAGAGAAAGTGTGCATGTGTATATGTGTAAATGTGTGTGAGACTACAATTGACCATATTCTTGTGTCCCTTCCAGTTTTGCTGTATGTACGGAAAGAGGGTGAGGAGGTCTTTGATGCCCTCATGCTGAAGACTCCTACACTGAAAGGACTGGTGGAAGCGGTAAGTTCTCCAAAGTGTGGTGCTTACTGAACTTGTTACTGAGCCAGCCAGCCAGTCACATTGTTGCCTTTTCTGTGCACCTAATACATCTGCACCAGAAAACCAAGTATTGTGAATGCCTGGAAAAGCAAACATGGCTGATTGTTCTGGGAGAATTCAGTGTCCACTTTGGGAAATAATATCCTAGTGTCAAAACATGGCCAACAAATTATCATACCATGAAAAATTGGTAGATGTTTTTTTTTTTTGTTTGAGTCAATGTCTGACTCAGACAGCAATGCCTCCCCATCCATCCAATGAATCAGCAGGAATGATAGAACAGAAAGTTGCATGCATAGACTACTTTTTCCTTTCTCCCTCCCAGTTATTATGTAATTCATCTAAAGCCACAGTATAGACCACATTACAGTAGTGTAATCTCCTAACCAGTTTTAAGAGCCCAGGCAGGCACAAAAAAAACCAACATGTACTCATTAATGGTTCACTAATCAACATGTTGGGCCCAGTGTTAAGGTCTACGTATGCCACTCCCCTCACAGCTACTAGACTCTAACAATAAAAGCGTATATGCTAGTTGAGTACAGCTCCCAAACCATAATGTCCTGACTCAACAATAGGCCAAATGCATACTAAAAGGGGCCTGGCATGGCTTATGTAAAGTCCACTGGATAGGGAATGTGTGTATGATGTTTACCGCTGTTAGGAGAAGGAATCTGGGTAACAGGGCACACAGATGGCTGTAGGTATCACAGACAAGGGCTTGCCAGCAAAGCATGCAGACAGGCCAGAACTGTGAGGAACGGCATGCTCCCATTTGCTTGTGTGTGTGTGTGTGTGTGTGTGTGTGTGTGTGTGTGTGTGTGTGTGTGTGTGAATGATGACATTGTAGACATAGATTAGACTGGTATGGGATATGGGAATGTGGAGAGTAGAATGACAGGTGGGTGGTGGGTAGGGAGAGAGGGGCACTGAATTCACTAGGCTAAGCCTCCTTTAAAATAAGTCAACCTATGATACTACTTGGCAACGCACCCATTTGCTTCCGCTTACAAATGTTCCATTAAATCACTGCAGAGGGGGTCACATAATTCACCCTAAAGTTTTCAGCTATTCCTTCATAAGGAACTGCAATACCTTATATGGATTACTTATTTTAGTAATATTTGTGAAAAATAATTCAAACTTCTTTACCTTCTTTCAGATTTCAGAGAAGTATGAGGTTCCTCTTGAGAAAGTAGGAAAGGTCTATAAGAAGTGCAAAAAAGGGTAAGCCTTTTTAAACTTGGGCAAGGGTAAGGGTAAGCCTACTCAAACTCATGACCATTTGAGCATTGGTCTATCTTTGTGTTGCTAAAAAAACCAAACTGTGTTACTTCAACAGGATCCTGGTTAACATGGATGATAATATTATCAAGCATTACTCCAATGAGGACACCTTTCAGATCCAGATGGAGGAGATGGGTGGAATGGTGAAGCTCACTCTCACTGAGATTTGAATAGCCCCCCCCAGTATGGACTGTTTACATGCCTCTATGTCTGTGTCCATGGCCTTGGAGTTACTTCAGGCCTACCATGCACTTCTTATCTGTGGTTTCCTACATGTAGCTAAGACCAAAATTTGCTCCCCCAATCTCCTCAAATCCTATTTTGTGTGTGCATCTGTTATGAAGTGTATGCTAAACTATGCAATGTGTGAAATGAGAATGGAGGGGGAAAATGTATATGCCCTGATATATAAATCCTGAAGTTTTGAGCCATATCTATACTACTTTTGAAATGTAAAAAGGCAAATATCTGTGGTTTTGAATAGTCTGAGAATCTGAGAAAGAGCTGAGTTACTCCAAAGTCAGATTCCCTTTAAATACTCAATCGGTGTTATAGAGCTTTAAAACCAACAGCACTGGAGATCCTGTTATTTAAAGGCGAGAAGTGAATGATTCAATGAATGCAGTAAATGGGGTATTGTTGAGGGATTTTAGGGCATTCTCTGGTTTCTGTATTTATACATAAACACTGAGCAGTATTTAGTGTGTACAGCATAAGCCCCTGCTGAGCAGCTCTATGAGGTACTGCGTCACTAGTGTTGCTTGTGTATGTATGTGTGTATAAGTGCATATTATGTTTCTATATACAGATGTGTGGGGACAAATTACATTTTCATCCAAAGACAGGTAATATGTCCTTAAAGTAAATTCTGTAATTTTTGCATGTCACAGCAGTAAGTTCTTGTTCTGGATTCAAACAAGATTTTTTTTTTGTTTGACTTAATGTCCCTGATGGAAAAACAAACAGAGCAACATGAATTCCATGTTGATTCCATGCAGATTTTTTTGCTTCTGGTTCTGCTGCTGGTTAACTAGCAAAACTCTTAAATAAATAATTTGTTCAGTAAGAAACTAGTCAGACACTATTCATTTTTATGATTCAGATCTAAAGTGTTTCCCTGATAAAAGTGACTAAACCACCTCCACAAGAGTAGACATTTCCAACACTGCGTGATAAATTACAAATTACTCATACAGAACCAGAACTACCATGCAAGATAAAACATGCAATAGTTTCTGGATACAGAATGCCAAGTCAATAGTATTACGTTTAGATGATCAGTAGTTTATTCTGTGTCCATGGATCATTGTGTTCTCATACATTTTGTCTTTATTATTGTCTTCATCGGTTATCCTATTTGGAGTCTTTTTTTAAAACTACAGTCTGTATAGCATCAGGTTTTTTTAAAAACAGTTTTCTAACTCACTTATTTGCTGATTTTTGTATCAAAGTACTTATCTATATATTTATTGTTATATTTGGGTGAGGTCTTTTTTTATATGTCTGCAAAGAAAATGTGCATTGTTGTTATATACTGTTACATGCATGTTAAATGCTTTTTATATGGAATCACCAGTATAAAACTGTGATGTGTTTATATAAGCACAGGGTAGATTTGTAATTCTGTCAGCTCCTACAGCTCTATTTGCCTTCCGGCTACATCTTAGATTTGATGTTAAGATCATCTGTCAATGTTTATCAGAACAGAAAAGGCTCAAACATTCTTTGCTGTATGGCTTTAGCCGTTATTATGTGCACGCATTTTCTTTTAGTTGCAATAAAAGCCAGCTTGGCTTGGCTGTTGTGATTGGCCATGTGTTGAGTGGTTTTCTATTGGCTGCAGCCAAAGCAGTTGTCCTGGCAACAGGGTCTGTGATCCAATGGCCCATCTGTCTGGAGAACAGGAAGTGGGCGTGGAAAATGAGTGACTGGGAGTACCGTGTCCTCAGATGCCCCCGTGTTCCACAATGCTATACTGAGTGTTTTAATGTACACATGACTCACACTGTGTTTAAAAACAAACAGAGAACAGCCCGTATATGGCTTGCACATTTACATTTCTGCCTTGGACTGCATTAATTTTAGGCATTTAATGAGAATTGTTAGAATAATAAGCACTTCTAGGACAAGTCAAAGAGTTTTGAGACATGCTGTACTGCATCCTAGCAGAGTCTAACTTTTTATTCCATATTATTAAAACCTATACAATAGACACAAGAGCACTGTAATGCAACAGCAGGACTCAAACAGTCATGTAGACTTAACCTTGACTGTACAATGAGATGAGAAGCCTCTTGAGGTTAACCTTGAATGTACAATGAGATGAGAAGCCTCTTGAGAAAGCTCTGAGTTGAGGTGTGTGTAGGAGGGGAGTTTCTTATGTTTACAATTCCACTAGGAGCAGTGGGCTGCAGATAATAGGAGGAGAGATCTGGTTAGACTTTAACCAGGCAGCCAACGCCTGGACGCCACGGCGCTCTGTGGTTAGCCATCTGCTTTCTGTTTACTAAATCCCTTCTTCCTCTCACCCTTTTTTGTTACTGTTTTGCTGACCGTTTATTCCTCTACAATCTTGTACATATTGTATATATTGTATCTTCTTGGCTTAGCACATCACTGAAATCTCAACAAGGGCAGATAAAAGTTGCATTTAACATTTAATAGCTGGAATAGTAGAAATGTTAGGGACATTAAGTGCTCATCAGCTAAGACACTGTAACATATGTGCTTTTTTTTCCTTTTTATGCACTATATTCTATTTCTTGACAGATGTTGTGCTTTTAGGTCATTTGTAAGTACATTGTGAAGATTTTGTCTTACGGAGTGAAGGTATTTGAAGAAAGAGGGCATTTGAGGACATGGCTGCTGCAAGCCTTTCCTTGTTCACACCCACTTCCTGTCTTTTAATGCGTTAAACATCTATGAAACCAAAAATTTGCTTACCACAACAACTTCTTTCTGATGGGATAATGGTCTGAACAAAGATTATTTGACATTAATGACTTTGTTTTTTACATGTCAGAAAGGAGACATGCCTAATACTGCAATTATATGTGAAGTGTGACAGTTTATATGGTGTGTTTGTGAAATTCTAACCATAGTTATAGTGCTACGACCTAAAGACGCTTACAGATTATAATTACATTGAACATTAATACAGTAATAACAGTAAAAATCTAACATTAGACAATCCAGATAGATAACAAAACAAATAACAAAAATACCTGAATAGCAGCTCAATAGATTTAAGACAGAGGGAGTTGCATGCAAGAGAAAATAGATGTTTATGGTTGGATTTGAACAGAGAGGAGAGTGTTTTGAATCTGTGATGGGAGAGAGTTCCAGGGGCAGGGAGAACGTCTGGAGAATGGTCACTCACCAAAATTGTGGAGGTTGGAAGAAGGAATGGTACGCAGTCCAGCTGAGGAAGATCTGAGAGTGCATATAGATTTGTAAGGTTGAAGGATGTCAGACAGGTAGATAGGTGCAAGATTATTTAGAGCTTTGCATGTGAGCAGAAGTATTTTAAAATGAATGCAGTATATTGTGTAAATCAAATGGCAAATAAAATCCCAATTAAGCAAATTTCAATTCTACACTACTAAATATGGAAAGGTTCAAGTAGGC
This sequence comes from Scorpiodoras heckelii, assembly GCA_028566435.1. Taxonomy (NCBI): domain Eukaryota; kingdom Metazoa; phylum Chordata; class Actinopteri; order Siluriformes; family Doradidae; genus Scorpiodoras; species Scorpiodoras heckelii. Next base: position 8,450,199 of record JAOVVH010000002.1, read on the forward strand.
ACACTGGCCCTGCTCAGACTCATCTCTAATTGAATCTCATCCTATATAATTAGGCATTTTCACTCATGATGAGTCATCAGAAATGTTTGCCGCACAAAAAGAGACAGCACGTAGTCACTGTCACTGCTACGTAATAACAACTAATCATTAATGATCTCTGTTGTGAGCTTGTGCCTATTGTAACCTTAGATCCCTGTTGTTGGTTGACAGAAGCATAACCTGATGTGGTCTTCTGTTACTGTAGCCCATCTGCCTCAAGGGCTGATGTGCTATGTGTTCTATGTTGCATTTCTGCTCATCACATTTGCAAACAGTGGTTATTTGATTTACCTTCCTTCGGCTTAAAGCAGTCTGGCCTTTCTACTTTGACCAAATTTTTGTTTTTCATACAATTCTGTGTACACTATTGTGTGTCAAAATATAGTATTACGGCACTCAAGACTATCACTCTTGTTCTTGAGATCCATCCTGACCACACATGAATGTCATAAAATCAATTTTTTTAAATTTTACTCTGTCTCAGTCTCAGCCTACAAATAAATTTTTTAACATCACCTGAGACCATAACATTAATTCCATGAACAAGTACATGCTCCCATTGCATATGTCCATTACAGTACAAAATGTAAATATCTGTCTCTGTATGTGGAGTTACATAGTGCCTGTACAGAAAATGTCATGTTCAAAATAATATAGCATATGTATGCAGAAAGTTGTATGAGCCTATGTCCTATATACAGTATGTTTGAACTGAAGCTCTTTGACTGTATCTGCATGACTTTATGCACTTTGCTGCCCAGATAAATGCATGAAAGAGCAAATGTACAGGTGTTCTTAAATGTTCAGGTGTTTTGTTAGGGTAGATGATGTAATATAAGGATGCTGTAGAAGTTTATGTAAAGAAAATATCAAGTAGTTTTTTGGGGTTTTTTTTAAAAAAGTTTTTTGTAGTTAGTATTTAACAATGTTGATTTTGCCTTGTTATTAAGTTCACTTTGTTTGAAGTAACAAATTAGAATATAATTGTGTAATGTGTCATGTATAACAATCATTCTTGCATGTTCTCACAAATTCTACCAGGCCAGGTTTTTGCTGGACCACAGAGTGCTGACATTCAGGAAGGCAAATGATACTCATGTCCATTCCCTGCAAGCCTGCTATAAGAACTTGTAAGGGTTTTTTCTCTGATTAACCCATAGGTGCATCATCATTCTCCTGGGGCTCCCCTTAAACAGGACGGAGGGAGGAATAATTTGCAAATCAAGATACGAACCTGAGGGTTAATGGGAAAAAAAACCCTTACAGAACTATTAACTACTATCTACTAGCAAAAGAACTACAATTAAAGGTAGCATCCAATTGAATTTATCTTTCATACTTCACTTCTCTGTTTATCTAAGGATTGCTTGTCCTTGTTTTAGGTGTGTCCCACTATTTGTGTTTAGACGTTCTGGGCGACTTTGGCACATGCGCATTTCAACAAAGAGGATCAGTCGGTGAGTCAGACAGGCCTGTTCAGGCCATGTTACTGCCTGCATTGTGCTGATTACTTGGTTTTTATAAGCACTATTATAGTAAGTAGTGTGTTTTGTTTAATTACTATGTTATAAAATTCTGTGTTATTAAAGGAGCCTAAGAGATCGTTAAGTTGAAAACTGAAATCAACAATTGAAATGTATATATGTTTATTAAAGTACATATTTATTTCTGTCGTGTGTTCTTAATTAGTTTAAAATCAGAATGTGTAACAAACATTTTTCATTTAACAGCATGTAGCAATATTTTGGCGACAGCCATTGGATTGTAGGGCATGGGCGGCGACTTCAGGGTATGGTGGGGCGTTGTCATGGGACCTCCCAGCATGCAGGTTTAGTGTGTGTTTCTCTACATTGTTGAGTGTATGTCTTTGCTCCTGGTTCTGTGTTCAATAAAGTTGTTGAATGGTCTGAACCGGTTGATTCATGTGTCTGCTGGCATACTGCACCACTGACACCACAATATATCCTAATTCTGTTTCTGGTTGTGTTCTGTGACAACATCTGTGTGGCTTTATAAACAGATGATGATTGGAGTTTGCTTAACTTGCCATGACATGCCCATTAGTGATGTTTCATTGTAGGTGATCATCGAGAGCTGAACATTGAGAGCTTGCTTTTTTTTTAAATGTAGTTAATGCCAGTACTATTGCAGCATGATATAATAAATTTACTTCCATGGAAACCTCATTTCAACATCTGTTCATTTCCCTGAACAGTATAGGACAGAGAAGGTCTGCGCCACTGCTGCTGGCTGAAAATATTCTGCATGTAGTCAGGCATGTTAAGGGAGGTGTGTTAATTATCAGTATACATGAAAATGATCTGGCACAATGATATCAACGCATGGACATGGGTTATTTTATGCATGTTTATTTAAATGTAAACAGATTTGTAAAAAGTAACAATATTTTATTTTAAAAAAAAACCTTTTGTTAGGTAAGATTTTATTTCAGGCATATTTAGGCAAAGACGAACAATCACTAGTCAAAAAAACTTATCAGCATTAATAAATTTGTCCAGTAGAGAGAAAAGAGTCCAAGCCAAATGACTGGACTCACTGAAAAAAAGCTGGAAAAACAATCATTAATATTCATATGCATCCCTGTTTCTGAGAAAAATGTAATTCTCTGAACGTGTTCTTGAAATGTCAGAGATAAACATTATAAGAGTATAAGCCATTATAAGAAGAACAATTTAGTTAACACAGATATTGTTTGAAGATGGCAAGGCAGGCATGTGAGTATGTTTTCTTCTGTAGACAATCAAAGGCTTCAGAGGCATTTGACAAAAGGGGTCTGTTAATGTTCTGATGTATGTCCTCATAAAAAAGGAAGGTGATTTTTATGACTCACAATCAATGTAGTCAAGGCTGAGTGAAAAAAGGTCTCGTGCACTAAGAACACATCTGAAAACTATAATATAACTAGGTACCAGACCACTGCTAGCTTTATAACCCACAGAGAAAAAATCAGCTTGCTGAATGTACAGAAAAATCATTACACAAGCATGTTTTTTAGACACTTTCCATGATGTCAAATGTCATTAGTCACAATGTTTTAGTTATCAAGTGGAAAATTAATTTTTTTCCTCCTGTATACGTTCTCATGGATATTTCTTTTACAGAATTCCCTGCCTCTCCGCAACGCAAACACATAGAAATCTAAATATAGCCGAGTGTTGAACCTTTCTCACTATAAAGCTACAATGTGTAAACAGTGCCTCAGCTTAAAACCTGATTGTTGAGTAGTTCAAACAGTTTAAGGAAAATGATTGGCTCAGTTCTGTGCATAATTCATTTGGAGTTGAAGTCATAAACCCCAACATAATAAGTGCAAATCAATGCCATTCTTTTCTGCACTGTGTGATGTATATATATTTACACACACATATATATATATAGGCTAGTTTTAAACCATGCAAGTTTTAGTGTGCGCCTACGTGCAGCTCATACAGTATGGCCAGACCTGCTGACGTTCAGCCTTCAACTAAACAGATCACCATGCCCTTTCACCCATATACACACCCACAAGAGAAGGCTTGAGTGTGGGAGTATCGGTATATCAACGTGTCATCAGGACTACTGCTGCGACCAACTCCAATTGACACTTTCCACTGTGTTTACTGAGCCACTGAGCCACAAGCAGTATGCTAGACTATACTTAACCCTACCAGGAATAGTACTGCTCACATTTCCACTGTCCACAGAACAGAACTACTCAGTAGGAGAGGGGATGTCAGCTACATAACCTCTGTTCCAGTTTCCATGCCCCTCTTGTCCCACTTATATCACCACCATTGCCCACACATCACACATCTCATATATTTTCCCTGACATTCCTGTGCTCTTTGGCAGAGTTCCTGCTTTGCATCGGTGTGGTTACGTGACTCAGGAAGAGGCTTGTCCTCCTATCGACCTCCACACCTCCTCAGCGGGCTGACTCAGGCACATCCAGGAAGTAGAAGTCCAAAAAACAGGATGATGAGGGATTTTTTTTGTTTGTCACAGAGGAGTAGTAGTTGACGCAACAGTATATTTAATGTGGTCATTACAAACAACAAAATCCCAGCAGGAAGACAGCAAACCCGGATTTTTTTCCCCCATAAAAATGTACAACGTACATAACGTATATTGGTAGATGAGATGACTCTGTGTTAACAGAATAAATAATAAACAGCACAAAAGATAAACAGCACATTTTATGCTGTGCTTTTATTGACCAGAGACCGTGGCCACACCCACTTGTTTTCAAATGTTCACAAATGAACTTTTCAGATAATGAGTGCACACCTAGACAACTCAGCCCAACAAAAAGTAACCATGATCAAGCACAAATGCAAGTATTTCACATCCTTTCCCCTTCAGTGAATTGCCTTTCCTGACAGGTGAATTTTTACCTCTGCCTTAATTGAAAAAGCAGAAAAACTTAGCTTTCAGATATCTCTTGTGCTGCCATGGCTGGCTAGACCTTAAAAATTCATTAAAATGCTATGGCTAACCCCACAGGTGGGGACTTGAGTTTGTGACTTGGACTCGAGACACTTAAGTTGCATACATAGTGAGCATACAGCAGACTTGTCTTGAAACTCATCCTCAAAAGACTTGAGACTTGATTCGGACTCCAGGTTCGGGATTGTCACCTCACAGCAAGACGATCCGGGTTCGGTTCACGGTCCGAGCCGTATTTTGCAAATGATTTCTGATAAATACATAGACTATATGGCCAGGTTTGTGGACACCTGACCATCACATCCATATGTGCTTGTTGATCTTTTCATTCCAGATTTAATACCCCTTTTTATTGTTATAATAACCTCTAGTCTTCTTGGAAGGCTTTCGAATTTACAATTTACAATTTATAATTACTGCATTTGGCAGACACCCTTATCCATAGCAACTTACATTTATCTCATTTACACAACTGAGCAGGTGAGGGTTAAAGGCCTTGCTCAGGGGCCCAGCAGTGGCAGCTTGGCTGTGGTGGGACCTTCGGGTCAGCAGTCCAACGTCTTACCCACTGAGCTTCACTGCCCCCTGAATTTTTCTCTTAAAAAGTCACTGTCTGATTTGTGCTTATTCAGACACAAAAGTCAGCATTCCATCTGACACAAAGGTGTTCAGTGGGGTTGAGGTCAGGGTTCTGTGCAGACCACCTGAATTCTTCCAAAACAACCTTGAAAAACCATGTCTGCATGGACCTTGCTTTGTGCACAGGGACATTGTCATGCTTGACCAAGTTTGGGTCTCTTAGTTCCAGTGAAGGAGAAATGCAATGCTACAGCGTACAAAGACATCCTTTACAATTGTATGCTTCCAACTTTGTGGCAGCAGTTAAGGAAAAGCCCCCATTTGGTTTGTTTTCACTTTAGGAAATGTTTCTAAAACCCAGGAATCCCGGAACATTAGCCACCAGAGGAGGGGGCCAGGTCTGATTTCTGCCTTATTTTTTTCTCTGCATTAATTCTATGTTCCAGCTCCAGAATAGGCAGAAAATTTTCTGATTGGTCAAATACAAGCTTTATAGAAAGACCAACCCATTTACCTGCTAACATTTCCTTAAATACTAGAGCTTACTTATCAGAGATACTGTAGCATTAAAACATTTTTGTAGCATTATTTTCCACCGGTGAAGATTGCTGCACGAGTACATGCCATAAGTGTAAATGCCACTAATGGCATGCCTCTCACAGCAAGCAGCAAAAGTAGGTAAAATACATCCATACCTCTCCAAAAAAAGTAGAAATAGCTCCTTAATATCTCACAGTGGAAACACTGTGGAGACACTGTCTTTATTTGGAAGGTACCATTAGATCAGCTGTTTCCAGTGCCATTCCCAAAGAATTCATGCCTTGCATAGTTTTCCTTGCTCTACATACATTGTCATTGACACAACAGCTTATTACAAGTGTCTGGCAGCTACTCCTATAACTTGCATGCAGACATACAGATTTTTAACCCTAACCCTATAGACTGCAGTAGTGCTTTTGGTTAAAAATAGGATTATGGTTTACACTGAGGTTAGGGTCAGAGCCTGACAGGAAAATTTGAAGTCATTCTTAGTACATAGTTAAAGATTAAGCAGCTATGATGGAGCATCCACATAAAATGGATGTTACAAGCTGCCAAAAAGTACTAATAGAAATCTTATATGCAAATAAATCTCTTTGTTTATGTAAAAAAATCTTAAGTGTTAAACACAGAGACAGCACAATACTGATGTGGATACTGAAACATTGAGTATCAGTTGATATCAATAACTATCCAATATTGTTTGAACCATTTCAGGTCTTTACGTCTTTTTAAAGCAGGACCTTCAGTTAATGTTCATATCAAACATCAAAGTGAAGAAAAATGTGATCCTAGTGACTTTAATCGTGGCATGGTTGTTGGTGTAGAATGGGCTTGTATTTGAGTATTTCAGAAACTGCTGATCTGGGAATTTCACACACAACAGACTTAAATGGTGTGAAGGATATAGTAACACATATAATCACTCTTTACAACTGTGGTGAGCAGAAAAGCATCTCAGAATGCACACAATGTTGAACCTTGAGCTGGATGGGCTACAACAGCAGAAGACCACACTGGATTCCAGTCCTGTCAGGCAAAAAGAACAGGAATCTGAGGCTATCATGGGCACAGACCCACACAAACTGGACTGAAGATTAGAAAAAAAATAATCACCTGGACCTTTTCCAGTCTAGTGTCCATGATAGCCTCAGATTCCTGTTCTTTGCTGACGGGAGTGGAATGCGCTCACCACAGTCGTAAAGAGTGCTTATTTGATAGACTTCCTGTCAACTCAGACCTGTTTAGTCATTCTCCACTGATGTCTCTCAGAAAACAAGATGTTTCAGCCTGCACACCTTCCACATACAAGAATTGTTTAGTTTTTCCATATAAACTCTAGAGACTGTTGTGTGTGAAAATTCCAGAAGATCAGCATTTTCTAAAATACTCAAAACCAGCCCACCTGGCACCAGCAACCATGCCACAGTTAAAGTCACAGAGATCCCACTTTTTACCCATTCTGGAGTTTGATGTGAACATTAACCTGAGCTCTTGCCCTGTATCTGCATGATTTTATGCACTGTGCTGCTGACTTAAGTACACCTGACATAAAGGAGCAGGTGTACAGGTTCCTAATAAAGTGGACAGTGAGTGTATACCATAAAGCAAAATCATCAGCTTGTGCATGCAGGCTTTAAGGTAACAGCTTTGTTGAATTCTCAGTTCTGATTAGTAACATCATGAACTGAGAGAGAGAAAGAAAATAGAGAAGTTGGTGAGGGAAATAATTATAGCTGTTATAACAGAGATGATGGGAACTAACTTGTTTCATGGAATCACAAGATTAAATCTGACTATAAAGACATAAAAAAGAAGGATGTGTCACTCTTTAATAAATAATGAATGTATTTCATTTTATACCAGTTGTCAAACTGGTGTGGTATGAGTCAAGCAGTATAAGTAGAATAAAAAGCTTCAGAGCATGCTTCTCTTAGCTTTATCATTTTTACTAGCTCTTTGTCATATCTGAGATTGTAAATCAAGTAGAGAAGCCCTATGTCATAACAGCTGAAATATTTTATTCACGGTGGTCACTGATCTACGTATGGGTCAAAGGGAGTATAAGATATAACAAATGTCTCCAAATATGTGTATATGAGCATGTTAAGATGTAGTTTGCTCATCAGTAATCTGTAAATCAGAGTGAAGAAAACATGTGCATGAATAATAATATGCCTATATAACCATGTTCTTGATTCCTGTGCTGTAAAGATTGCTAAACCATTGCTTGCTTCATTTCATGAGTGGTTACTGTCTATATGGAGTTTTGCATATTTTCCCTGTGTCCATATGGTTTTATCCAGTTTCCTCCAACATCCCAAAAACATGCAGGTTGGCTATGAAAACTGCAGTCAAACTGTGACATGAGGGTAAAATTCCAGAAAAGGAATTTGGAGGAACACTCCCACACACTCTGACATTACCATCAGACATAGTGGCACATATGCCAAAAGATAACAGCTCCACTCAAACATGAGTTATGAAGCATGTTATGAGTTATGAGGCTCTGTGCATGTAACATGGACACTAAAATAACAGTGAATCTATCAATAAAAAATTGTACTTTAAAAAATAGGAGTCAATAAATAATGCTAATAGCAATCTGAAAGTAATCAACTACTTGGACCAATCTCAAGATCTGTTAACTTGGATATTTCAAGATAACACTTTAGTCTATATTTAATTGAATCTAAAAGAAGGAAATCTTGGGTAAACTGCTGTGGTTCTTCCTCTTAACATCAAATTGAATTATACCATTCTGCACAGATAAACTCGTACTGGAGCCTATGCAAAATACATAGCAATGCCACCTATGCATGCCAGTACATAAAGAGATAGACATCTATGGAAGCTTCTAGAGCTGTTTCCACCGTGACAATGGCATGTTATCAACATTTTGAGATTTTCAACACAGTTTAATAGTTGGAGCTTGTGAGATGGGTCATAGCATTTTGGAGGTAGAAGCAAAGTTTGGATTTTCACATATGA
>JAOVVH010000002.1:8512748-8523644 GCA_028566435.1 Scorpiodoras heckelii
AATTAAAATATTTTGTTATTAGCTGTAAAATATTTTACATTCATAGAAAGTTGGATCAAATATATGGATTTGTTATACTTCAGAAACTAGGGGGTCTGTTTTTGTGCAGTCATTAATGTATTGCATTTTGGATGGGGCATAAGACGATCATTGTTTCCTGTTATTGCTGAGTTGTTATTTTCAAAGTCAGAGATGAAAGTGCCTGTTCCTTACACTGGTGTTTTCAAATGTACGTTTGTCTAAAATTGCACTGCTGTTGCTGCTTGCTGAAAGCCGACCTTAGCACAAACTAATCTCAAAACTGTATTTTTCTGCCTTGTTCCAATTTTTTTTACAGCCTAGCCTTATGGATGTTCAGTATTTTTTAACCCCTGCTTCAATTTAAAGGCTACGCCACCCAGCTGTACATAACAAATAAGAACGTTTTTAATAAGCAAAAAAGCATTTTAATTCTGGCTTCTAAGTGCATTTATTAAGTTTTGCATGTCAGCTATTTCCATCACAAAAAAATATACATTTATTTCACTTCTACACTGCAATCAATGACATCTTAGCAAGTAAAATATCTTTAAGAGAACAAAAAAATAAGAATTTGGTGCTAAAGTTTGTTTTGTGTGTGTGTGTGTGTGTGTGTGTGTTGGGGGGTGTCAAACTGATACACACAGGGTCAAAATTATACAAACACCCACTTAGATTATTAATTCAGTGGTGCAGAAAGATCCAAAATGTCTTAAATTTTAAATGTCTTTTTTAAGGACATGGTCTCTTAACTTCCTATTAGTGGTCATGATTGACTACAGCTGATAGCTTCTCTGTGCCCAGAGAGAAAGGGTTTGGTTGACAGCACTCATTGGCTTGACCAACACACAGTACAATGGGAAAGTCCAAGGAGCTCAGCGCAGATCATAGAAAGATGATTTATGGGGTGTGGAACAACTGCAGATGCCAAGATCAAGATCAAACAATTGTGTGGAAGTTATTGGGATGTAGCCACTTTGCCAAGGTCTGGAAGAAGACCCAAACTGTCCACCTCAGCTGGGAGAAAACTGGTTCAGATGGTCAGGAACAACACTCGAACCACCAAGGCACAGGCCTACCATGAACTGCAAGCTGCTATAACACCAGTGTCACTCTACAGTCAAGCAAGTTTTATATTGCCATAGACTGAGAGGCTGCCATCCAAGAATGAAGCCCCTGCTCCAAAATCAACACCTTCAAGCTCGGCTACAGTTTGCAGCTGACCACATGGACAAGAAAAAAGCCTTCTGGAAGAATATTCATTTGGTCACAATGAACAGAAGTAAGTTTGGAAGAGTAAAGTTGAAGAATTCAACCCTAAGTGCACTGTACCAGCTGTTTAGATGGTAGCATCATGCGTTTACTGCTAGTGGAACTGGTACCTTGTACAAAGTGTATGGAATAATAAAGAAGGAAGACTACATCAGAATTCTTCAGCATAACCTCAAACATTCAGCTAGATGGTTAAAACCTGGACACAATTAGGTGTTCCTACAGGGCAATGACCCTAAACACACATCAGAGCTGGTTGTGGAATGGATAAAGCAGGCTAACATTAAGCTTTTGGAATGGCCTTCTTAAAGTCCTCACCTCAACTATATAAAACATATGCTGACTGTGCTTAAAAGTCAGGTCCGTGCAAGGAAACCAACAAATTTAACTGAACTCTGCCAAGAAGAGTGATCAAATATTCAACCAGAATTCTGCTAGAAGCTTGCTGATGACTATCAAAAGCGACTGGTCAGGATGCAACTTGCTAAGGAACATTTAAACACATATTAGGTATGCTGTATGTATAAGTTTGACCCTGTTTTGACATCAGAAAACCCACCAAAAATGTAAACTTGTGCACCAAATTCTTGTTTTTTTCTGTATTTTAGATGTATACTCATTCTGCCCCTGAAACAGAACAGTTCAAAGAAATCACTGAAAACCCAATACTGGCATGTGCATAAGTGTATGTAAACGTTTGAAGGCAACTATATGTATAAAATATTAATGCATTGAACACACTGATAAGCTGATTTGATTGAGATTTTACATCACATACACATTCATTCTACAACAACAAATCACTCTACAAAAGCTGTGATCTTATTTGTTATTTCACACTAGTGTTATGATAATGAAAATAGCAGCTCTAGGTTTTCTTCTGAGCTCCTGAGCCTCTCCAGTGTGTGCAACTGATTATTAACCCTGCCTGAGCAGGTGTCTTCCCCAGAGATTGCAAGGTCACTATAGTATTATGGGAACTGTTAGTCATGTGTGTTGAGCTGCGGGGCCAATTTGCAGCAGCACCTAAAGAAATTGATCCCATTTTTGGGACTCAGTAAATAGTGACTCGGTCTACCAGTGCAGGCGCTCAAGGGTGCCAAGTAAACCCAATTTGCTCGCACTATTGCTTAAACAAGTGGTTTTGTACTCATATTAACCATGAGATCATTATTACTAACTCTAATCTCCAGTAACTCCACTGATGAGTTCCAGGATATGCTCTTAAAGAAGTTTTTTAATATATCAATACAAAATACTGTAAAAAAAGATTACTGTTTATTAAAATAAGTGACGAACAAATATAGATAAGACATTACTTGAAAAACACAAAGAGCAGAATTCTGCAGCCCCACCCACCCACACACACACTCTTGGGAGAAGATGCTTTCCTAATATCCCTTGAGATAAAGAGATAACACATTTAATAAAGTACTTTAAGGCAGGGTAGGATATTCAATACTAACACAGTCACAGAGTGACCAGTGCTTACAAGTCAATTTTGCAATGAATCTGAAACTCATTGCAGTTTCTGGGAACCTACTGGGGAGCTCTTGAAGTCTCTGAAGTCTTTGGAACAATATTAAATCCAGAAATATATTAAACCTCAGCCTGACTGTCAGCCTAGTACCTCCACGGCTCATGCTGTGTGTTTGATTTTTACTTAAAAAAGCTGAGGCCCCATGGGGTGGATGGTAGTTACTGCCTCAGCACGATCGTTTGAGTTGGTATGAATGCCCTTTGGACAGTGCTGGTCTCTGCTTCCTACACATACTATGCACTTAAGAGAGTCACTTTAGCTCTTCTGTGATGGCGTCACTCTATGAACTGCTCACGCTGATTTACGTCTTAATAAGGCTGCACTCAGAGAATCAGTAGGAGAGACATGAGTACCGCAGCAGCACAGCTATTGAGTAAAAACACTTCAGACTGAAAGATGGTTGTTCTTAAATGCAAGCTCAAGGATTTGACCATTTGTGTGCAATTCTGGATATTAAATAAATAAATAAATAAAAACACCAACTTCTTTATTTCCCACTTTATTTTGTGTTCACCATCTACTGATAATGACATGTGCCTTTACTAACACAGGCTCATTATTATAGAAGCTCATTATTATGCACTTATGCACTATCCCCTTAATATCATTCTTATTTCACCATCTGCTCCCATTTTGGTTGGCTTTGTACATCAGCAGCTGTCAGTATTTGAGCAGAAGTTTGCCAAATATTGCAAAAAAGATTTAAGAATCAATTCTTATAGATCACACAGCCATATTTTCCATCATTCTAACATTCTCCCGGTTTGTTCTATTGCCTGTCTGTTGCCGTTTGTCCTGTCTATGCCTTTAACCCATTCCTTCTGTTTTGATCAATTTTATTTTACAGTCACCCACTTGTCTACAACTCCAACACACAAAATTTACATTCTTCCCCCAGGGAAGGCTCAGAGGCATGCATTTGTGGCTGTGAAATACATAACTCATAACACAGCATGTATGCCAATTAGAGACCTACGCTCATGCCACAGCCAGCCTCAAATGTCTTAGGACTAGCTTTACTGTACTGTAAGTGTGCCGGTCTGGTTTAAGATGAATGTACTCAGGATGCAGCAAAGGTGACTTTCAATTCATATAAAAGCAGCAGGCTGAAAAATGCACAAAGATGAAACTATGTGCCATGTCTCATGGAGTAATTGCAGAATTACAAATAGTATTTAATAAGGCTATTAGATACATAAAGCTTGACCTATGCTAAATTGAATGGTGGTATTCTGCTGATTGAACCCCTGGCCTTATGAGTATTTGCAATTTTGAGTGAGTGAGTTTCTTTCAAAAATTCAAATGACCTTGTGCTAACATCATTTATTGTTACCTACAAATGTGCATTTTAAGATCCCTATGAACAAGTCACAGAATGGCAACTTGAACTGCTATTGGCTTTTATATGACCTATGTACATCCACCTTGATGCCAGTATCTACAGTGCATATACTGTAAACACAGAAGGGTCATGTTTCAGTGGATGTGAGAACTCACCTGATTGGCCATAAAGACTGCCTGTCGTGGGAGGGTAAAGAAGGGAGATGCTCTTACAGGAGACTGAGTGTGTCTGGGCAGAGGCCTGTGGGGAGGAACAGGGGGTGGACCCTGTTGACCAGCAGCAACACCCAGACCCAGTGTTATGGGAATGGGGTGGCTGATGTGGAGAGGTTGGCACTGAGCAGGGCAGTGAGGAAACCGTTGCAGACGGTGAGGGTGGAATGTAGGAGGAGGCAGAAGAGGCTCGGCATTAAGATGACAGGGCTAAAGACACAGAATGAGGGCATGAGAGAGACAGACAGACAGACAGACAGAGAGAGAGAGAAGGAGAGAGAGAGAGAGAGAGAGAGAGAATCAGATAAATGCTATACTTGAGATTTGTTGTGCAATGTACAGTCATCTCTTTGTATAGTTCATTTAAACTTTGCATTCTGATGCTTAACCTTTGCATTTGCTGCTGCCAGAGAATAAGAATTGGACATGCATGGAGTACTGCTGCTTTGTGTACGAATGAGTCTGCATTCTTGTTATTTAATCAAACACACAGTAAAAAAAAAAAAATTCTAGGGCAGGAGTATTCAACTCAAATTGGTAAAGGACCCACTACTATATAATTACTTGTTTGCAATGGTTTGCATAAGCAACTAACATGACTGAATGGTGACACTATGTTCCTTAACCATCAGTTATTCATTTATGACTACAAATAAGGTAATCCAAAGTGGTTATCTTTTGCTTTGCATGTAGTGATGTTTAAAATCACTACTTTTGAGTAGAGGCAGTGACTCTGAATAAATGACACACAAGGAGAATAAACACATTATTCTCTGTCCATTTGTCTTTCAACATTCTCTTTTAGTCACTGACTTTACAAAAAAAAAAAGTCTATGAAAGTCAGACAAGACTGTCCTTTCAGATCTGATGTCACTAGCCCTGTAGCTAGTATGCAGCTGGTGATTGCATTAGCAGTGAGATCTGCTACATAAGTCACAATAGTTCATTTTTATGGAGGACAAGAAATGACTTATGTATAAATAAATAAATGCACAAATAAATATAAAAAATAAATTAATAAACACATTTTTGTCAGGAAAAAGGGCATATAAAAATAAATGTCTTAAATTGATTCATTTTCATATAACAACATCTGTTTGGTCTATTTATTTATTTTTTATTTCCATTTTTTCTAGATTTATTTATGTAGTTCCACATTTCTTCATTTATTTATTTCTGCATTTCCCCATTTCTGTGTTTACAGATTATTGTGTCCATATGATAATTGGATGGGCGGTCCTAAACTCACTCTAAAGCAGCATTGGTCAGCTTTTTGAACCAGACAGAAGTAATTGTTTCCTAACAACTAAACATGACTCAAGCTAACTGCGTAACTTGGCTTCTCAAAATCATTCACCAATGATCTTAAATCATTAACAAAAAATGACATCAGTAATACAGGACTACATAAAATGAATGAATGTCAACATCTAAGTTTCAAGAAACAAGAGTTTCTTGTAGCCTAGGTAGTACTAATAGAGCTGAAATGATCCTAACACTTTAACCAATCCTGCTTTAGGGTGAGTTTAGGACCGCCCACCCAATTAGCATATGGATGCAGAAATACATAAATAAATAAATGTAGAAATACAGAAATAAACAAATGTAGAAATAAATAAATAAATGTAGAAATACAAAAATAGACCAAATAAACATTGTTGTATGGAAATTGTATGGACATTTATTTTCATATGTAATTTTTCATGACAAAAATGTATTTCTAATTAATTTATTTATATGCTAAACTATTTATTTGTGCATATATTTATTGATACTTGAGTCATTTTTAGTCCTCCATATGTTTTTTTTTTTCCATATATTGAATTACTGAATTAATCAGTTTGTCATGTCTGTCACCAAATAGACCAAGGTGCACCAGTCAACACACTCTGCACTTGAGCATACATTACTCCAACAGTTTTCCTTAAAGCATATCAAGTCACACATACAGAGAGAATAAAGAGATAATTAAGTATGCCATGGTCATACTAATAAAGTCTTTTTATGATCTTTCTGTCTTATTTACAGTGAATTGTACTAGAAGTGCTACTTCATTAAGATGTGCAACCTAGAGAACAATGCAAGGATGCAACATTTTAACAACATCTTGTTTATGGCAGTAAGCCTCATCTAAATTAGCTTGAATGGCTAGACTAATTTCATGAAGCCCAAAAAACACTGGAGATACAGAAACACAGAGAGATGAAACTGTTCTTTGTGTGCATTACAGTGTGTATGGATGTGTGTACTGAATTAATCCTAAGTACCTTATCTAACCGACAGCTAGCCGTTCTGGATGGCGATTTGCGTTGGGGATAGTCTCTGTACGTGGCCTGTGAGTGTGATGGACTGGCTGTTCTTCTCCATCCCACTGATCTATATAAGAACAGAAAAAGGACAAAAACTGAAAGAGCAACTGCCTTGAACTTTCATTCCACACATTTTGTATTATTATAACCTGGAACTGGAAAGGTCTTGGAATAAGGTATTTTATCATTTGTTTTTCATCGTATGTAAATGGCAGATGCAGATGCAATCTTCTGGGATATATCTCTATCAGCTTTGCACATCTGGATATTGATACGCTTGCCCATTCTTCTTGGAGAAATTTTTCTGGCTCTGTCGGCTCTGTCAGACTGGATGGATCCCACTGGTGAACAACAATTTTCAGGTTCAGCAGATTCTCAATTGGATCAATGTTTGGGCTTTGACTGGGCTATTTGAACTCATTCAGATTCTTGGTTTTAAACCACTCCAGTGTAACGCTGGCAGTATGTTCCTTGTCTTTTTGGAAGGCAGAACTCCTCCCCAGTCTGCAGTCTCCTGCAGACTAGGACAGGTTCTTCTAGAATTTCCCTGTATTTGGTTCTGTCCATCTTTGCCTTTAACCCTGAATGGTTTCCCAGCCCCCACAACACAATACTACCCCCACCATGTTTCACTGAGGGGATTGCTTCATTTCATATCATCCCAATCCCATATCAGATCCAGGTTGTAAAACTACAAAATGTTGGCTGTGGATTATTATGCAAGGCACTGGAGCATATACTCAGTTCCTACAGAGTGACATGATAGACATCTTGCCATGTTTCTGGCCATACCTGAGCTTCTGAATTGTGCTCTTCTTATTAGTAAAGAGCAGCTGGAGCAGAGTCTTCCTCTTCAAGCAGATGAGCAAGCCAGCAGCAAGCAGGCAGAACACAGTAACCAGCACACCCGTAGTGATGGCCCGGCTATCAGCTGACGTCACAAAGGACAATACACACATTAAAACACACGCATGCACATCTAAGGTACAGTACGGCACAGAGGGGAGACACACACATAGCAACCAGTCAAAGGTGGTTCAAAACTCAGCTATGGCTGCTCACTTTCATTTTCGAACAAGCATTTCAGAATTTAAAATCTCCAATTCAAAGGCTGGTCTCGAACATCAGTGAAAGAAAGTCAAAGGCAATTTTGCACTGGATCTGCAACAGATCTGCCTTTTTTGAGAGGTTTTGCCATAACTAAAGGGCAGGGCTCTGACTCTAGCCCCCTGTGTGTGAATAAAATATGAAAGCTGTAAGAATCTGAGACTTTTACACACAATATAGGAGGTATGAGATTCCAGGGAGTTAGTGGAATATTCTGGTGATTCCATCTCTTTGTCAAGCATCTGCAGCCTAGGGGTGATTACTACTGACAGAAATTTTGACACATTTCTCTGTACTGAGATAAGAACAGAAGGTTATTAACTGCCCCAACAATTTCTCTTAAAATTCCATTATAAGTTTCACATTCAAATTTTCTGTTCTTTTTCCCAGTACACAGAAATGCGTCAGAATTTCTGTCAGTGGAAATTGGCCCAGATAGTGTTGAGGTTTGAAAAATACTGCAATGTTCCTCTAATTCTTATCTGTTTTGTCATTATAATCTGTGGTAATCAAACATTACAGTAATAGGGCTGATAAAAGCAGAACATATTCATTGACCATGCCTGAGAATTAATTTATGCCAGAATTGCATTTGCTATGTAAAAGCTGCCAAGTTAAATGGAAATATGGCTAGAGCTCCACATTGGCCAAACCACCAAACACAAAGTCTTACATATTCCTTGTTAAAAATAGTCTCTCATCAATCAAAGAAAGTGCAGTGAAAAGAACAGGCCATTTCTCAGATAATACCCTATTATTAATCATTACTGGCGCAAATGGATCTTATTAATATACTGACGATGTAAAATGGTCAGGTCAGCGGTGGACTGATTTTCAAGTCACAGTTAAGTAGTCCTTGGTCTTTCTTGACCTATTTCTCAGTTCTGCAGATGCAAAACGTGCTGACAGAGCAAAGAAACTTTAAGAATGTGCATGTATACAAACATGATACATCTTGTTTGCAGACCTTTTACTATGTTGCGAACATTTCTAATAAAATATTTATCAAGTTTGATGAATAAACATGAGAATTAAAAGCTTACTTAGAGTTTCTTCTAAAGTTACATACAGAGATGCACAAATATGACACTGATTCTAGAAAATGCTGGATCCATATCGGAACAGAGTTGATTTATGTTTCTGAAATTTCATGCTGTGAATGTGTGTGGTGTCAACTGACATGACACAGTTCTCTCACTGAACATAAAACTAAACTTTTCAGCACTCCACCATCACTCATCTGACATTTACTTTTAACAACAGAAACTTGCAGACAGTTTCCTTTGATTACTAAAAATCAGATCAGTGTTAGGTTTGAATTCTTACAGCTCAATTATTGGGTTTGAACATAAAAGAAAAAGGATCAGTACCTCCATAGTAACATGTTTCAGATTGTGTTTACTTTGTGCATAACAACTGTTCACTACTGTACCTGCCAGTCTCATTGGTCCACTGTCCATGCTGCCCCCAAACCCTGCCCTCTCGCAGAATGGTGGTGCCCAATGAGCTTCACAGTGGCAGTTCTTCTTATTGTTACAGACCTGCAGACACAAAGCAGACTGGGGTTAAAGGAAACAATCTACCCTGAACAACTAGCATATGCATTTTTATAATCACTGTATGACAAAAGATTAATTTTCTAATGAAATTCTGAGCTGATCTGTGGAGTCTGAGCTGATTTGACTGTTAAATAAGGCTTTAAGTAAATTAACAAATGACAGATTTCAGTGTTTATTGCATTTTTAGAAAGTGTCCCAGCTTTTCTGGAAATTGGATTGTATATCCCACCCCCTGACAGCTGTCACTGTAATGAGATAATCAGTGTTATATACATCAGCTGTCAGTGGTTTTAATGTTATGGCTCATCAGTCTACCTGGTTACATATACTCAGTAAATAATTTTCTACATATTACATTTAACGTACACTGATCAGACATAATATTAAAACCACCTGCCTAATATTGTGTGGGTCCCCCTTGTGCCACCAAAACAGCTCTGACCTGTCGAGACATGGACTCCACAAAACCTCTGAAGGTGTGCTGTTGTATGTGGCACCAAGATATCAGCAGATCCTTCATATCTTGTAAGTTTCAAGGTTGGGCCTCCATGGATTAGATTTGTTTGTCCATTACATTCCAGAGATGTTTGATCGGATTGAGATCTGGGGGATTTGGAGGCCAAGTCAACACCTTGACCGCTTTGTCATGTTCCTCAAACCATTCCTGAACAATGTTTGCAGTGTTATCCTGCTGAAAGAGGTCACTGCCATTAGGGAATAATGTTGCCATGAAAGGTTGTACTTGGTCTGAAACAATGTTTAGGTAGATGGTATGTGTAGGTGGTAAGTAACATCCGCATGAATTCCAGGACCAAAGTTTTCTGAGCAGAACATTGCCCAGAGCAACACACTTCCTCCACCAGCTTGCCTTCTTCTCATAGTGCATCCTGGTGCCATATTTTTCCTATGATAATTGACATACTAGCACCTGAGCACCCACATGATGCAAAAGAATATGTGATTCATCAGACAAGGCCACCTTTTTCCATTGCTCCATGGTCCAGTTCTGATGCTCACATGCTTATTGTAGGTGTTTACAGAGATGTACAGGGTTCACCATGGGCACTCTGAGTGGTCTGCAGCTAAGCAGCCCCATACACAGCAAACTGTAATACACTGTGTGTTCTCACACCTTTCTGTCATAACCAGCATTATACTTTTCAGCAATTTCTGCTACAGTACCTCTTCCGTGGGATCAGACCAGACAGGCTAGCTTTCAATCCCCATGTGCATCAGTGAGATGTGGCTGCCCATCACAATGTCGCCGGTCCATGTGTTGTCCTTTCTTAGACCAATTTTGGTAGGTACTAACTACTGCATACTGGGAACACCCCAAAAGACCTGCAGTTTTGGAGATGCTCTGACCCAGCTGTATAGCCATCACAATTAGGCCCTTGTCAGAGTTGCTCAGTTCCTTACACTTGCCCATTTTTCTCACTTTCAACACATCAACTTTGTGCGCTCACTGTTATTCACTGCCTAATATATCCCACCCCTTGACAGATGTCATTGTAGTGAGATAATCAATGTTATTCAC
>JAOVVH010000002.1:8624434-8635820 GCA_028566435.1 Scorpiodoras heckelii
CACACACACACACACACACACACACACACACACACACACACACACACACACACACACACACACACACACATTTCTGCACATATCAGTCTCGTTTCACAAGGTTTAGACAAGTAGTTCAGAACAAATGAAACTATCTCTGATCTCAAAAATCTCTGTATGCCGTCATTTGCTCATATTTCATAGATTGTAAGGCTTTATGAACTTACTCATTCTTCTTCAGTGAGAGGATCAACTGCTGGCCTTCTGCCTCTATAAGTATCTGCAGTAAAGCTGGAGGACTCTGAGAAGAGACACACAAAAATACATGACCTCAAATTCCTTTTCTCCATAAGTCCTCTATGCTTTAAAACTGCCAACTCTACTTTAAAACTTCCCAAATGTGTATAAATCAGAAGATGGCAGAAATTAGTATAAAGCCCTATGGAGCCAAAGGAAGCGCTTCAACTGACAGTTTCCACAAGGGCACGTTGCAGATCATGTCAATGCTAAACACTTTAGTATTGATGTATTTTAAGATTCCACACAAATTTTTTGCCTTTGTCTACATCAAATGACTCTTGGATGTATGAAAATGGGTGTTACTTATGCCATTTTATTTTCACATTATTATATCACATATCACATTATTACTTGTTTATTATAAATAAAAGCAAGCAAACCTACAAAAGAGTTATATTATAGGCAATATTAGAATCACTTTTTCTTATTGGATAAATCTCAAATTTGGCAAATGATGTACTTAGGCTCATTATATCCTATGTCGTGCCCATAAATAGTGAATAGGAAAGCATTAGGGATTAACTGTGTGTGAGATGGTGCAGACTTTTTAGGATTTTAGGTAGCACAACTATACAATCCAGCTAAATATCAGCAAGAAAGGGACATTACTGCGATTATTACATAATCTCCTTGTTTTTTTTTTTAACTAAATAAAATACGCTTCATTTTGTACTATTACTAATCGTTGCTCTGGTTATTGCAGACTTTGCTCATTATTATTTGAATGCTACCTATGTTATTTGAATTTCTAAAGCAATTTAACAACTATTTGTAGTGAAAAGTAACATGAGGGAATTAGATTGTTGCTGAGAATTAATAGCAACTTCTTCCATCTTGCATTGTGACTATAAAGGAAGTGTTTACAATGTTCACACTGTATGCCACACAATAGAGCTTTTCCTGAAAGCTAAATGTTAAAAGAACACAAATGGACCATATGATAGGGAACAGTTCCAGCAAATCAATGGAGATTTTTCTCTTTCTTTTTCATAATCAACACCACTGTTTATTTTTGTTGTGATTATTTTTGTAGTAGTTTATTTTTGTAGTGTTATGAATTGAATGATTGTTATGAATGTTATGATATGAAAGTGAGTAAGAATATACAGCAGAGGTTTCAACAGCCAGGCACATGTTTAACTGTAAAATAAATTCCATGCGTCCCATCAGTATGTAAGTGTTTTATGAACATTATTTAAATGCATTTAAAATGTGTTTATGATAATGATAATGGTGAGTTATCAAATCACAGACCTGGCTATGCTTCATGGCCCATAGTCCCACTATTATTTCTCAAGCATTATTTCTCACAGATAATCAATAAATGTCTATTTGGAGGTTTTTATTTTCATGCATGTATTAGCAAGCAGTCAGATATGAAGCTTGAGGAACAAACATTAACCATGCTGATTAAAATGGACATACAGTATTCATTCATTCATTCTTAGTCACTGGTCAGTGTTGCTGCAGTTTGGGAGATATAATCATCCAAATTCATAAGCAAATATTGTAGGCAAAGATCAACTGCAAGCAACACAAGCAAGGTATAAAACCTAATTATGAACTCCAGTGATGTAACTCAGGTCTGTAACTATCAGAGCCAGACCATGCTGGTATGTCTACTTTGGAGGGGGTTTTTCAGTGTTTCTCGGGGCATAGTGGTGAAACCAAACAAAGAAACCTTGTGAAAAATCCTTCTGTCCACACCCAGTTTAGGTTTAAATCCAAATATAGTTATGGATATTTGGAGGACTAAAGTCATACATACAGTATATAGATAGTGCCATTGTGTTAGACCTCTAATGGACAGTATGTGATTTTTCCATGGATATCAATGTATTATACACTTTACTTAGACATGGGAGTGGCAGCAGAACTGATTAAGTTGCACTGCTATGTGTAAATGAATGTGTCTCACAAGAGTTGAGTAAAACTGAAGCATACCATTAAATCTGTAGCATGATTAAAAAAAATTAAAATAAAATAAAATAAAATAAAATACTACAGAATTGTGCTTGGTCTGAGATGGCACTAAAACTAGGATTTCTATACCATGCACCCCACAAACTGCAGACAAATGACATATACTGTACAAGTTTAGAGCAAGAACTGTAGTGAACAGGAGAATAAGTACAGGGAGGAATAAAACAGAAGTGATGGTGACAACAGTGTTACATCAGATCAGCTGTGTAAGTCAGGTGGTAACTTTCTGTGAATCATGTTTGAACAATGTGTGTATTGAAACCTTTATTAATAAAAAACATACATGTTCTGTATAAGAATAGTGTATATCCTATTGGTTCAGAATATATCCTAATACCAAATATATCCTATTGGTTCAGAAATAAAAACCAACCATGTAAAAATCATTCATCACACACACATTGTATGGCTTCAGATGCCTTTTATATGTATTTGCATTATTGATATATCATGCCATATAATTACTGGCACTAGCTGGTCTTATATTGGCCTTACCCTAGAGCGCAGCCAGTTGATTGAGTGTTGCTTGTTTCCATCCAGCAGCAGTGGTACTGTAGTCTCATACTGTTCCAGCTTCGTGACTGCACTTTTCAGAAGCCTCCCTGTGAAAAGTACAAAAGAAATGTAGGAGTTTGCAGGAGAATAAATTGACATATAAAAGTTTTTTTTTTAAATGGCCTGGATATCAGTCAAAATACCCTGCTAATATAAATCAAATCACCAAGGCTTAAATAAATTAATATCAGCATATTGGTACACAGAAAGAAGGATCACCCCCACATCTGCCACTGCAGAAAATGCAAACGCCCTCAACCTCAAAACAAAATTGCATTAAACATTGATGAATGTGAAACAAAAAAAGGAGAGGTGCATACAGATGCACAAGCATACTTGTTCCACACACGCCTACCTTCCTAGTTTTTGATTCACTGCACCTCTGCTCTGACAAATAGCAAGTGATTCATGTAATTGGATTAAGGGGAAAATCACTACAGGGTTTTTTTCCCCTATATTTTCATTCGCTTCCAGCTTTCCACATAAAATTCTCACAATCAGAGGATTATGTACATTTTCATATGGAAATACTACTGAATACTTGGGCTGTTTTTTTCTTGCTATACTAGTACCTTCGGCCTAATCAAAATTTTCCTCTCGCTTCTTTGGGTAGTGCATTAAGTCCCAACAGACTGCTTGAAACACCAAAACCATCCATTACAACATCCATTATGAATGAAAGAGGCACATGCTACAGCATAACAGTGCAGCAGCTCTGAAACCCAGAAAGCAAGCAGGCGACCAAGTACATTATTTTAAGCTCCTCAGACCACTGCAAGCATTTTTCTCTCTGACACAAACACAAAAATATATATGTACAATTATTTTCTACAATTCTAGATTTTTCCTTTATCCTTTCTTCAAAACACTAGTTGTTCTGCTTAAAGACCAAAGAACCTAATAATAATAATAATAATAATAATAATAATAATAATAATAATAATAATAATAATAATAATAATAATAACTGGACATTCAAATTCATCCAGCTGACTAGACTGAGATACATAAAATTAAGCTATAGAAGGAGAACATGGCAGAAATGTATAACTGGAATAGAGATTTTGATTTGCCTTACCATTCATTAAGTAATTATCTAATAAAGTGCAACTGCCACTGTCTCTAACCAAAATTGAAACTAAACGAGGCCTTTTCAAACCAAACGCTATTATGCTTTCTTTAAAAAAAATAATTAAATAATAATAATTTAAAAATTATTATTATTATTATTATTATTATTATTATTATTATTATTATTATTATTACTGCTTTCAATTCCAAAAGTTAGTTTACTAACTAATGATAGAAGCAGATGTTTCTCAAGTAGTAAGGATGTAGCAATTGAATAGTACGGATGGTCCTTCTGCCTAATTTTAATATTTTAACATTTGTAAGAGTTGGTTAACTACTAAAAGTATTCAGATGCCTGACCATTACGCCAACAGGGACTGTAATGATAATTCATTCAAATACATATACTTTAATATGGAGTTGGTGCCCCTTTGGCAGCTATATCAGCTTCCACTCTTCTTAGGAGGCCTTCCACAAGATTTTGGAGTGTTTCTGTGGGAATTTCTGCCCATTCATTCTGTAGAGCATTTATGAGGTCAGGCACTGATGTTGGACAAGACGCCCGGGCTCGCATTCTCTGTTCCACTTCATTCCAAAGGTGCTCAGTGGGGTTGAGGACAGGGCTCTGTGCAGGCCAGTCAAGGTCTTCCACACCAAACTCATCAAACCATTTCTTTGTAGTCCTTGCCTTGTGCACTCGGGCAAACTCATGTTAGAATAGAAAAGGGCCTTCCCCAAACTATTCCCACACAGTTGGAAGCTTAGCAATGTCCAAATTGTCTTAGTATGCTGAAGCATTAAAATTTCCCTTCACTGGAGATAAGAAGCATAGCCCAAACCCTGAAAAATGGCCCCATAGTATTATCCCTCCTCCACCAAACCTCACAGCTGGCACAATGCAGTCAGGCAGGCAACGTTCTCCTGGCATCCACCAAACCCAGACTCGCTATCTGACTGCCAAACAGAGAAGCATGATTCGTCGCTGCACAGAACATGTTTCCACTGCTCCACAGTCCAGTGGTGGCGTGCTATACACCACTCCTTCCAACGCTTGGCATTGTACTTGGTGATGTGAAGCATGCATGCAGCTACTCAGCCATGGAAACCCTTCAGTTATGGAATCAGAAGAGCGCTGGTGACTTTTAAGCACCATGTGCCTTAGCAGTCATTGATGCTGCTCTGTGATTTTACATGGTCTTCTGTTTCATGGCCGAGTTGCTGTTGTTCCTAAACACTTCCACTATCTAATAATATCACTTACAGTTGACAATGGAATATCCAGCAGGGATGAAATTTCACAAACCGTCTTATTGCAAAGGTGGCATCCAATCACATGCTTGAAGTCACTGAGCTTTTCAGAATGACCCATTTTGTATCACAAATGTTTGCAAATGGAGACTGCATGGCTAAGTCATTGATTTTATACACCTGTGGCAACAGGTCTGAAGGAAACACCTGAATTCAAAAAGGTGTGGCCAAATACTTTTGTTCATACAGTGGATGTAATATAGGGATGTTTAAGAAGAAAAACCTTATTTACATTTTGCACATATGGATGATACTTTTATTCCAAAGTGACTTATATGTGGAGACAGATACAACAGACCAGTTGGAGGTTAAGGTTCCAACCATCTAATAGCACCAAGCCATAGTCACTGATCCACTTCCCAAAGTTGTCCTTCAAAATGCACACCTCTAGCTTTCATACCATGATAGTACTGTATCTGCATCAGTACTTGAGAGCTGAACATCATACCCATATGTGGTTCTTTAAAGCACAAAGTTGAAAGCATTTCTAGAATTTCTTTGTATTGTATTTGTATTTCTTTGTATTCTGTAGCTTTGCAGTTTCCTTCACTGCAACTAAGAGGCCCAAACATGTTCCTGCATGACAATGCAACTGTGCACAATGTGAGCTCCATGAAGACACGGTTTGCCAAGTTTGGAGTTGAAAAACTTGAGTGATTTGCACAGAGCAAACTGAATGCCTCACTAATGCTTTTTTGGCTGAACCACACTCCAAAATCTAGTGGAATGCCTTCCCAGTAGAGAGTGGAGGTTATTATATCAGCAAAGGTGACTAAATCTGGAGTGAGATGTTCAAAAAGCAGATACAGGTGTGATGTGTCAGGTGCCCACAAACCTTAGGGCATAGGGATGTCACAAACTAATGGTTGACTGCTTGAAGCACCAGTATTCAAATACTGAAACCACAGTTGGTGTATTTATTACACATTAACATGAAATCAGTGAGAAATATGGAATTGAGAAAAGAAAAGCCATTTGCCAAAAGCCAGTCTGGCAATATTTAGATGTACATTTTACACTCATGTGGGCAGCAGTGGGCAGTCAGATATGCAGCTCATGGAACAAAAGAGGAATAATACATTTCTGGTAACACTTAGTACTCTTTTAGAAGTCTCCATTAAAGGGTTTACACTACAGTGGATACAAATCCGGTAGTTTGGGCTATCAGGTTTGCCGATTAAGCTCAGTGTACACCAGAAGCACTTGACACTTTTTATTTTACACCAGATGCCACTCTTACATGGAAGCTTCACATACACTATACAGTGTGTAGTATAATGTGCAAATATACTAGCCATCAGAATAACATAAACATGCATTGCTACTGTGAGCACTTAAATTTCTAATAAATTTGTAATATTTTAAAAATAAATTTTAACTCTGCAGAGTTCTCATAAAGTTTGAATTTTAACTGACACCACAATGCATACTGCTATAGTGGAGCTAAAGGGTGAAATACTGAGCTGATATTCAGTAAACATTTTGCTTGGGTTTTTTTTCTGTTCACTCTCACACACAAACATGTACTAACAATAAGAAGTTTGAATGTGGTGAAAAAAATGTCACTTGATTACACTATATTAAGGATGTTCTGCTCCTTCTGCTTTGCCTAGTGGTTAATTAAGACAGTTGCAACTAGCGCTGGGGGTCATATATCATTTTTGTCAAAAATTTCTTCTTCTTCTTCTTCTTCTTTGACTTCACCAATCAACATGAAACCTGGTATGTCTGAAACAGCATATACTGTTTATGTCTCTAGGCGTGCACTGACCTCCATGCTAGTGCCCCTGAAGTGGGGTAGGCTCAAAGCACATTTTGAGCAAGAGCTCAAAAACTGTTTTGCCGGCTCCTGAGGGGTGCAATGGCAAAGTGTTCGCCCTATCGTCTGGAGATTGCTAGTTCGAGGCTGGGTGATGCTATAGCTGTCCATAGCCGGAAGTCGAGAGAGCAAAATTGGCCGTGCTCTCAGGGTGGAGGGGCAGCATATGCGCTCTCCCATGTCAATCAGAGTGACACTGGCCAATAACGGGTATCTATGTTCTCATGTATACAGAAGGTGAGAAGGATCACTTTCCTCTGAATGTGTTACACTGCTCCCGAACACTGCATGAGTAGCATCACGTGTCTCAGGAAGAAAAAAAAAGAAAGAAAACTGTTTTGCCTACAATTATTACTTTTTTATGGCAGGTTGGCCTCAAGGAGGCACATTACACTAGCTTATTATTATTCATTTGTGCCATAGTGCCACCTAGTGAATAACATTCAAATTAAAATTCTAGCCCTTATATAGCCAATTTCTTTAGATGGAAAGGCTCAAACACACTGCATCATTACCACATTCCTTAGATAGAAACTTCGCCCATAGGGGCACTGCAACTGACATACTTCCATATCACAAGAACTGCTTACGCTACAATTTTAAATTTGGCATGCTTATTTCACTCTTGATCTTTATCTCACATTATGTGGCAGTCATATTTCTCACCACTATGCGGTATGGCTAGTTGAATATACATTCATCCATTCCATGAACTCATACATATTCAAATATTAAAATTAAACCAAAGGCACATGCCTACTGAGAGCATAGCCACAAAATTGTGTGTGCTTGAAAAAAGTAATATGGATTAAAATACCAAGAAAGTAATTTCTGTAGATTTGACATGAATGAACCATATGCAACTTTTACTGTATAAAAAAATGTCTAAGTTCATAGGAATGTTCAGCTGAGCCCATTTTCATATATACATTTTCAGTCACATGCAACCGCTAATGTAGAGTCAAGTGATCAGACAAGACCCTGAGAGGTTGAGCTCATGAATACAAGGTCATGGAACACGAGTGGAAAAAACTGCTCATGCTATATTAAGCTCCCACACACTCAGCACCTCAGTGCATTCACCACGTCAGAATTCTTCGAGCAGATCACACTCCCTGAATCCTGAGCCCACTCTAACCTCCAGTGCCAGATTCTCTTCAGCTGCTTCCTATTCCCCATCGCTCTACTCCCAGAGGCAGGAAGTGGGAAACTGCACCCTACAGAGACATAATGAGGGGCTCTGAGGGCAAGAAAAAAAAGGGCCAGTCAGAGTATCATATGGCAGACTGCTGCAGGATATGTAGCTTCCCTGGAGGAAAGATGAATGAAGGCTAGAGAGAGGGCTGTGGCTTGTGTGGGATAACTCAACTGTTTACTCTTACAGTTTATTTCTATTTTTTACAGTTGATCTACCTGTTTAAAAATACAATTTTCTCCCTCTTTCACCCTCTCTTTCTCACTCACACTGCCACACACAAATCAAATAATAACAAAATCAGTAATCATTCATAATCATTTTAATGAATGTAATTAATGACATACATCCAGCTAAATCTAATACTAACCTTAACTTCAGTAACCAAATGGAAAATATTTTGTCTTTTTTAGGTTTTATTTTAATATTAAAGCTTTGTTTTTGTGGTGGAAGAAGCCTTGTGGGGCCAAACCAAATATCCCCAAAATGCCAAAACTATCACAAACTCCCAATGTTGTGGAGACCCCACCAAGATATGACCACACACACACACACACACACACACACACACACACACACACACACACACACACACACACAAATTACCCTATTTCCTGTGCGTTTTGTGGTTTGGCTATCCACCCTCATTTTGTCTATTTGATGATCTCTTTGTCATGTTTCTCTTAAGCCTTGTAAATTCTGTTTTATGTGTCTTACTCTTAAATTTTACAATATTTGGTGGATGACAAGTATGATTGATTTATCAATCAGTCCAAAAAATAAGTTTTTTCCCTAATAATGTATACCATAATCTGAGTGGTGTGACTGAGAGTATATGCATGTTTATTAACTGGACATAGTACATGCAGCCTGACTGTGAGATGAATGCAAGTAACAAACACTAAATCTGTGGTGCTTTCACTCAATTCTTTACAAAATTTTTTACACACAAGGAAAAAAA
Organism: Scorpiodoras heckelii; assembly: GCA_028566435.1. Lineage (NCBI taxonomy): Eukaryota > Metazoa > Chordata > Actinopteri > Siluriformes > Doradidae > Scorpiodoras > Scorpiodoras heckelii. The sequence continues at coordinate 8,633,606 of JAOVVH010000002.1, forward strand.
GAGTCAACTCTTTGGTGACTTTCTTTGTCCCCACAGAGTTTCTGTATATGACAGGAAGAATTAATGTGTATGTGTTATGTGTAAAAACACTATTAAAAAACAAACTATGAAGCTGTGAAGTGACGTGCAATTGTATTTTTTTCATTCAAGTCATAGATATCTTCGACAAGATGATTGCATGTCTCTCTCTGCAGGAACTGAGTCCAGTCTCTGTATTGATTTAAAAGTTTGGCATTTGTACTTGGACCTGTTTCAAGGTTTACCATTGTTCCCTGTAAATATGGTCTTGGTCTTGACCATGAGGTTGTGAAATCAATGGTGGTGTTTTCTTTCTTGAAAAATTACAAATAAAAAAGACCTTGAAAAATATTTGACAGTACTCTGTCTTGCTTTTGTGGGAACTCAATCTAGACCTGGCCTTGACCTCCTGAAGATTATAATCCTGGACCTAATCCTGACCTTGGACTCACTTTGTGATTGACAATTGCACAGCCCTACTCTACACCCAACAATTCCTACATTTTTAAACAATAACTATGAAATTTCATGGTACTGCATCAATCACAGGCCTTAAAGGGTTAAAGCACTCAAACAAATAGTAAAATATTTTAATGGTGGTAGGATATAGAGGAAGCACTGGAGCTGTGGAGAGTTGTGTAAGGTTATCATAAGTGTGTATGTGTGTGTGCGCATTTGTGTGCCATGAGAAACCTATAAAAAATCCTGCGCAGTACATTTTAAAAATTAACATACTCAGTAGTATGACTACTACTACTACTACTACTACTACTACTAATAATAATAATAATAATAACTAGTGTACACGAATAGTTGCATTAAGGGGTACGCACATGCTAAATTAGAATGGCGTTCTTCAAGTGTCTCAATACAAGTATCCTCAGCACTGCTCCCATAGAGTACTGGTAAATGTGCTAAAAAATGCTGATGAAAGAGATAGAGTGCTGGTTTGAATCCTGCATAGTACAAAACACTTTTTGTTCTTATTGTAAAATACATTTATCTTGTATAAAGCTCTTTTATTGTAATCAAACATTGTAATAAAAATATTATTATTATTATTATTATTATTATTATTATTATTATTATTATACACATGCTATTCTGTAGAAGATGGAAATATATATATATATATATTAGTGCTGTCACGCAATAAAAAAATTAATCGTGTGATTAATCGCGGTTTTAATGCACATTTTGATATGTGTTGTACATGCAGGTCGGCATCGTAGGACCATTGAAAATGTTGTTGCGGTTAATCACTGGTCTATTTTAAGAGAAACGACTGTTGAATGTTGCCTCATTGTTCACTTGAATTTATTTTATTAAAAGTGAAATATTAAAGATGATTGATGTCTTTTCATTTTTTTATTTAAAGGGAACTGCACAGTGTATAGGGAGCTAGGAAACATGGGTATATCACTTCACCAGAAGTTCTGTTGCGCTGCTGATATAGTATGATTGGCTGATTCGATTTTACCTCAGAGACCTACCGCCACAATGGAAGTTGAGTTTGTGTATGTTATGTGGATCTGTCGCCTTTGTCATCTCCGTCCACATTAAACTGATTTAACATACAAAAATATAGTATCCCAAAAAGAGCTACAACTTCTTCGTTCTCCATTGTTCCTTTCAATCTTTAGTAATGTTTATGATAGCTAACGAGGTAGATCAGAGCACTGTGCACAAGAATAGACAACCAAAAATAAATTACAAAGTTAAAATACATCACCCACAGTTTCTAGACGTTTCATCACATTTATTTAAAAAGTTGCCTACAGCATACAAAATTAATCTGAACAGTGCTGTTTGATTTATCATGCTAAATACAGCCGAGTGCTGTAATGAAGTCCGGAAGCTGTCCACTGTTGATGACGTTGCACAGCGTCCAAATAGAGCCGTTTTAGTGATCGAATTCCCTACGAAAAGCCCTTGAGATTTTGTACCCTGTGTAGTGTGTAGGGGGCAGGGATACAGCTTAGGGACCTTTGCAATTGGAATGCAGCCTAAAACGAGTAACGTTATGGTCAATTTCGGAATGTTTTTGTTCACTGACGGTGTGGCTGGTTTGTGTAATTTAACAAATTTGTAATCTGCGTTTAAATTTTTAGTGACGTTAATTTTTTTAATCGTGATTAATTCTTTAACGCATTAATGCATTTGTTAATGCGTTAATTTGACAGCACTAATATATATA
>JAOVVH010000002.1:8736583-8749945 GCA_028566435.1 Scorpiodoras heckelii
CTCATCATTCTCATTATGGACATGGTCAAAACTTTTCCACACCTCAGACTTTACTTTCGCTGATGGTGCAACCAAAATGTAATCGCCAGAGGCCAGCCTCCGTTTCACCTCCTCAGCATACATTTTTGCATCTTTCTGGCACTAATCGAAACGCATCACCTGACCGCTCATTTACCGCGCAAACCCGAGCCCGGCCATTTCTGTAAAATGACAGAAATTAAGCCCGAACCCGACCAAACCCGTTGGGTCCCATCGGGTTTGGGCAAAGATCTTTAGCTCTAACTCTGGGTGATGCCTGCTAATGTGAGCCCGTGCATTTGTGGTGTTCCCAAAGTGCTTAATTTTCATTTTGCAAGCAGTGCACACTGTGAAGGTCATGTCAAGCTCGGCCTTCCCGGGCATTCGGTAAAAACCAAAATGAAGCCAGATCTTTGCCTTCAACGAAGATGGGGCCGGTTGAATCTTACTTTCCTCCAATTCTGTGGTTTCCTGTTTGTTTTGGTGCTTTCTGCGCATGCGTACATTCCAGAACCGGCTGCGTGGTGACGTCAGGACGTCCCACGTATTTACAAACTGGAGGCGGACAGCCAGCGGATTTGTTTTATTTATTTATTTTTTTTAAATCGACTTTGGGACATTTTAAATCGATTCTGAATCGTAGTAAATGAGAATTGAGATTCATATGCGAATCGATTTTTTTGGCACACCCCTACTGTACATACACATAAACACAGTTTTTAAACAAACACAATGTATCTTAATTTTAGAGGGATGTGAACAGATGACTGTGCCAGTCTACACTACAACTCAAATAATAGGAATGTTGCACAGAAAATTAATTTAGTTTATATCAGCAATTTATTTTTGGCTCAGTTAGTTTCATGGCCACTATTTCAAGTTTCTGTTTGGTTTTTAATGTTTTAGTGTTAGTTTAGTGTTCTGTTTTATTTGATTTTAGGATTTGCTTTAGAGTTTCAGTTTTTCCCTCTCACTGCTAGGGGTTTCCACCCCTAAAAAACAGAAACCACCTCAGTATGCAGTAGCTCTTCTGTACTCAGTAGTTCTTCTGTACCTCAATACTCAGTAGTTTTTCTAAATGAACGTATTTTACATTAAGTGTGTATGATGTTTATGATTTGTATGGTTACTAAGGTTTATGTATGTAATACATGTTTCAATCAACCTCTGACAAGTTAATATAAAAGGCAAATATCTCTGACAAGTAAATATAACAGGCCTAAGTTTGTACATTAACAGAAACAGAAACCTCTGAAGTAACAGGACAATAAATAGGCTATTTAAGGCCTCAGGCATAGGAATGTCACTGTGTAAGCTTCATATGTGCCATTATCGACACTGATGTATTATATTCTTAGTATTAAATTGTTCATGCATTATAATCAGTAGCATAGGTTTCATTTCAGCTTTTGGGGGGGGGGGGGGTTGGGGGTTCACACACTGCTCACACCACACAACCTAACACGAGTAGTGTTTTATGTTAAATAAAACACAGGATATCCTACACAAGGAATGGCAAAATGGTATTTTATATGCCAAACATCCTTGAATATGTATATATAGTTATTATATTTTAAACAAACATCTTCACTTTAGAACTGTTCACATTTATAATGCAGTATCATGACACTTTAATTTTTAGCTGTTCTTTTCATTTTTTAATACACTGAATGCACACATTTTGGATAGAGAACAGAAGCATACTTATCAGCTCCATCTGAAATCTCAACTCTTCCTCATTTCTTTCACCTCCCAGCTCTGACTGCTCTGTCTCAGCCACCTGATTTATAAGAAAATCATGATTCATTTGCCTACATACATTCTGATATTTTGTATGTTTTAAAATACCTTCTAAATTACACTTACATTTGGACGCTGAAAAAACGCTCAAATGCCAGGCTTTCTTTTTTCATTGCCATTTGTACATGAATGCATACAGTATACCCGTTTTACAACAGATAAGCATGAGTTTGGCAGTAAACTGACAAACCCGTGTGTCACGCAGACACGAGTATACGTTTGAATGGAGAAGTTTTGCTCAATGGTTGACGAAATACGTTATGAAGGAGTCTGCTAGTCCTACAAAACTAGGAGGTCGGCTAAACTACAGAACCTGTCATCTAACAACAACAAAACACATTACACTGTTACAAACAAAATCACACGGATGCTGTGAGCAGTAATTATTGGGGACATTTTACCCCCCTGCGAACTTTGAAGGGAACACACACACACACACACACACACACACACACACACACACACACACACACACACACACACCCCAGCCCCTCTACATTTATGCCTATGATTATAATGCATTTACGGTAAGGTAGTTATTCATGTATGAATTGGAGTCACATGATTTATTACATTTATTAGAGTCAGATATTTAATTCATAAAGTTGAACCATGCATTTAACCATCGGCTGCACCTATTTCCATCCTTGGTCATACCAGAGCAGTGGGCTGAGAGAACATTACCTTCATTATCTTCATCAAAACACCAACTGAGTGAACATCTTAGAAGAATGTTACTCTTGGTACAGTGTCAGAGGCCTGTAGAATCAATACCAAGGTTTTTTGAAGCAAATTTATTTCCTGACATTTTGAAAAAAGTAAAGGAAAGTATGCACCTTTGCAGTTGTTGCAAACTCCAAATTTGCATCTGTCTTAATCTCAAATACATTATTTCCCCCAGAGCAAATACAAGGCATTTTCATCAAGTTGATTTGGCCACATTATCATTCTGGATAGCAGCACAGTGACATAATCAGTGCAGTCAGCACAGTAAATGTACTGTCATTTGCATGCATTCAATACGGCCATTTGCATATGCACTTTTTTGGTTCAGGTTGTGCAGTGCTGGTCACCGAATTGTGCAGTAAACCCTGTGAGCTGATTAGCCCGAGTTTAGGAAGGTGAGGTTAGACAATTCCCACATGACTTCATTAAAAGTCCATGGATAATTACCTCAACAGACACAAGACTTGTGACACACACAGGCTCACACACACGCACACACACACATACATACGCACATCTTGAGTGCTGTAATTAACTTATGAGTTTGGACTATTTCAGCCAGACGTTGTAAGATTTATGCTTTATGACTCATGACCTTAATATAAAAATGTGCACTTTATTCTGTAAAAGCACAGGTTTCTAATTTCTTTCTCTGAGTTGCCAGGTTCCTCGACAAAACAACTGTGAGAGAGACAGAGAGAGAGAGAGAGAGAGAGAGAGAGAGAAATGGTGAGTGATGAGAGATTTTCATCCATGACAAATGTTAGAGGAAATCAGAATACTTTTGTCATATGATGAATGTGTTTACAGTTAGAAGGGTTTTTTTGTATGGAAGGTCTTTTGTCAATGTGAAGTGTGGAGACATGGAAGTTTCAATATCATGGAACACCCACGGATCATTTTGCTTTACATAAAACCATTATTCTGACTCTTTATTCATGCAGATCTATTGTTCTGTTGTCTTAGAGCAATAACCGATACTGCTATTTCAACTCATGTCAAATTCAATCTTTTCTAAATATGTTTCTATGTGTTATCTCATTAAAGAAGGCTTTGAAAGATACACATTGCTCTTAGAGCAAAAAGGAAGTCAGGAAAAAAAATCACAGGTCTTGTATCTTTTAGATTTTTCTGATTCAAACCAGTCAGTACAAAATAGGCTCTAAGAATTAGGGATTGGAATCACCAGGGACTGGCTGATATGATATTTTCACAATTCTTAGGTGTCAATTCGATTTGTATTGTAATTCTGTAAGTATGATGATTTCTATAAATATTCCGATTCGATATTACAATTTTTAAAATTTTCTTTTTATTACAATTTTAAAACCTTGAACCATATTTTTTAAAAAAAGCCAAAGTCATAGCTCTAAAGCTTTATAAATGAACATGAACATGAACCTGAACATGTCCAACTCTCCATTACCACTTAAATCATGAAAGCCAAAGGTCCTCCATAGATTCAATTTCAATTGTGATGGAGCATCACATATCTCTGGTATGTCGCCCAGAGTAATTGTTATTTCTAAACTAAGTTAGCAGATAATTCTCTCACATAACAAGGGATGCTGTGCTGCCTACCAGTGTGTGAATAGTTTAGAGTGCTGAAATGTAAGCTTGCCAAGGTGCGGGAGAGCCACGACGAGAAAGAGAGCTGAGATACGGAGCTGTGTGTATTGAGACTGAAAAGCTAGAAAGTTTATGTTTAAAAATAAAACCCTTGTTTTGAGTTCTTGTCTCCAGACTTTATTTTGTTACACTGGCGCCGAAATCCAGGAAAAGCAACCCAGAATGCCAACATAGAGTCCTCGCCCTTTGGCCGCCTCATCCAGTCCCTCGCCACCATGTAGCAGGCCCAGGCGGATGCATTCCGCTCGCTGCAGGAGGACCATGAACGCTTTTTCCAGGCCCTGCTCAAGATGCAGGCAGAGGACCGTCAGACACTGCAGGACCTGCTGCACACTACTGGTGATCCAGCACACACCGTGGCAGCCTCGGCATCCACGGCTCCTCTGAGGCTACCCAAGGTGGGGCCCCAGGACGATGCGGAGGCATTCCTGGAGCTCATTGAGTGGCTCCCACTACTATCAGGGGAGGCCCAGCTGGCCGCACAGCATGCTGGAGTACCCTGCCCTCCGGCGGGTGATCATGCGGCGGGTCATCCAGACCCCCGTGCAACACAGAAGATGCTTCTGCTCGCTGGACTACAGCACGGCTGGCCAGCCCCTTGTCTTCGGCCAGCAGCTGCATGACGCCTGCTGGAGGTGGCTCCTCATGGGGGATCGCGATGCCGAGGGAATCATCGAGCAGGTGGTGCTGGAGCAGTTCATCACCAAGCTGATGGGGGGTTCCACGGAGTGGGTCCAGTGCCACCGCCCTGCGTCACTGGCGGAGGCTGTCATGTTGGCTGAACACCATGTGTCGGCGTTTCCAGGGATGGAAGAATCCCCCCCCTCTTGCTGGTTTCCCCTCCCATTCGCTCTCCTCCCTTCTCCCCCGTTTCCGGTGCTTCCGCTGTGGGGGCCGACTTTCCCAAAACCAGCCTTGTGTGCCCGTGACTATATTCCACAACCCTCCCCTGTCCCTCCTGTGTCTGCCCAGCAGGTGTGGAAGCCCAACCCCAGGGGTGCAGGTAAAAAGCCTGGGCCAGGCTGCTGGCACTCCGGGGACCCTCAGCACTTCCAGGACCAGAGCGCCATGATGGAGGTCGGAGCAGTGGTCCAAATCCCTGACATGCCACAGGCTGCCCCCAATCAAGCTGGGATGTACAAAATACCAGTAAGCATACAAGGGGGTACACACCAGGCCTTGGTGGATTTCGGATGCAGCCAAACTGTGATTCACCAAAGCCTGGTTCAAGGCAGGGCATTGAAGAATGCACAATGGGTGAAGGGAAAGGTGATGGTTAAATGTGTTCATGGGGATATTCACAAATCTCCTGTAGTTCCCATCACAATATTGTTCAGGGGAGAAAAGCATAGTGATTTTAAAAATTGTTGAGGGTGATTTGCGCAGATGGGTCCTGCACAAAAGCAGAGTGGTGTAGGAAGTGTGTAGCGCTGGCAGGAGACGTCAACGTCAGCTCAGCATCAATCTGACAGAGAGGCAGAGGCGGGGCCTACTCCCCCTACCTCCAGGAATTCCCCGCTGGGGATTTCCCTCTAGAGCAGACGCGCAATGAGATGCTCTGTCATGTCTTTGACCAAGTGAGAGTAATAGATGGTCAAATGGTTTGACCCTGATGCCGCACTTTCCTACCCATACTTTGCAGTTATTAAAAATGGACTGTACAGAGTAACGCAGTACACTCACAGACAGGAAGTTACCACCCAGTTGTTGGTGCCTAAGAGCCGCTGTGAAATATTATTCCAGGTGGCTCATTATAACCCTATGGCGGGACATTTAGGACAGGATAAAACACTTTTCCATCTCATGACCCACTTCTATTGGCCGGTCGTTCATAGGGATGTTCGCAGGTGGTGTGTGGCATGTCACGAATGTCAGCTAGTGAATCCTCTGGCCACCCCAAAAGCGCCATTGTGCCCACTTCCATTAATCGAGGTCCATTTGAGAGAATTGGCATTAACTTCATCGGGCCATTAGAACGTGTACTACGCAACGTGATACCCTGAAGCAGTGCCGCTTCACAACATCTCAGCACACAGTGTTGCAACAGCACTCTTCAGTGTTGTATACACAAGCTGTATGAACTATTGGGGATTAAATCAATTCGTACCAGCGTTTACCATCCGCAGACAGATGGACTGGTCGAATGATCTAATAAAACACTTAAAAACATGATTCATAAGTTTGTGCATGGGGATGCGAAAAATTGGGATAAGTGGCTCGAGCCTCTCTTGTTTGCAGTTCAAGAGGTCCCACAAGCCTCCACATAGTTTTCCTCATTTGAACTTCTCTACGGGCATCCTCGATTTTATTTTATTTAACCTTTAATTTAACCAGGCAAATAATTAAGAACAGGTTCTTATTTACAATGACAGCCTAGCGAGCAGCCGAAAAAACTACCCGAATACATACTTACACATACATACATGTATATATATATATACACACACACACACACACACACACACACACACATAAATATACATACACACACTTATATACATCGACAATATAAGAAGACAAACAATCTTTCAATTAGTGTTAAAACAAGTGCACGAATCAGTACAAATCTCCTTAATATGATTCTTAAAATTAGAAATTGAAAAAAAAAAGATTCCAGTTTATTCCAGTTTAGAGCAGCTGCAGACTGAAATGAAGAAGAGCCGTAGAAAGTGTTTGTTTTAGGGACTTTCAACTTGAAGTAAAGAGAAGATCTGGTGTTAAACTTAACAGATTCTGGTTGTACCAAGGATTGTAAGTATGAAGGTGTCTGTTCTAATAGCATTTTATAAATTAATGTAAACCAGTGTATATTACGATAGATCTGTAATGAGGGCCAATTAACCATAGTGTACAGAGAGCAGTGATGTGTTCTAAAAGCAGCATTTGTAACAAAGTGGATGGCAGAATGATAAAGAACATCTAACTTCTGAAGTACACCTCTGCATGCCAGTCTGTAAACCACATCCTCATAATCAAACAGAGGGAGAACAGTCACTTGTACAATAGTGAGTTTAGCAGCACGGGTAAAAGAGAAGCGATTTCTGTATAAAAAAACAAGTTTGGCCTTAACCTTTGATTGTAACATATTAATGTGTGTGGAAAAAGATAAAGAGCTGTTCACCCATATACCTAGATATTTATGAGTTTTAACTTGTTCTAGGATAGTCCCCTCATTTGTGGAAAATTTAAAGGTAGAGCCGGACAGGGCACTTTTCTGACCAAACCACATAATTTTGGTCTTAGAGATGTTTAAAGACAATTTAAGGTTGGCAAATACATTTTGTACTTGGTGAAATCTTTCCCGGAGCTTTATCAACACAGATTCTGGGTTGAGTACCAGAAGCATATAAGATCATGTCATCAGCATATAAATAAATAAGAGAATTACCAGTGGCCAGAGGAATAGATTTGATATGTAAAGAAAACAATGTAGGGTCTAATATTGACCCTTGAGGGACACCTTTAATAACTTGACGAGGAGAAGAAAATGTATCATCTAATTTTACATACTGTGACCTTTGTGAAAGGTAAATCGCAAACCATGTTAGTGACTGATTTTTAATCCCAATGCTATCTAGTCTGTTTACTAGAATAGAATGATCAACAGAGTCAAAAGCTTTTGCCAAGTCAATAAAAACTGTGGCACAATGTTGCTTAGTATCCAAGGCAGGACAGATATCTTTAAAAAAATTTAAGATAGCTGTGGCACAGCTATAGTCCCACCAAAAACCTAACTGTATCCCCGATAAAATGTTATCATTTGTATAGTCAACTAACTGTTTATAAACATGTTTTTCCAAAAACTTGGAGATACAAGGAATGATATAAATGGGCCTGTAGCAGTTAAGATTAGACTGATTGCCACTTTTAAAAAGAGGTCAAACAATGGCAATTTTCTAATCAGTTGGTATTTGAGCAGTTTGGATTGATAAATTAAAAATGTCTGAGATAGGTGCTGTGATCATTTGAGCTGCTAGTTTAAAAAAGAATGGATCAAGATCATCTGGTCCTGCTAGCTTTTTAGGGTCTAACTTAGGAGGTTCAACTAGAACTTCACCTTTTGTGACTGTTTGAAGAGAGAAGCTAGAACTGACAGCAGGAGCAAAATCTGAGTGTATTGGGAGAGAAGGTGAGCCAGACATGGAAGCTTGTCCAGACTCTATAAAATGTTTATAAAAGATATCAGCCATATGGGTTCTATCCGTAATCAGTACGTCATCAACTCTTAGTGATAACGGACAAAATGTAGGTTTGTTTTCAAGAAGTTTTAGTGTTTTCCAAAATCGTTTGGGATCAGAACCACAAAGTTTAAATTGATTGTTAAAATAATTTGCTTTGTGTTGACGTACTGCTCGATGTTGTGAGGGAAAATTGGGAGGAGGGACCTTCAAACATTAAAAGCGAAATTCAGTACGTTCTTGACCTGAGAGCAAAACTCCACACATTGGGTTCTTTAACACAGGAAAATTTGCTTGAGAATGTCAGTCCCGACTGTATAACAGAGGTGCTCAGCTGCGTAGTTTCACACTGGGAGATAAAGTGCTCATGTTACTGCCCACGTTAAGCTCCAAATTGCTCCAAAGTGGCAAGGACCATTTGAGGTCACACTGTGAGTTGGGGACGTTGACTATGAGGTAGTGCGTGGTGTGGGGGGGTGATTGCACACCAAATTTAACCATGTCAACCTCCTAAAACCATAAAGGGAGGCTGAATCAGTGGCTTTGGTGACAGTGGTTTCTGAGAGGGATGAGTTGAGAACGGAACTAAATATTGAATTGGCAAAAGAGTTCATTCCGGTCCCAATTGACAGCCACCTCTCCTCCTCTCAGGCTGCTGATGTTGCGCAGATCCAGGGTGAATTCTCCGACATGTTCTAACCAGGTAAAAGCAGCACTTTGTGGGGGCTCTCTTGTTCAGTCTCCTGACTTCTCTGTCCCTTTTCTGTTGCAGAGAGCTGCACCGGACAGGGGGCTGGGGGCCATTTTGTCCCAAGTGGTGGTGGGGGGGCGCCCCTTGCTGTACATCAGCCGGAAGCTCTCGAACCAGGAGCGGAAGTACAGCATGGTTGAGAAAGAGTGCCTGGCCATCAAGTCAGCAGTCCTCACTCTCCGCTACTACCTGCTGGGGAAGGCTTTCACCTTCTGTTCAGATCACGCCCTGCTACAAAGGCTCCACTGCATGAAAGCCATGCCAACGCCCGGATCACCCATTGGTATCTAGCCCTCCAGCCTTTCAAGTTCGAGGTGATCCACAGACCGGGTGCACAGTTGGTTGTAGCGGACTTCCCCTCCTGCCGGGGGTTTGGGAAGGGGGGAGGCTGCAGGCTGGATGGCTCACCAGCCTGAGTGGGGCGGTGGAGGTATGTGGCAGTGGGTGCACGATCTGGCAATGATAGAAAAAGGTGAGCTTCCGGAAAAGGTGAGCTTCTGCACCTGCTCCTTATTTCCCGATTCTAATCGCCTTTTGGCTCTCTCCCACTGTGTGTGAGTATGTGTATAGAGTGCGAGGGATTAAAGGGGAGTGGAAGAGAGTGCACGGGAGAGCGTCATTTGAGAGAGATAGCTGAGACACGAGATCCAAGCTATAGAGAATAAAAGGGCAAAGAGAAGAAGACCCAGCGCGGATCAACTTGGGAGCGTTGCTTTTCACGCCTTTGATTCTGCCATTTCTGCCTCAAGATAAGTACTCTCTTGCATTTTGATTCTATTTTTGATTCCCTTGTTTTTTGCTTATTTTTGCTTTTGTGTTTTTTTTTCTAGTTTTGGAGCCAGAGCACGTGACTTCAACCTGCCTTCCCCACACCCCATTTCAAGGATCTTCTGAGCATTGTTGGATTATTTTTGTTGTTACTTTCCCTGGACTTTGACTTTTTGTTTTCACATGCTCTGTACTCATTTCTGTTTTTTGTCGCCCTCTGCACTGAAATAGAATACTGTATTTGACTCTGTCTGTCTGTTCAGATCATTACAGGTTAATCCACCAGTCATGGAGTCAGCAGACAGTGATAGCCTACAGCAAGCTTTGCTGCACTTCCAGCAGCAGCTGGAGGACGTTCGTTCCACCCTCCGTAACTGGGAAGCCATCAAACAGCAGAATGAGAGTGTTAGAGCGGCGAAACCATACACTCCTGGAGCACTGCCCAAACGATATTCTGGTCGTCCAGAGGAATGCAAAGGATATTCCTCCATCAATACGAACTGTACTTCACGCTTCACGGTGAGCTTACCAACTTACAAAAGGTGGCTACGTTGGTGGGGTTGCTCAGTTGCAAGGCACTTCAGTGGGCTACCGCCGCCTGGCATTCCTCGGGTGAGCACGAAACCTTGTATGATAATTTCATATCCCTTTTTTGCCAAGTATTTGATCCCACCCCATTGATGGCCGAAGTGTCGGAGAGCGGTTACTGATTCTTTTTCAGGGCAGTCGAAGAGTGGCTAAGTACGCACTGGAGTTCAGAACACTGGCCGCAGAAAGTGACTGGAATGAGCCAGCTCTGAAAACTGTCTTCCACCGAGGACTTCATGTCGACGTCCAGAGGGAGCTGGAGTGCCGAGATGTCAACATGACCCTCGACACGCTCATCTCCACCGCCATTGCGTTGGACAATTTGTTAAAGTCTAGACCTGCCATCAAATTACCCGTCACGTCACAATTTTTCCAGAAGGAGGTCGAGGAGCCCATGATCCTGGGTCCGCTGCGCCTGTCAGCCCAGGAGAGGAGATGATGGGCCAGTCTTCGCCTGTGCTTCTACTTCGGAGAGGAGGGCCATGACATCCGCTTCTGTCCCAACAGGCCTGACTCTACAAACCGCACCGGGGGCGTGCCTCGTGCACACACCCCAGTGCACGCAGTGAGTAGAGAAGTTATCTCAGCATCTCGTGCATTTTCGGTACCCGTTCAGCTACAGTTTCAGAGCTGTGTTTTTTCCTTTTCTGCTCTTGTCGATTCAGGAGCAGCTTCCGGCATACCGACCCAACGCATTCTCAACCCTTTTCGTGTCAAGGCAGTGGACGGAGCGCCCATAGGAAAAGGCACCATCACACACCAGACTACCTCAGTTACGCTCAGAGTAGGTTTGCTCCACAAAGAAGAAATGACTTTCATGCTCATAGACTCACCCAAGCACCCAATCATTCTGGGAATAGACTGGATGCGAACCCATGATCCCACCATCTCATGGAAGGAGGGAGAAATTATGCAGTGGTCCGATTTCTGTTTTACCAATTGTTTGCATTCTAAACCACGTTTTTTATGTACCACTCAGGTAGAGAGCCCGGAGAGCACCTGCAATGTCGACGTACCCTCAGTCAACCAAGACCTCTCTGCTTTTTTCAACAAGAAGAAGGCCGAGAGCCTATCCCTGCATCGTCCATATGACTGCACCATCGACCTCTTACCAGGGTGTGTGCCACCTCGCAACAAAGTTTACGCCCTTTCTTTGCCTGAGCACCAAGCTATGGAGAGCTATATACAGGAGGCCCTAAAGCTGGGCTACACATTAGACACTCCTCATCCCCCGCCTCAGCTGGGTTCTTCTTTGTGAAGTAAAAAGGGGGGGGGCTTCACCCCTGTATAGACTATCGGGGGCTCAACAAAGTATCTGTCAGATACCCATTTCCACTTCTGCTCGTTCCCTCGGCCCTAGAACAGCTTTGCCAAGCCAAGATATTCTCTAAACTCGATTTAAGGAGTGCATACAATCTCATCCGTATCAGAGAGGGAGATGAGTGGAAAGCAGCCTTTAGCACAGCCACTGGTCACTAGGAATACTTGATTATGCCGTATGGGCTAACTTCTGTTCCCAGCATCTTTCAGCACTTTATTAAGGACGTGCTTCGCATGCTGCTGGGGCGCTGTCTCATCGTCTATATTGACGACATACTCATATACTCCAAAGACTCCGCCACGCACATCAAACAGGTTCGTCAAGTCCTTCGTCTATCGCTCACTGCTGCTGAGCAAAATTACAACATGGGGGACCGGGAACTGCTGGCCATCAAGCTGGCTCTGGAGGAGTGGCAGCACTGGCTGGAAGGGGCCAAGCATCCTATCATGATTTATACGGACCACAAGAATCTTGAGTATATCAAAGCAGCCAAGAGGTTAAACCCACGCAAGGCACGATGGTCACTGTTCTTTGCCAGATTTAATTTTGTCTTATCTTACAGGCCGGGTTCCAAGAATGGCAAAGCTGACACTCTTTCGCAACAGTTTGAATCAGAATCGGAGACAGCTAAACCTGAACCCATAGTGCCAGATGCCAAGTTTCTCCAAGCCATCGTCTGGGAGCTCGATCAACAGATACAGGAGAAACAACCTACACAAAATAACACCCAGTGCCCTCCCGGAAAGCTGGGCCCACGTTACACCAGAAACGGGACACCCCGGTACACGACATACTCTAGAGCTGCTACACACCAAGTACTGATGGCCTCGCATGGCCCAAGACATGCAAGACTTTGTGGGTTCATATTCCATTTGTGCCCAAGCCAAGGTACCTTGTACTCTGCCAGCAGGTAAACTTCACCCACTACCCATACCAGATAGAGCGTGGTCACACCTTGCCATCGATTTTTATCGCGGATCTACCCCAGTCACAAGGACACATGGCCATCCTGGTAATCATAGATTGTTTTTCTAAGGGTGTCAGATTTGTGCCCCTCTCAGGTCTTCCCACTGCCATGGAGACCGCCGAACACCTCTTCCAACAAGTATTCCAATACTATGGCCTGCCCGAAGACATCGTGAGTGACCGAGGGGTGCAGTTTACGTCCAGAGTATGGAACACGTTTATGGAAAAATTAGGTATCACTGTAAGCCTAACTTCAGGCTCTCACCCCCAAGCCAATGGCCAAGCTGAACGCGTTAACCAGGAATTAATCAAGTTCTTGCGCTTGTTCTGCCAGCATCGGCCCCAGGATTGGGCCCAATATCTCCCCTGGGCCGAGTACGCCCAGAAGTTGATCTGTCACTCCGCCAAAGGCATGACCCCATTCGAGATCACTTTAGGGCACCAGCCCCCATTGTACCCATGGAACGCCACAGCCACGGATACCCCATCAGTCATGGTTTAACCCTCCTGTTGTCCTCATTTTCTGTATACACCCTGTGTCCTCCGGGTCAAAATGACCCGTCTTCACTAAACCCCCAATATAAGCAGCTTAATTGAATTTTAAACACCAAATTTCA
>JAOVVH010000002.1:8771825-8785527 GCA_028566435.1 Scorpiodoras heckelii
AATTAAGAGGAAGAAACCTTGAGAGGAACCAGACTCAAAAGGGAACCCATCCTCATTTGGGTGTCAAATACAACAATTAATAATCTTTCCTATAAATGAGTGTTATATAGTAAGCATAAATAAACAACTAACAAGTCTACACAGATATAAACTTTAGTTTAAACTTTAAACTTTAGTATTGACATCAGACATGCAAGCAAACCGTGATGTAAAACAAGACAAAGCAGACACATCAGATACACATGAGGGGTTACACATTGCAAGCCTGCGGTAGCAAATTGTCAACTCCACTTACTTGGGTTTGCTTGAAAAAGGAGTCTGTCTTCCCCTGCCGTTTACTTTTGTGCATCCTAATATCGCACGACTAAAAGAGAATGACTTTTTCAAAACAGTCCTATGATAGGACTACATTATATAGCAAGAGAATGACTTAAAAACCACACTCAGGTTTGGCTTTGCACTAACAGTAGTTACCCCCTAGCAAGTAGGCTAGATATAATAGCCTAACGGTACTGTAAAGCAATGCCATCGGTTCACAGATTAACCTCATAATACATATTCATATTAGGCTATCTAGAAAACGCTGACGTTGTGACAGACTGAATTTTGCTTCACTAATTTAACGTGATGCAGTGTCTGATATCACTTCATTCTACTGGATGAGTGTTGACTCTTCTTCCAGAGTCCTGCAGGACAGGAGGACGTTCCTATACTTTGCTCACTCACACACATTCACTCACTTTGAAATCTGTAGTTCTCGTTCCCTTGTCACTGATGCTAACTGATACATTTGCTGTGATTGGCTGAAAATTCGTCTATGTATTCGTGTGTGTGTGTGTGTGTGTGTGTGTGTGTGTGTGTGTGTGTGCCTAGGGTTGCCGAACACTGCGTAGCATATTTTAGTATTGTTTTAATTTGACAAAAGTGGGGGGATGGAATCGTGTTTCAGCAAAAGTGGGGGTAGTGTTGCCAACTCACAGGTCCCAGGTCCTTTCCAATGTCTTTGCAGATCATTGCAGTACTATGGATGCAGGGCATAAACTCTGTACCCATCAAACTAATAATGGATACTAGAAGTACAGAAGCAGTTTAACGAAAGGTCTTCCTAAAGAAGAGCCTGAAAATATAAAAACTGCATCTGCAATATTCATAAGCTTCACATTCATGACACAGAAACTAGTCTTGGTGTACAAAGCCTGATGATACAAGTTTAGCTTTATTGATGATGTCAGGTTTAAATGCTTGCTGAGATTGTTGATTAAAAACTCCTTCATCCAGTGACACCAAGCCTTATAAAGTGGCACTGCTGACCACAGAACACCAGAATACCAGTATCATTGACAGAAGGCATTTCAGCACGAAGGACAGTACACACAGTAAACTCGCATATGCATGCGGTTAGGCTGAAGTCAATCGTGTTATAGGGAGCTACTCATCACAGCAGTCTGGCTTGTGCTATTGATTGCTCTTAACCTCTAATCTTTATCTGCCTCTTTCATATCTGCTGCAAAGCATTGTCTCTAGCTCAGTGGTGAGCTCAAACTCAGTGCCAAAGCTTTCTAAGCACTGAGAAACTTTACTGCATCACTCTCTCCCTCACTCACCCTTTAAAGTAAAAACAGCTACCATCCGGTATCACATCACTCTTGTCTACAATCAGCTGTCTCTCTGTCTTGCACAGAACAACCTCCAAGATCGTATCCAGTCTGGCATCATACCACTGCTGTACAGATGCCACTCAACTTATCCTCTTCTTCCCTCCCTCAGACACTCATGTTTCCACTTAGATCTCAGCATGTCTGGCATATATCTCATCATGACTGGCAGCTCATCAGTAAAACTGAACTGCTTATCAGACCAGGTGATTCCTCCTCATATCACAACCTCAGTCATTGCTGCAACCTTGGGGTAATCATGGATCCCAATGAGAAGGATTCATGCATTTCTATCAACACAGGCCACTCAGGTGCTTGTTCAGTCCTTTGTCATCAGGATACTGTACTACCACAACTCACTCTTGGCAGGTTTGCCTCTGAGCACCATTTGACCTGTGTAACTGATCCAGAATGCAGCTGCAAGACTTTCAACCTTTCTGAGTTCTCCCACGCAAATGCATTGCTACGCTTCCTCCACCAGCTTCCTGTAGCTGCCTGCATTGGATTTAATACACTGATGTCAGCCTACAAATACAAAAACAGACCTGCACCCACTTACCTCAACACACTTATCCCACCCTGCATGGCGGCATGCTCTATCAGATCAGTTGTTGCACACAAACTGAAAATCACATGTCAGTAATGTGGGACTGAGTGTAATTTTTGTAAATAGCCATCTGGCAGGTGATATAACCATATCATCCCTGCTTAGCTAAAAAAGAAATGGACAATTCAACTGTTAAAACATGTATTGGTACCAGCAAATAGGGGAATTTGAGTTTAAGGTGACTTGAGTTTAATGAGACTTTAAAGCACTTCTCTAAGTAGCTCTGTATAAGGGCATCTGTCAAATGCTATAAATGTCAAACATAATGGTCATTCTGTTACAAGCAACATGTGCTACACTATTATATTTATTATTTATATTTATTCTTGGGTTCATCTGCAATTTAGCTAGTCTGACTATTCACTTGAATGAGTTTAATCTAAACCTTTACTTAAAAACACAAAAATAATCTCAACTTGGATGTAGTTCTGTTTGTGGAATAAAAATCATATGGCTCCATTAAACATCCAGTATGTGAATTAATTGTGCCTAAAGTTTGTGAAACACTACATGTAACTGATTATAACTACAACTTAAAAAAAAAAATAGTGCTATATCTTGTGTTAAGGGCAGAAAATTTAAAGTTACGTAAACAGCTAATTCTCTACATATAGTTAATGTTATGACTGTTTTATTTGTTTGATTTTCTAGCTATTCTAAGTGTACTTCCACATATTAGACTTAAATAAGTGAGTATATATACATTTTGCGCTCTCAAGATTTATTAAGAAAAAATGATGTATTTGGTGATTAGATTGCTATTTTTATAGGTCTGTTGAATATTTCCATGATGAATAGACAAACACTGATTCCTTTATAACATTGTTGTGGATATTTTTTTGTGCCATTTCAGCAAGCTGTTTTTCCAAAGTTTGTACATGCTACCATTTGTGCAAAGTGTTTTAAAAGTATGTCCCAGAAGACCTTGATGCTTTGAGCACTACATATTAGCATTAGCTAGATTAGAGGACTTGTGTCAATAGCAAGTAAAGCTTTTAATATTCAGCCTACAGAAAATCCATATCTGAAAAACACTGAAGAAGAATACACAGTTACTTTTATAAGTTACAAACTTATAATATATGAGTGCCTTCAGGAATGCTATCATATTTCATTCCTGTCAATGTCTAACTTAATCCTTCATAATGGAAAGTTCCTCTTTGGCTAATTGATGTCATAAGATTTCATTAGCAAATCCATACAATTTTATTTCTAATACTCATCTTTCCCTTTGCTTCAGGTCTTGAGACTTCTAATTGACTTCAGGGAATATAGGCATCCTCCTCTACCAACATAAGTAATAATGAATAAAACCTGACAGCTGCTTCATGGTGTTTGAGAACTGTGCTGCCCAGTGCCACAGGTTTAGACTGGACTGTCTTACTGGACAGTCTGGAGCAGTGCTGGAGGTTTAATGAAAAATATTGAACCATTTCAGTGACTCTCATGCTTCATTAGTCACTACAGCCAAGGTAACTTCCCAGCCTGGCAGGTGGGTGGGTGAAAAGAGCACACACTAATTTCACTGAGCCAAAACATACATTTAGGTCCCACATGGTTTACTGAGCAAACATGAGCTGGAATACTGCAATCTTAACATCAGCTATCTTTCTGTGTAGTGTTATGATGATTGATGTTGTGCTTGCAGATATGAAACACCTGGTTCCCACAGATGGGTAGATCTGAGGGTGAAATGGAAGCAAGCATAAAATGGACGTCTGGGATTGCTGACAGTAGCAGATAGCACAACTCTACTCCTAGACGCTTTTTGGATGGGTTTCACAGCCAGGAGCAGGAAAGATGACATTCTTGGAATCGTTTAGCTTTAAAATGCAGAACTGTACCTTGCAGTATTCATGCCAAATTCTGTGCCTTACCACCAACACTGTCATCTGCTCACTCTCCTGTTGTATGGATTTGAAGTATAAAGTTTTCCAGCGCCAGTGGCTTAACTATAAATCAAGCTTTCTGGGCCTTACTACTGGGTGGTTTTTCCAAAATACCAAATAATCAAATTACTGTATGTGCATCAGAAAGAGCAGGATAGCTTTCAAGACATTTCTTACTCCATTGTAAGTATAGGCTATGTACCTTGTTAAGGAATGGAGAACAGAATGGCTGATACTATAGTAGTGTAATCACAATTCACCTGTGATGCTAACTGGCTAAATATTAATGTAAACCAATTCTATCATTTGTTTTCTATTAATTCTGTTTCATTCAAATATTTAGAAGGTTTACCAAGTATACACTATATTGCCAAAAGTATTCTCTTGTCTGCCTTCACATGCATATGAACTCGAGTGACATCCCATTCTTAGTCCATAGTGTTTAATATGATGTCAGCCCACCTTTTGCAGCTATAACAGCTTCAACTCTTCTGGGAAGGTTTTCCACAAGGTTTAGGAGTGTGTTTATGGGAATTTCTGACCATTCTTCCAGAGGCGCATTTGTGAGTTCAGACACTGATGCTGGACAAGAAGGCCTGGTTCCCAATCTCCACTCTAATTCATCCCATAGTGTTTTATGGGGTTGAGGACTCTATGCAGGCTAGTCAAGTTCTTCCACACCAACCTCACTCATCCATGTCTTTATGGACCTTGCTTTGTGCACTGGTTTGCAGTCATGTTGAAAGAGGAAGGGACCATCCCCAAACTGTTCCCACAAATTTGGGAGCATGAAATTGTCCAAAATATCTTGGTATGCTGAAGCATTAAGAATTCCTTTCACTGGAACTAAGGGGCCAATCCCAACTCCTGAAAAACAACCATACCATAATCCACCGTCCACCAAACTTTACACTTGGCACAATGCAGTCGGCAAGTGCCAAACCCAGACTCATCCATCAGATTGACAGACAGAGAAGTGTGATTCATTACTCCAGAGAACACATTTACACAACTGCATTCAACGCTTTGCATTGCGCTTGGTGATGAAAGGCTTGGATGCAGCTGTTCGGCCATGGAAACCCATTCCATGAAGTTCTCCACGCACTGTGCTTGAGCTAATCTGAAGGCCACATGAAGTTTGGAGGTCTGTAGCGATTGACTCTGCAGAAAGTTGGCGACCTCTGCGCACTATGCGCCTCAGCATCCGCTGACCCCCCTGCCTAGGTTCTTGATTTTATACACCTGTGGCCATGGACGTGATTGGAACACCTGAATTCAATGATTTGGATGGGTGAGTGAATACTGTTGGCAGTATCATCTCAAAATAATGTTCAGAATGTTCTCAAAATGGCAGCAAATCTGTCAGCAAATATTTACCATAAATTCAGATAAAAAATCTGAGCAAACTTGACAGCCTTTAATTGATGTTATTCTAGCTGTGTATTTATACACATTTGGCAAGGTTTCAGTTTCCCTATAAGGTGTCTCTTTGAGATCAGAACTTGCTACCGCTATCATGAACAAACAGCACATGCAAAAATGTAATTTAATTATTGTTCTCTAACCATGTGCATGTGATGTAATTCGTGCTATTATTCCTTATAAATCACCTTCAACACACCCACTTTTCAAGGTAAATTAGGGCCTGACTGTTTCCTTGTTAGAAAGGATTCAAAGCAGAAGCCAAGAATCATTTACTACCCAAAGAATCCTTTAAGGGTGTATGAGCCCTTGCATAATATAATAATTAATTCATATTCAGTAACTAATTTATCCTGGTCAGGGTTAAGGTGGGTCTGGAGCACTGGGCTCCAGTGGTCTGGAACAATGGGCTTAGGGCAGGATACCCCGGGGCCAGTAAAAAGTTATGTTGGGCAAGTTGATTGGCTAGTTGCTGGCCTGTTCAGGCCAGTGACGGTGTTTTTTCCAATCACAGTCATGAGTCAATTCACCTGTGATGCTAACTAGCTAAAGCTAACCCTCAATACCATGACGATTTGTTTTAGTATACAGTGTTGGTGTACAACAAATCTTCATGTTTGTCCTGTTTGGTTCACGACACAGAGGGATTGGTCATCACTGTGGCAAACTCTTTTCATTTTAAAACCACCAAATGTGAGAGGTTGATATGAGATTTACCAAGTTGTTGTTTCATGAACTACCTGACTCTTACAACATCTGTGATAAGCTTGTGTGACACAAAAAATATGGGGATTGTGAAAAAAGAAAAGAGAGAACAATGTTCTTTACTGCTTTGAGATTGTGTTTCTCTAGATGAGCCATTAATGTGTTATCAATTGGTAAAGCCTATGTGATCGATGTGTGATTGGTTCGGACTGAACAAGGGGACCCAGAGAGCACACGCTGGCATTACATCATTATAAATAACATTTTGGAGGCACTACTGTGTTGAATGTGATGGGGCCACACACCCTGAGCGGATCGTTGAGCGCAGCTGTCATTCAGCACCTCAACTAACCTAGGAACATGTGTGCAGACAGCATGGAAAAACATCGTTCATAGTTTAGATGCAGGATACTGGTCATCTGAGTTAACTGGAGGTAACAGGAGAGCCATACCTACTGCTCATCTAAAAAAGGCTATCACCACAATTCATTACTGTGTACATTGCTGCTAGTGAGATGGATTCTTCAGAGTTAGCGTGACAGCAGCTTGAAATATTAGGGGATTTATGTCAGCTGATCATAGAAAGTTTGGAGGAATTGTGTGGCATTTTGACCATGGCAGGACCAAATCTCAAGCATTTGGCAGGGAGAAACAGAATGTTACTTGTTACACTGATCAATAACCATTTGCACAGAAAGGAGTTAGAAGAGCCATTCCATAATTTACTAATGTACACCGATCAGCCAAAATATTAAAACCACTGATGGCTGAAGTGAATAGCACTGATTATCTCATTAGAGTGGCACTGAGTGACTTTCACCAGAAAGCGTCTCCAAAATGGCAGGTCTTTTGGGGTGTTCCTGGTATGCAGTGGTTAGTCCCTAACAAAAGTAGTCCAAGGAAGGGCACCTGGTGAACTGGAAACAGGATCATGGGTGCCCAAAGGCCAAAGCTCAATAATGCATGTGGGGAGCTAAGGCTAGCCAATCTGGTGCAATCCAACAGAAGAACTACTGTAGTTGACATTGCTGTAAAAGTTAGTGCTGGCTATTACAGAAAGTTGTCAGAACATACAGTGCATTGCAGCTTGCTGTGTATAGAGCTGTGTAGCTGCAGAGTGGTCAGAGTGCCCATGCTGACCCCTGTCCATCACTGAAAGTGCCTGCAAAGGGCACGTGAACATCAGAATTGGACCATAGAGCCAGGGAAGAAGGTGGCTTGGTCTAATGAATCACATTTTCTTTTACATCACGTGGACACCCGGGTGCGTGTGCATCAGTTAACTGAGGAAGAGATGGCACCACACTGCACTATGGGAAGAAGGCAAGCTTGCAGAGGCAGTGTGACGCTCTAGGTACTGTTCTGCTGGTAAACGTTGGGTCTTGGTATTTATGTGGATGTTACTTTGTGTAAGGAATGATTGGGGAAATGAGAGATTTTTATATGTGTAGGGAAATGAAAATCTAAGAGGGATAAATAATTACTAGACTAAAAGGACTTAGATGTTTGCTTATATGAAATCCTGAAAGGGATTAATAGTGACTTAAGTGATGGATAGAGTATACCTAATATAGTGTGAATAGGAATGACTATATGTGTATTACTTTATTTATCAGTAATAGTGAAGATAATTTAAAGAACTCGAGACAGAACGTGAGCTTTAACGAATTGTACCTGCTGGGTCCAGTCGCTCTGGGGCTCGTAGGATGCAGCAATCTTGGAGAGTGACTCGCAGGGGTCTTCGAGTTGATGAAAGCGCGTTCAGCGCCGGTGTGACGTAACTCTCGCTGGTGGCTCGTGACTTGAAAAGCGTATTCGCCTTTTTGGTTGCCAGCGTTGGTGAGAGTCTGTAGAGTCTGTAACAGTTGTTGCATGCTCGTAGCGTGATGATGAAATCTTCACAGGACCTCGTAGCTATGCACGTGAAAGTCTTGAGTGCACTTGAGTCCAAATGGCTTTTATTACTGAGAAGTAAAGCTATCTATAATGCATTAAACACAAACTGAAACGCTCTGACTTGTCTAAATGAACAAAATAAAATCTACGAAACTTCTGGAGGCTCAAACTTGATTAGATGGCGGTGGTTTAGAGATTCTTCCAGGGTTGAGGTGTTGAAGGCTTCTTCTTTTGGTTACTAGAACTTCCCATTGCTAACTTCTGTGACTAACTCTAAAACCAACTTCTTAACTTCTGTTGTTCGACTTCTGTTACTCCATTCTGTAACTACCTTCTTCCGTAACACTTCTTTCCGTTGCTCGCTTCCATAATGAACTTTTGTAATGAACTTTTTTTTGTTGCTCTCCTCTAACTCTAAAAATCATCCCTTATTTATAGCTTTGAGTGTGGTTTGAATCTAAACGTGTATTCTGTGACTTCTAAGCCAATCAGGCTTCAGTCTTGATTCTGAGGGCAGTTCTTAAGCTCTCTGTGTTTTACTGACACCTCCATAAATTTTATAGGAGCAACACTTATTTTGACCTAGGAGGGGGGTGAAGGGGTGCGTGTGTCTGGGTGTGTGTGTCTGTGTGTGCATGTGTGTGGGGTGTGTGTCTGTGTGTGTGTGAGGGGCATTAATTAATTGAAATAGTCACAACACTATCACACCTTATGTATACATATAACTTAAGAAACGTATTAAGTCTGTTCCATGGTCACCCAAATCATATTCTTCCTGTCCGGGATGGTCTCATGTCTTCAGTTGTCACTGACCAAAAAGATTAAACATAACAAGAACTTAATAGCAATATCAAAAATATCATCAATAATAACAGCAAACAAAAAGAAAAGAATACATGGAAATGAATAATTATCATTTAAAGTATTTCATGAATTGTTCAAATCTCATAAATGGATACATAAACTAATGTAGACAGACAAAAAGTTTAATACTAGATGCAGGGATCTTTGAATCATGTCTCATTTTAGTCCCTACCAAGATATGTTTATTAGAATTTTAATTATGAAAAATTAATTTATAAAGTCAGTTATATGAAATTGGGAGACTTGCAGTCTGTTCTCTCCCACTATCCATTTCGAAAGTTCCAGATCGTAAAGTGAAGAAAGAAAACAGTTCACAGATTCCTTTGTATTGTTTTTGTTGACTTAGGTGTCAAGGGGTCTGGTCAATCATAAATGATTACCTAGACTTATCTGGTCTCCTAGACTTGCTGGCTCCAGGAGACATCTGTTGAGATTGTAAACATTTCTTGATCACCTAAATAATTTTCATAAGATTGAGAGATGTACCACCTACCTACACATTTTTGCAGACCAGATACAACCCTTCATGGCAATGATATTCTCTAATGGCAGTGGCCTCTTCTAGCAGAATAATGCGCCCTGTCTCACTGCAAAACTTGTTCAGGAATTGTTTGAGGAACATGGCAGGTTGATGTTGAGACCTCCAAATTCCCCAGGTCTTAGTCCGATCAAGCATCTGAGGGTGCTTGACAAAAAACTCTGATGCTTGGCGGCCCCACCTCACAATGTGCAGGACTTAAAGGATCTACTGCTAATGTCTTTGTAGAATACCTTCATAGGTCTTGTGGAGTCCATGCCTCGATGGTTCAGAACTGTTTCAACAGTTCAGTGGGGGATCTACACAATATTAGGCAGGTGGTTTGAATGTTATGGTTGATCGGTGTATCGCTGTATTGTGATTGAAATATTCAAGTCTCTCAAATATGCTTTGCCACATAGAAGGTAACAATGTTGCATCTGTGTATACTATATTTGCTGGAGTCCTAATGCCATTAGCTTTATAACAAAAAACACATATTTTACTTTATATGGCTCATAGGACACCATGGAGATGTGAAGATTTCAAAAGGCCTACATGAATCAGTGG
Source organism: Scorpiodoras heckelii (assembly GCA_028566435.1). NCBI lineage: Eukaryota > Metazoa > Chordata > Actinopteri > Siluriformes > Doradidae > Scorpiodoras > Scorpiodoras heckelii. Next base: position 8,781,951 of record JAOVVH010000002.1, read on the forward strand.
AGGGTAACCATTTCCCATCAGCACAGTCTTTGCTACCTCCCAGATTAACCTTTGCCTGTTGTTTCCATTAAAACTCTTCACCTTGCTGCACTTTTTTTTATTACACAGCATTGTACAAGGTTCATGACTGAGGAGAAGGCTGCCTCCTAAATATTTTTGAGGATGCAGAAGCAATCTGGGGTGACTCGCATTTACTTTTTTTTTTTTTTTTTTTTTACAGCTGTCCAAGCTTAAGCACTCCATCATTATTTAATGAGCTCTTAGGATGGTGTGTAATTTTAAAGCGACATGGGGTCAGTGATTAAAGTGCAGCCCAGCTGGGCTGTGTCCTTCTCTTACATTCTGTTATTTTTTACTGATGGTACTTCACTCTTTTTCTCTTTGTATCACTGTTAGTATCACCCCTTTCCTATCCATTTTACTCTTTTGTATTTGTAATTAATCCTAATGCTCAGCTGCAGTTCATTATAGTGGGAGAGTTTGTGGAAATCTCTTTCCCCTGAATAGCGTGTATGACCTTGTTCATGCTGGGCTGGTGAGAGCCCCCCATGTGTTAATTTGTGATGTCTTTCCTCTCTTCATCTCTCTGCCTGGTTGTGTATGGGGAATATCTATGAGGATAACCCAGGATACATCTTATGTGAATGGGCTCTGTGTGGTAGACAACATATAGAGATCACAGGCCTGTGAGGACCCGCCTCCCCTCATTAAGGCAAATTAAAGCTGACATTTTGTGCTTTATCTTCATAGTAATTGTTTCAATTCATGTGATGGAGTAGGCTATAGAGCGAAAGCAGCAAGAATTATGTCAATGCCCAAGTACATACAGACTTGTACCAAGTATGGACGCATAAGAAGTCATTGCAGTAAAATATAATATAGGCTATGTACCAGATTTTCTCCTCATATTATTAATCTCATCCTCAAAAAACATTTGTCAAACTTTGTCTAACTCAGATAAACTCCTTTAATTTTATCCTTTCATTTAGAAGCCTATAAGCTTGCAAAAGTGAAGATGCAGCAGTTAACAATCTACAACCTGTCCCCAGACTCTTCTTCTTGATTTTACAGTGTCTTGGTTTAAACTGAACAAAAGCATCAAGAATAAAGCCAGAGGCATTACTCACATCATGAATTCAGTCACCACATGCTGCTGTACAATCTTTCTCCATCATAAAAACCATGACAGTTACTTAGGTTTGTAAATCCTAATCTGATTCTCTAAACACAGTGCTTTCAACAGATAATTACTAATTTTCTGTTAAAAAATCTAGTCTGTATCTTAATCCAAGTATAACAATATTAAAGCAATGTAATAATTACTTTCTATAACTTTTGGTAATGCTGTTACCCTTTTCTGCTTTAAAAGCAAAATAATGGTGAGTTTTCCACACAAGTGTTTTTTTCTTTCACTAGGGGTCATGATAATGAATTGGCAACTGTAAGATTAGCTATGGAGTGAAAATTACTTGTGAATTGTTGAAATCTGTGTACATGTGCATGGTAGTATATCTTTCTTTATTTTAAAATTTTAAACAGGTCTGTCATTTAATTAAATTAAAAAGGTCTGTGTAGACTTTTATTAACCAAAATTTTACAGCAAACTTTTTAGCTTTGAACTTGAACATGGGTTCCATCTCAGCTCTCTCTCACATGCTCTTCTGCTTACCTAATTAAGCCCTCACTCACTGCACACACACACACACACAAAAGAGGCACATTAGGATAGTTAATGGGGAACAGGTGCAGGCGCTTATCTTTTCTTCCACTCCTGGCTCCATCTCTCGTTGCCAGATCTGTGCCTGATCACACACTCACTACCACATACCCCCACCACCCGACTCAGGCCGGGGAACTATCCAGCCTGCAAACGGCTTGGAGATGTTGAATGTGCCACTGCCAGTCAGGACTGAAATTGATGATGTCATCTAAATATGCCGTACAGGGTATGTGGACGCAATACCCTGTCCATCAAACACTGAAACATCACCGGATCCCTTAACAACCCCGAATGGAAGTGTCATAAATTGATGTGAACCAAACGGCGTGCAGAATGCCGTTTTTCACGGAACATGGGAGTCAAGGGGATCTGCCAATATCCCTTCATTAAATCCAGTGTCAAAGAAAATGCATCAGAAAACTCCTGCTGCATTTCCATGATATCATCAGCTTGAGGTGGCTGTGAATCAGGAATGGAATAAATTATTTTGCCAATTTGAAATTTGATTCCGTTCCCAGATTGTCCCTCTCGGGGAGCAGCGTCGTTAAATCCAATGATTTCATCTCCCTCCACAGTTTCAGGAGGTTGACATGATGTGCATTTTTACTGTCTAAAGGTCCCTTCTCCCAATTTTCCCTTACAACATCTAAGATGTCATGAGGCATATGGCTGTAGACTAATTAAAATGGAGAGAACCCCGTGGAGGCTTGCGGGTCCTCTCGGACTGCGAACAACAGGGACTCAAGCTTTTGTGTCCTCAATAACAAACTTAGGAGTCATGTTTCTGAGTGTTAAATCGCTTGGCACCATCCATTTGAGGATGCAAAACGCTGGTTCGAATCGATTTAATGTCCAACATTTCGTATAGTTTGTGCAGTGTGCATGACATAAACTTTGTGGCCTGATCCATCAGGATCTCTTTCAGGAGCCCAACCTGTTAGATCACACTGAAGAGTGCTGCCACGACACAGTGTGTTGAGATGATTCAGCACTGCTTCCTGATATCACAATGCATAATCCACAAGGACTAGCACAAAGTGCTACCCCCGTGCTGACCACTCTAATGGCCCAACAAAGTTCCGACTCTTACCTTTTCTGCCTCTCCTCGCTCCGGCCCCCATTGCCAGATCCACGCCTGAGCATGCACCTGCTGCCGTAGTCTGTGAATCAATTCTTAAACCTTAATCTTGCAGTATTGGATATTTGAATGTAAAATCACAGAATTTACATAGAATTAACATAAATGAGCTATATTTAAATTCTAATACCATTGTTCAGCAGCATGTTTTTCAACTTTAACCTTTCTCAATAAAAGCAGCAAGGCCATTAAAATTGATCGTCAGCTTGAAAGCATGTGTTCCATGTTCAAGGGCTGGTTATATTAATTGTTTATTTAGTTACGTTCTCACTTAGCGCTTCCATTATTCACCCATGAATACCACACTCTTGTAATGCAGCTTGGTGGGGCCCTATATGGATAGTTTCAGTGATGTCACACAGACATATTATGACTCTGGAAATTAAATTCAGTTTGCAAACTCTGCCCATTACATTTGTTTCCACTCAAGATCCATTATACAAAGTTTTAAATAATATTTCTGTGTAAAACTCCATCCTTGTCCTTAGCATCTTTAGGAAGAATGATTTGGCTTAATGGCAGACATAATCACAAGTCAAAGGGTCAGTCTCCAAAGGACACAAATGTGGTGAGGCAGTGGAGCTAAATCAACTATGCCACCCTAGGACTTGACCCCCAGGGAAGTGAAGTGAAGTGAAGTGAAGTATTGGCCTACTGTGCTTGCACACACAGAGGAATTTGTCCTCCGCATTTAACCCATCCGTGCAGTGAAACACACA
>JAOVVH010000002.1:8788066-8798122 GCA_028566435.1 Scorpiodoras heckelii
TGAGGATCCTTTGCACACCTATAGAGTGAAGCAGAAATCATTATGAATCAAATCGTTTTGAATCGAAAATTGATTTTAAATCGAAAATCGATTTTGAATCGAAAATCGTTTTGAATCGAAAATCGATTTTGAGTCAAAATGTGACCCCAAAAATCAGAATCGAATCGTGAGATAGTAAAAGATTCCCACCCCTAATGTTTAGAATCATCAGCATAGCAGTGTTGTGACCTCTTGTGGGCTCATGTGAGAATATGACCTCACTTAGAGAGCAGGTATAGAAGGAGAAGAAATAGGACACAGCACTGAGCCTTGTGGTACACCAGTGGAGAATCTGCATGGAGCAGTTGTGCATTTCCTCCATGCATCCTTACAGGGAGGAGGTAAACTAGTGCTGTGCTGTGTTTTGCCAAGGTTGAGGAGGACAGAGACTGATGACAGTTTGACTGACATAGCAGCATGAAGCTTCTCAGTAAAATTTCTTTGGAATGTTGGTTGAGGATTAGGATCATGAAAGTCATTTTGGGTAAGATAGTTTCTTATACAGGAAATAAAAAAATAGATACAAGTGTTACTGGTCAGTGCTGCCTGATGTCTGATTTATCTAGAGTGGGTTTCTTTAGGAATAATCTTAAATATGTTCAATTCTGTCAGTGGTTTTCATGGAAAAGTAGCAATATCCTATATGTCCCTACATTCCATTGCAGGCAGTCTATCTCTTTAAACATGTAAATTAAGAATATCATGGACCCTAGAAATCCTTGAGTCATAAGAGATGTTTATTCCAAGCTACACGATTTATCTAGATTTAAAAGGCTTCAGCTTTAAAATGGAGCTCCATTATCAGTTCTACACTAAAACAGCTTTCTGCTTTTCTGCTAACAGAATCTATTCGTTTTGCCCTGTTATGTAGGTCCATCAGATGGTTCAGTACGGAAATTGGTTAATGACTAACATGTGACATATATTTACATATAGAAAAGACAGTGTATTATGTTAACTGAGAGACAGCGAGAGAGAGAGAGAGAGAGAGAGAGAGAGAGAGAGAGAGAGAGAGAGATATTTGAGGATCATCTTATCCCCATGCACTCACTGGCAATATCTGGGCAGCAGGTGTTTCACTGGAGGGAGTCCAATCACAGGTCATGTCTATGGAGCATGCCAGAGCTGTAGCCAATCAATTTAGGCAAAAAAGTTCCCACCTTCTAATCCTGCAGCTGAGTCCTTCTCAGAGCACTGTTCAATCTGTTCAGTGAACTGACTGCTATGATCTACCTTTAAGGTATCCCCAAACAAGACAGTGGTCCTTTCATCTGCTTTGGAAAAAAGTGATCCATTTGAAAATGACAGCCAAAGCTTATAGTTTTGGAGCAGTTTCTTTATTGTAAATGCATTGTTCGTGGGTAGAAAGAGTATAAAATGTTGAATATTGCACAATATAAATCAATTGCACTTTCTCAAAGGTAAAGCAATGCATCTGTGTCTCATTATGCTACACTTACAGCTCGTCCACACTGTGCAATTCCACTATAAATCTAAACTAATATGTGTATGATTTATAAAAAAATATATGGTTTAACCAATGTTTGGATATCAAGTGATTGGTTCCTAACAATATACTGCATTTAGCATTGAAGTAGATGTAGGCTTAAAAATGGCTTGAGGGAAGTTGACATTTCTTGAGTAGCTAATACAAAGCTGATAATTAATAACTGCTTAAATTGATATAAATAAGATATTTACATAGCCCTGTTTTTGTCTGTATCATTTCACTTTTCAGGTCTCAAAGGATGTCAGGTTTTCAGTCTGTACACAAATATGCAGGTACAGTTCCAGCGTTTGTGTTATTAAGGTGACATTGTAGAAAATGCCATTTAAATTAGCCTGGAAAGTTACAATAAAACTTCATTATTTTACATTTGGACAATCGCCTCGGTCATAATAACACAGATATTGTTCAGTATGAAACCAAAAGTCAGTATTGTTGAAATCAAAAGTCAGTACAGTTTATAGAAAACACTTTTGAGAATGCTTGAAGAGAAAGTCAGTTCCTCTTGAGCTCACAGAACATTACAAATTACCAACTTAATTACTTCTCAACAGCCAAATCCTCAACATCTAATTATAAACATAAGCGTCTCAACATTTGTCGTGGCAAATATACAAAGTTAGCTACAAACTAAAATAGTCATGTACTGTGTAACGTCATGTATTGTGCATGCAGCCTTTTGTAACAACTCAAAACATGAACAACTTCCCTATTACAGTGAATAAAAGAAGGAAAGAATATAAGAAAATGCTTTAAAGATTAAACCAACACTATATTTTTCCAGAAGTTTGTGCTTTGCTGACTAGATGTCTTAGATGACCATCCAAAATAGAATTATGGTCACTCTATAGAGCCTCTGCAAAAGGACAAGAAAAGGAGAGAAAACGATTTTTGGAGTTTAGTAGTAGCCCTAATCTATCCTATCCAAATTTCTGCCTATTCTTACCATAATCATTAAACATAACCTTAATTAAAAACCTTCTGGTAAACATGATTCCAGTTTCTAGGCTGTTATTAAAGATAAGATGAAAACAAATGCAATTCCTCATTAAACTCCAACATCTAAATGCAGCCCTAGTGCTACAACCTCAAAACACTGGATTGTGGTGGATTCACTTTCTGTTTGTCTGTGCAGACTTTGACAGATTGGGCTCCGGATGTTCTTGTGGTGGTATGGTGCATGAATGCTGGATATAAGAGAGGTGAGAGTTTTGATTCATAGAAACCAGAGTCTCCAGCGTGCATGCTTCTTGGCTTCAGTCTTGGATTTGCGTTTGGGGGTGGAAGTGTACACTTCATGCGTATAAGGCAGAGAAGGGTAGGTTGGGTCTACTGCTGGACACAGTCTTTTCATCAGTGGCTGGAGTTTATCCTCTTGCAACTTAAAGTCCAGCTCCACACTAAAAAAAAGAGATACACACATTTACTTTAAGTATGATTCTTCAGGGATTCTAATAATTATATAATGCATCAGTAGTGTTCATTTTGTCAGCTATTTTTTATTTAGTCTTAGTCCTGTGTCAAATGTCCTTGTTAGTATTTATCATATTCAGTCAACCTCATCTTGTTTTTTTTAAGTCAAGTTTCAGTTGACTAAAAATCTAGGCAGTTCAGTCTTATCTTAGTCAAAGAAATCCTTAAGTATTTTAGTATAATTTTATTCAATAAAAACTGTTGATATTTTAGTCTTTTTTAGCCTAATTCATGAACAGGCATAATGTAAACAATTATTTGTCTGTGCTGCACAGTCATTAAGAAATAAGCCTAAAGTATCCCCAGCAAAAGACAGTGGAAATACACTGGCTAATGAAGGTTTTATCATCAAAAAATATTCATAAACCCTTGAATATAAAAAAAACCTCACTGAAATTGACTGAGAAATGTAAATGTTATAGAGCTTTTTTTATCCAGAAAAAATGGCCATTCTTGACCAGTCTAATATGGTGTTGCATTGATGTACATTCCAGCAGCCAATGCAACAACTACATGTTGTCGAAGGGTCACACCCTGTGGCGGGAGTGGAGAGTGGGGGCCTTGAGCATTATTATTTAAAGCAACAGGCACAGAAACCGAACGTTTGGAAAGAGCTGTTTTAGATAAGGTGAGAAGAGCACCGTGGTAGTTCATCCATGATATTTTTGACCAAAGAATGTCACAGACATTTCATTAAGACCCCAGGGAACTGTGTTAACTTGTGGAAAAGAGATATAATATGCCACCTTTAAACAGCACAAATGAAAAGCACTGCTACTAAATATTTATTTCTTATTTATTTAAAACATGTATTTCACTGAAAGGGTTATTCACACCAGTGATTGGAAGTTTTACAGTAAGAAATAAACAGCCTATAATATTGTCTCCACTTTTTGTCAGCAAAATTGTCATAAAGCTTTGTAAACTACACTTTAGTCATGTAGTTTTTGTTTTCAACAATATTGCAGGCTGATATAGTGTTCAATGTCGTTTGTGCTGTCAGGGAAAAAAGATTGTTGACAAACAGATTTAGATTTTGTACAAAAGATCATATTTTCCAGGAGTCTTATCCCTTCCATTGAACCATGTATTCAGCCAATGTGTTGATGGATTTGATCCAACATGGATCATCAGGTTTTACAGAAACATGTGGAGTCAAGTGCACACTGTCATTAAAGCAAAAAATGAGACATGCCAAATATTATATTTTCTGAGATTCTACTTTGCACAAGTTGTTGATGAAAATATAATTTGTAACAAAAACCTTTGTGTTAAATTGAGAAAAGAATGCCAAACGAAGCATTTTCATTAGTGGTCCCAGACTTTGTAACAAAAACCTTTACTTTAAATTAAGTAAATAATGCCAAATGAAGCATTTTCATTAGTGGTCTTAGACTTCTAGACCCCACTGTATATCACAAGGAAGTACTACAGCATCTTCCTCCAATACTTTTGATTTTATTAAACCTTAGCATCTTTAATTGAAGGCACACCTGTTGAGCATGAAAGTGCTTTAGTTCTGCAAGCTCTGCTTCCTTTGTCCTTGCTCATCAGGGCTACATTTTGCACGAGTCAAGGTGCAAAACATGGCAGGTCGCACTCATTTTTAATGGCCATGCTCACAAATACTGCTGTGTTTTCAGTTCACTTTAAACATAAACTCAGGACAAGGAGTTTGTTGTTAGCAAGACACATCAGTAAACAACAAAGTGCTTAAAATTAAGTAAATTAGTGATTACTGTACCTGTGATTGGCATCAACAATTACCAAAAATGTACTCATATATGTGATATTATATGTAATTATAATTATATAATATATATATAATTTTTTAAATGGCATACATGCAGCCATAATTATAACAGACAATAAAATAAATAAACACAAATACAGGATGTTAAATTGTATGATGGCACAAAGCTGGCTTAACACTTAGAGATTTACATTACAATTACAACATGGTAGGAATTTTAAAATATTGTCATTCTGATCTTTGTTTGACGTAATATCTATATCTGATATCTAGATGCAATGCTAATATCTTTTTTTTTTGTTTGTTTCACTGATCCACTCCTTTTGTGATTATTTCAAACTGTCAGTAGAAAAGGATCATTAGTTCAATATAAGCACACAGTTGCATATGTGTTTAGGATACTAGTTTTGCTATGTGTGTGCATCAGTGCGAGCCATCTGACCCACTCTCCTCCCTACAGTTATAATCCGTAGCTGATAAGATGATCTACGTGGACAGGAGCAGCTTTAATCTGATCTAAAAAAAAAAAAATCATTCTGCATGCAGCCGTGTCCTGCATGCTGTGACTCATCAGTGAACAGTGCTGAGATGGAGAAGCTCTGCAGTCCATAGACAAATACAACCGTCACCCCCCCACCCCTCCCTCCTCATTTAATAATTTCCAAACACACACAACAGGATGGATATGAGTACAGTCATGATCATCAATTACATCTATTTATTTAAGATTAGTGGGTGCTCTAAATAAATTACAACCACTTCGGCAGGCAATTGTATTCACCCATGCACAAAGCCTGTAGTTGATATTGCTTGTTATGAGATCACTTGCCACTGGAAGATACAGCATGTGAGTGTCAGACTGCAGCCTGTCATGATCTACACCAATTCCTCCAGCAGGAAATAAAATGTTCTCTGAATTTTTGTCCTGGTTTTCTCTGACTTTGACAACCAACACAATTCTAGTGACTGACAGATCCATGCAAATGATTGGAGTAAATTTCTCTCCAGTGTGTTAAATTTGGAAGTAACCATCAAGTTTGTCCTTTATTCTTGTTGCACTGTTTGTAAAAGCTCAGCAATTCTTGACTTTTACAGATTGAAGAGAATGGGGTAGCTGTGCACTGTTCCAGCATGTGTATAACACCATACTGAGCAATTAATCAATGGGCATTTCTGGGCAGTTGCTTTCTGTGTACACATTCCTTGTTTTATACAAGGCTGAGTTCATATGGATAGCCAGTAAGAAATGTACTTGTTGACAATTTGAGTAACTGTTTCATCAAAATGAATCACTTTATATTGAGAATATTCTGTTCATGGTTCACATTCCAGTGCCTACATATGAAGTTTGTATTATTCCAGCATACTTTACTTTGACTGACAGCATAGTTATGGATTCATAAAACTCTCTCTTTTATTAACTCCAGATAAAAATAACCTTACGTCTCTCTCAATTATATGCTCTGATGCTTTAGCTGACACACATACACTTACACACTCACAAAGTAAGATTTAAAGAGTATCCCCTTGAGTATTTTATCACCAAAATACAGACTAGCCTAGCTCTGTGTAATTCCATAAATATTTGAACAATAGGTTTTTCGATTAAGCCAGTGCCTTTGTGCCGGCACAAAGCAAGATTGTTAGATCAAGATTGATTGAGATTGATTGTGTGGTGTTTACTCTGCAAGTCGCTGGATCTTTAGCAGTAAACGAGGGCAAGTTGGAGTACCAGCTGTCTGTATCTCAGTAGGTTGCTTGGAGGAACAGATTATTCTGTAGGCTTAGCTTAAGTTGTGCATGAACATTGTGGCTCATCTCTATGCTCTTACATCATCTATACTGATATTGTCAGTTAATGCAAGAGCGGTTTTGTTACATTCACAATATGAGCATCACAAGAGCATCTATTTTCTAGGAGAGCGTGTGCTGTAGGTCATGAACCATGCTGTTATAGGAAACTAATCAACAAATGGTTCATGTGATAGTATTACCTGAATAGCATTACCTACCTGAAGTTCATCATTGATTATTAATTTCCAGTAACAACAGGTCCTGAATAGTTTAACCATTAGTTAGTTATCTGTTGCAATATTTTATTAAATAAAGATGTCATACTTTTTATTCCCATTGTGGAACACCCACAAGTCAAGTTGGTTCCTCTTAACACTAAAGTTATAGCAGATATAAACAGTCAAATCCCAGCTAGCCTTTCTTTTTCTCGCTTTTTAAATGAATAACATGAAACAACATATACATACATATTTTTAATCTGTGTATGTCAAGCATCCATCATACAAGTGCAAGTTGTTACTATAGAAATGTTAACACATTACCATTAGTGCATTATAATAATCTCTGCAACTGGAACTTAGGTCAGATCCATGATGTTATTAGAAAATGAATTCTGATCAATCAGTTTTGTCAGTTCATGCGTTATTGTTCATCAGAAACAACTAAAACAAAGCAAAAATGCTGCAACTATCTGGCAAGTTTTTGTCGTTCATTACTCTGGTTTCTAGCAGTGTGGTAAAGCATGGCTATCTATGCTGGTTCTCCATCCATCTTCAGTTCTGTCCCCTGTTTGTTTAATGAGCCATCAATGTCTATTCTCTAGGATGCTTGGGATGGATAGGGGGTACAATGAAAGGCAAGTTAAGGAAACAAAAGAGATTTCACTCAGAAGCAGGAGAGAAGGAGGAAACAGACAGCTGACTAGGCCAATCATCTGATTGGGACATCAGGCTAAAATGCAGAGCTAACCATCAACTGTCAGGTCATGCTCTCTAGACAGCTCAGGAACAGATTGGAGCAATCAGACATCCTCTTTTCCCCCCTTTCCTGTTTCAGATTGTTTCAATGAGTCAGCAGGGCTCATTAGTGCTGACTGCAGCCCAGCGTTCAAACCGTTGCAGGCTCCCAGCTGCACACAGTATCTTCTCTCTTTATCTCTTTTTCTAACAGCTTAGCAGGCTGAAAGCTAATCACACAGAGTGAAAGAGAGCTTCTACAGCTGGAAGAATTCATCTGGACCCACCATAAAGCACTGGATTGTCTCAGTTTATTCCACTGCCATAAATTCTTTATTGGAAACAGACTTATGGCTTACAGTATAATGCAAAACAGAGCTCATAAAAGAGACAGGGAGAGAAATCAACCAGTGAGTTAATAATTAATGCTAACAGGATAGTAGCAATAATTGTCATGGAGAGAAACAAAGGCAGGCAAAATCTTGCATAGTATGTACAACAGGCTGGCTTAAATACATTTTACGTAAACAATGCTAAAGTGTTAAAATGTTGAATTTGCCTTGCATTAAAAATGTATCCAGTTGTGTTTTCCTCTGCATAATGGAAGTGGATATGTACATAAACAGCTCCAGAAGTGAAGACAGTTGGCAGTAAACCTTACAATGACTCAAGCTTTACTGTGGACAGTCGTACTGGATTCATACTGGATGCTACAAACCAAAGAAAAGGCTTTCTTGTATGTAAAAAAAAAACATTTATATATCCATTTTCTGCATACTACTTCCATGTGCTTTAGAAAGTGCATTAAGATTAAATGATAAAGTGTACAAAGATAGAAAAACCCTCTAAGTATCTAATTCAATAGACAATAAAGACTCAATTTTTCAATTTGTCTTATCCACCTATATGTGTTCACATGGTCAAAATTTGGCATTGTAATCCTTATAGTCCTGAAACCTACAGGCATTTATGGTCCTGAAAAATGTCTCTCTGTTGCATGTATCTCAACCTGAAGTGAAGTTGTAGCTTTTTAAAATCTTGCTAAAAAGTGAAAAGTGAAAGAATTATGAGTTTACAATGGGAAATGGGTTCTCCTTTTAATTATCAGACTCTATCTCACTGTTAGTTAAAAGTTGCTTATAGCTTTTGATGAGCCGGAGCCACATCATCTTCTATTCACTTGATTCACTGGACTTACATCAATATGGAAAAATGCTGATTATCTCAGTTCTATTCTGTTGACTAAATATCTTGTTATCTATGTAAATTAATTAGGGCATTTAAATGTTTAAAAATGTTGTCTACTGCATGTAGTGTGTGCCCATGCATCTTACTGTTATGAAGATGATGTGATGGCAGAGCATCGCTGATATTTTGACAGTCAGTATATGACTGTCTTACTAGAAGAACTGATATCTGACTGATAAGAACTACAAGAACTGAAGCTTATATCCATAGTTTCACTATATGTGTAACTATTCAAAACTCTGATCAAATCATGAGAAAATCACACTTGGTTAGCAAGGTTTTTAACATCAGACAGAGTATTGTTTAGTGCTGCATTTGTTAAACTGACTCCTTGCACCTTGTTTGCCTGATGTACTTTTTTGGACTGCTACTGTAGTTGGTAAACTAACAAAGTGATTTATCTATCTAGACAATGTCACTGGGTGCAGGCCTCAAGCCGAGTTTAAAAATATCCTAAATATGATCATACATACATACATACATACATACAATACATATAATACATATACATATAATACAATAAAATAAGATTATACATTGTTTTATTTTCTACATTGTACATCTGCACACTTGAAGTACAGATACAGTGTCAGTGTCAAAGTATATTACTGGCAGGAAAAAAACACACTGTATGGCCAAAAATATGTGAGCACCTGACCAATCACACCCATGTGTGCTTGCTGAACATCCCATAATATGTAGATTAATCCCCCTTTGCTTTGATAATTACCTCCACTCTTCTGGGAAGACTTTCCACTACATTATGGAGTGTGGCTGTCGGAAGTTATATTCATTCAGCCACAAAAGCATAAATGAGGTCAGCTGTGTCAGAAGGCCTGGAGAGGAGTCGATATTCCATTTCACTTTGTGAAGTGGAGCTCACTTTGTGCATAGGTGCACTGTCATGCTGGAACATGTTTGGGCCTCCTACTTCCAGTGAAGGAGAAATCTCGAATCTACAGCATACAAAGTAATTCTTGTCAGTTGTGCGCTTCGCAATTTGCAGCAGCAATTCAGGAAAGGCCCACATATGGATTTGATGCCTAGGCCCAGCCAATTTGGCCATATTGTGAGGAGACGTGCCATGCCGCAGTCTGATGCTAGAGGAGGACTACTACTCCCAGCAACCCTAGTGCCAATCAGGGATGATGAGAGACACCTGCTCACTGCCTACTTAACACTACCGGGACTGAAACCCGAAAATCTTCAGCCCGCAGATTCTCCGCTCCGTGTAGCCCACTCCCCTGCTGTGAGGTGATTAAGGTCCATTGTCTTGGTAATGGCGC
>JAOVVH010000002.1:8886501-8896986 GCA_028566435.1 Scorpiodoras heckelii
AGACCTGAGTGAGGGTGATAAATGTGCTGAGAACTGCTACAGCGGCACACACAAACAATAGCTGTGTCCCATTTCAGAGGCTGTGTCCTTAGAAGCACGAGGTCTACGCTGGTCTACATAGGCATGTCCTTCGAAGGCTTGGAGACCACGATGTCTGAACTGAAATGAGATGGTCTGCACTACGGCAGATTTCATGTTTGCATCATAGCACTGCTGTTCCTGCCCTTACCATTGGCCAATAAACCTCAACTATCAAGCACAGATGCTGAACATGGAGAAACTTTTATTTTAGTGGTTTTTTTACTTTTTTATACTGCTGGGGATGCTTCACTGTCGGCATGATGTATTTAGATTAATGAGAGAGGTCCATCTTTAAACTACATCCTGTTAGTAACAATCATGTTACACAGTTAAAAACTGGCTAGTGTCAGTTTTACTCTTATTCATAATAGTGCTGGAATGTAAATAAATATTTACTCATGAACGCCGTTTGCTCATTCACTAACGTCGCCGTCATTGGCGCGCAATGAACCTCGGGATATATTGGCTGGTAAAGGATCAACACCCACTGGACACTTCGTTTTCACAGAAAAGAAGGGCGCATTTCTTGGCCTCATATGAAGGCACCTGTGAAATGGGACCCAGCAAGGCAGCGTGGTGTGTGCATGAGCATCCCTGCATGCGCATGGGTAGGTGGGGGCGCGCACACGAGAGAAAGATAGAGTTGAACAGGACATATATGCAGTGTTTTAAATTTACTCCAGACGTCACTCGCCGAGACACAAGACGAAAGCAAAAATATATCTTTTTGCTAAGGAAAATAGTAACGCACAGTGACTTGGATAATAACTTTAATCTGATTACTGGATAGGAAATAGAAACGCGCTAGATTACTCGTTACTGAAAAAAGTGGTTAGATTAGAGTAACGCGTTACTAAGTAACGCGTTACTGACATCACTGCTGGTAACAGGTGAGGTCATTAAGATAAAAGTATAAAAGCAGTATAAAAGTATATTAAAAAAATTTTAAGTATAAAAGCAGCATCTACCAAGGGCTTAGACTTTGCAAGCAAGGATGGGTCGTGGTTCAACATTGTGCCAAACTTCTTGAGAGAACTGTCAGTCAGTTCCAATATGATGTTTCTTAGCACAATTTTGCAAATTTTGGTCTTTCCCCATCTATAGTTCATAATATCATGAAAAGTTTCAGGGAGTCAGGGGAAATCTAGGTGCATGAAGGCCGCTGCTGAATGTGCATGTCCATCAAGTCCTCAGGTGGCATTGTTTGAGAAACTGTCACGCTACCATTATGGACATAGTGACATGTGCTTGGAAGTACTTTGGAAAATCATTGTCAATTAACACAGGTTGCATTTCTTGATGCTGCATTAAGAAATGCAACTTGAAACTGTATCATGCAAAGAGGAAGCCATATATTAATTTTGACTCTGGGCCTGAAGTCAAATGTCTTCTGTGGTCAGACACATTTCAGCTTGTTTTTGGAAAAAACGGACATCGGATTCTATGTCCCAAAGATGAAAAAGACCCTCAAGATGAAGTTTTTTACAGAGGAACTCCCTGTCTATTTTCAGACAATGCACGACAATGCCTCATTCTGCACGATTTACAAGTGTGGCTTGACTGGCCTGCCAGCAGTCCAGATCTGTCTCCTATTGTAAATGTATGGCACATCACGAAGAGGAGAATAAAAACTGCAACAATTAGTGTCTTCAATTCTCCAACATTCAAGGAGTATAATTAAAGGAAAAGGTGATGTGACCCAGTGGTAAACATGCCTCTGTACCATTTTTTTAATGTGTTGCAGGCATCAATTTCTAAATTTGTTTATATTTGACAAAAACTATTAAGTTCATCATTGAAAACACTGAAAGTCTTTTCTTTATCCTTTTGTCTGTTAAATAAAACATCAAATGAATGAACAAATTACAGATTTTAGATTGCATTTTAAGAAATCAACGGACATGTTTGCATTTGAGTACTTACCGTGTCTATGTTTTGCCGTGTTTATGTTTGTATTTTGCCTTTTGGACTTGCCACTGGCTTCCTGCTTTTTCCTTTTTTTGACTTCACTCCATTTTTTGTGTATACTTATAAATAGTCACGTGAGGTTTAATAAATATCTGCACTTGTCTCCAACCTCTTGAATGGAATCCTTACAGATTGATCCGCCGAACCATGGAGACATATATATCCACCTTGTATCAGGCGCTGGGTCTCAGCACATGGCGGCTGGAGGAGACGCTTGCCGCTACGGACACGAGAGGCCATCATACGAGGAGAAAGCCATGTTTCCTTCCCAGAGCGCTACAGCAGTGAGCTGAATGGGTTTAGCAGTTTCCTCCTCCAATGCGAGAAATTCTTTTTCCAACAAGGAGTTATGGTTGACAGCCAGCGGGTTGCCGTGGTCATCAACCTCCTTAGTGGCAAAGCTTTGCAATGTGCCGCCAATGTATGGAACCACACAGGTGAGCAAAAACGCTCATATGCTTTGTTTATTGCATTAGCCAAAAGTATGTTTGTTCATTCAGCTGATGGCCCGGAAACTGGCGATTAACACCCTCCCTCCCCTGTTGAGGATGTTGCTGTGCCCGCTGGCTCAGCTGTGTACATTGCCTTGCTATCCTGCTCAGCTGAGGACGTTGCTGTTCCCGCTGGCTCAGATGAGGATGTCGCCTCAGTATCCTGCTCCGATGAGGATGTTGCTGTGCCCGCTGGCTCAGATGAAGATGTCGCTTCACTATCCTGCTCAGATGAGGACATCACTGTGCCCGCTGGCTCAGTTGAGGACGTGGCTTTGCTATCCTGCTCTGATGAGGACATCGCTGTGCCCGCTGGCTCTGCTGAGAATGTCACCTTGCTATCCTGCTCCAATGAGGACGTCGCTCCGCTTTCTCGCTCTGCCAAGGACATCGCTCTGCCCTCTCGTTCCACCAAGGATGTCGCCCTTCCTTTTATTTCTATGTTTTGTGTTTTAAGTTGATTTTCTTGTGCAGCACTTTGGCTGACACTAGCTGTCTTCATAAATGTGCTATATAAATAAAGCTGATTTGACTTGACTTGACTCTTTGCTCAGCCTAGGGAGTCGCTCCGGCTGCCTGCCAGGGCCGCCACGCAGTGCGGTTTGGTTTTGGGCACCTCGGAGTTGCGTCCCTTGGGGAGGGGGGGGTTCTGTTAAGTCCATGGCCACGGGATGGCACCAAAGTGGCCTTAGGGCCAGACTACAAGGACGAACTATGTTACCCATAGTGCCTAAGTAATTACCACCACCTGGCCATAATTCTATGCCGTGACTACTGAGACGCGAGGGGAAGAATAAAAAGGATGAGTAGTATGCCTTCCCTCATGGATCAACGGACATGTTTGCGTTTGAGTACTTACCGTGTCTATGTTTTGCCATGTTAATGTTTGTATTTTGCCTTTTGGACTTTTGCCACTGGCTTCCTGCTTTTGACTTCGCTCCATTTTTTGGTTATACTTGTATATAGTCATTTGTGGTTTAATAAATATCTGCACTTATCTCCAACCTCTCGAGTGGCATTTTTACAGACCATTGCTATTTTTATTGTTTATTTATATAAATAAGCTTCAAGTTGTCAAATAATTGTAGCTTCCTTGAAAATTTTTGTTAACATTTTTTGTTTCGTTTATATGACTGCTACCATGACACCTTACTTCCAAATACATTAGCCACATTTAAACAATAAATAGGCTAACTAGTGGGGAGGAGCCTGTAAACCTGGGGGAGTTTACAATTTGCATGTTCCTAGGATCTACATTTCTATACATATCGGCATGTTTCTGTGTTTTTTTTCTGTTGACGAATGACTTTACTGGCTGATCAAGCTGTTTCTTACTCAAAATACAAAAAAAATTCTTCAAAGCAACTTTAAGAATGATCAAGGTGATCACGTTTTAAAGTCACACAATACTGTGGATGATGTTTAGACAAGATTACCATAATGCACATGGCTGCTTAAAGGCACATCTCCATGGAGACGGTTGCCTGAGCAATTCTGGGGCATTTTCTTCCTCTTTGAGAAGCATCCCTTAATAGCAAAAAAGGATTAGAAATCAAATACCTCATATAAAGAGGATCTCGAGAGGTTTAACCATATATCCCAGTCATCCTTATTTATGAATGGTGTGTTGCCTTCACCATGCACATGCATATTTTTGAGAGGTCAGAGAAAACTGGAGAACCTGGAGTAAGCCTGCACACACATGAGAAGAATACCAAATGCCACACAGACTGTAGCCTGATCTCAAATTGGAACCAGGGTCCCTGGAGCTACATATCTGCTGCACTATAGTACATCCCTATCCCTGTTATTCTGAATAAGAAATTGTACATCTGATTATCATTTTTTTTCTCTTTTTATTTCATTACTTGGTGTAATAGCATAAACAGCTCCAATCACCATTACACAATATCTGTCTTTTATGTGCTTAACTTGCACTGATGATTGATGATGCAGTTTCAGTCTAATCAGAGGCCTCATTAAAACATGTCACTTATTATTCAGCCACAGCTCCTACACAGCAAGAGACGCAAATGTTATTATACTGGAGCTAGACTCTTATAGAGAGTGCAAATGACACTGTAGGGCATACCTTCTAACTTGACAAATAAATTACTTTAAAGTGCATCTGAAGGGCTTGGAATCATTACAATTTATACCTTTGCTTATGGTTAAATTTGAACATGCTGTGCTGGAACTGGTATCATAAAGCAGCAGTCACTCATCACTTAATGGGTTGCACAGCTACTGAAAGATCACAGGCTAAGCAGATGCCTGTCTGCAGAGAGCTGCATTAAAATTACCAATTAATATCTCATTATTTATCCTTCTTTTTATGTTAACTTATCTCTGTAGTCTGAAATGCCTTAAAAGATGCACAGTTAAAGTCTTCTTGGGCATCTTTGTCATGTGATAAGATCCCTGTTTGTGTCACTTTTTTTAGGCACCACTGAAGCGCATCTTCTCATTCTTTTCAAAATGGTCCCCGGAGATGCAGTCACAGGGAAATCAAGCATATATCTTAGTTCCCACCTTCCAGCACACACCACCACCCCTTTCTGCCTTGCTCTTTCTTTGTCTTTCAAGGACAACAGAAAAAAAAAATCATATGCAAGTTGTATGTACTAAGTTGCTTAAGAAGGACAGTATACATTCCAAGATTGTACGGGCTGCAGAGACATCTTGCTAATCTTGGCTTTTTGATTGAGGCATACTGAGTCGTTCATCATGCTCTTGTTCAGTGATAGCTGCACACCAGAAATCTGTAATTCTTAGTTCTTGAAAGGGAACAGGCACTGGTTCATCCTCTGAGACCAACTCACAGCAACCTGACCCAAAAAGAAGCTGTTTCATGTGCTGTCTGCAAACAGCAGGGGTGTGTGTGTGTGTGTGTGTGTGTGTGTATGTGTGTGTGTGTGTGTGTGTGTGTGGGTGGGTGTGCAAAGTAGTGGGAACTCTAAATCAGCTCCTACTTCTGGGCAGAGGGAAATGAAGAATATTGATCCAGAAGACACTTCCCAGTCTGGTAGTCAGCCAACACACACACACACACACACACACACACACACACACACACACACACACATATATTTTTATTGCAATATTTGTGAGGACTTTCTGTTGACATAATTATTACTGTAGCTAATTAATGCTAACCCAAACCCTAACCCTAACCTTAACCTCAGTAATGAAAAGGGCAACTTTTTGACACTTTTTTTTTGTTAAAAGCTACAATTAAAAAAAAAAATCTTACCTTATGGGGACCAGCAAAATGTCCCTACAACTTCAAAAATATCAGAAATTCCTAGTCTTGTGGAGACATTTGGTCCAAAAAGAAATAAAAACATGGGACACACACAGAAGTGGAAATTCTGAATTGCTTTGAAGGTTCTGAATTGTATCTGCATTACACTGCAGTTTTAATGCATTGTCTTATTTATTAATATACACTCAAGAGATGGCATAGACAGGAATGAAAACTAAAAAACAACTAAATTGCATTTAAAGGTTAAAGGCTGTTCCCACCCTGGAGCAAATTATTTTTCAATAACACAACATCCTGTAGTGATTTATTGCTGTTATACCACAGCAATTTGCCCGCAATGCCATTTTTATTATTTAAAGAATGACAAGTTGTGCATTAATACATTTATAGATGCACTTAACTAGCTTCTCTTTTCCCTCTCTCTCTCTCTCTCTCTCTCTCTCTCTCTCTCTCTCTCTCTCTCTCTCTTGAAGTTAACCTTATAAAAGAAAAGTCTTTTTAAGTGTACCTTTCAAAATTAAAGAACAACCTATGACAAGTGTATTTCACTTGTAATTAAATTATGCTTAAATTCCCTGAGCAACGTAATTGCACACAAGAAGATTTAGGAACATAATGTGTAGACATAGTTGTTATTACACTGTTATTACATGTTATTTATAATGTAATTACATTATAAATATACTGCTGGGTGTAGTGATACAAATATCACATATATTTCAGTGCTACTTATACTTCAATGAAAATAAATGTCATTAGATTTTCAATTATATTTTACTATCACTTAATATACCTTAATAAATGTAGTAAAATCTGAAACACAAAAGAATCAGAATGTTAAAATACTGTTAAAGTATGCATTTAAATAGAAATATCTAATCACAACCTTCTATACCTACTATAGCTGAAAATTATTTTAAATTTAATTATATTGTAAATATACTACTACAGAGAATAGAGGCAATACGCACGAATCACTGATTGTATGTGAAGATCCTGGCAGCTGAGTTTTAAATAAGTTGCAGTTTATTAATGTTTTCTTTTCTCGATATACCAGTGAAAAGTCAATTACAGTAGTCTAGATGGGAGGTAATGAAAGCATGGCCCAGGGTTTCAGCATCTTTCATATTGAGAAGTGGTCAAAGTCAAAGGGCTTAATTATGGAGGTGAAGAAATGTGCTGTTTGTTAGTGATTTAATATGGTGTTCAAGGGACAGACTGGAATTAAAAATAACCCTGAGCTTGTGAATACTACTTGAGGATTTAACAGTTATATCATCAATGTTGATTAAGAATTCAGGAAGAATTCTAGTAAAAAAGGGTTTGTGTCTGGATTTAACTTAGGAAAGATAGCTTCCATCCATCTTTTCAGATCATGGATACATGTGAAGGTGATTTGACCAAGAACTGATCCTTGAGGAACTCCTTATGTAACAGGGGCAGCAGAGGACTTCAAAGTTTATCAAAGTGAAGTGAAGTCTGCCAGGGAGCTAAGACTGATGTACACTGATGTTTATGTATATCATTATAATAGCACCTAATCACAAAAACATTAATCAGAAATTTACTCAATCTGAGTCAAAGTGCTAGCTTGTGCCAGGGCCAGAAAAGGTAAGCTAAAGCTTCAATAAAAAAAGGAATTACAAAGAGCTAAAGTATGAATTATTCATTAGTATCCCTCGGCTTTAAAAATACTTTTTAGTAAATATAGTAAGCTTAATATGACTGCAGTCCGCCAGCTGGTGTGTTGAGTAATATAAATTGTAATTTGCCTCAGAGCTGGCACTGTTGTCATCCAACTCTGTCGGTTTTTCTTTTCTACCTTATGTTTAAGTACGTTTGGCCTATAGTCATGCGACTCTGTATGGAAGTATCAAAGATATCCTTCCCTTTAAATGTAATGTATATGCTATTTATTTAAAGTTTAATACTGGAACTGTTACTCAGTGCACAGATTTCCATAAATTTTTATTTTAGCCCTTCTATTACTGCAATGTTGGTTCACTTCAAATAAAATCTCTTACTGGAACATTACTGGAAATGATACTGTTGTCCTACTAGAAATGAAAAAGAATTCATTTGTATAGTGTTGCTTTCGGCATGCTTTCTCCAGTACAAAAAGTGAATATCAGCAATGATATGAAAATTTCAAATTCATTGAGTAAAAATGGAAAACAATTAGAAATAGTTGCAATTAGAAATAGTTCTTTGAAGGTGACGAATGGTTGAGGTGGAATAAATGGAAACCAAAGAAGCAGGAAAGAGAAGCAAGTTTTATAAACATTGGTGTTCCAAAAAAACAAATTGGTCTGCACAGTGATGCCAGCTATTGGCACAGTTTATCAAACTCAAGTGCTTAATGGATGTTGAACACTCTGTGTGTGACTGATCTTTCCTGCAGTATGTATGAGCAGGTAGTAAGTGTGAGATAAAACAGTGCACAGTGGTTGCTGGGGCTTTCAGGACAATTTAAGACCACTTTAGATGAGCTGTTGCTTTGGTGAGAGCCTCCAGTCCTCATGCCCAACAGTTATGGATTATGACTATCATTGATTTAATCATTAGAGTGAACCCCAGCTTCCTTTGCTTCCTTTTGAAACTAACAATTATGCATAATTAGTGATAATAAAGTGCTGCCCCTGTCAGAAAGGCACCTAATCCTTAACTTGAAAGGAAAAATGATAATTATGTAGATGTCTAAAAATAACGATTAAGAAGACTTGTTGCTTATTATTACCTGAGTACCACTCCTGATCTTTCAATTACACATGCCTGTATAGTGTTAATTACAGTAATAATGTTATAGAGTTGTAATATTTATTGCATGTTGCAATAAATGTATTATTATATATTATTAATAGATTATGTAAGCCTGAATATGGAAAAAGAACTATGGTGGTTCTGAGACAGAGACCAGAACATCCTTGAGGTGGAGAAACATTTTTCTTTGAGAGATTTGTTTGAATGATCCTCTTTTCATTTGTATAAATTCTTCTACATTTTTGTAAGCAGTCTTTCTATCTTTCTGAAAATATTTCTGTAAAAATAAAAGTACTCTTTGCAATGTAAAATTGTGTAGGAATTCCACACAGATTGTGAAAAGTTCACTTTTTTGCACTTAGAGACATGACAAACCAACATTACATAGGATGCAGTACTATGAAGTGTATAAGTGATTTCACTGACTAATACAGTGTTATTTAAACTTTTATTTTAATTAGGATTAATATGGCATTTTTCCAAAATGCATAAGCAACAAAGAAGCTTATCTTCTGAATTTTCTTTAGTAGATTGTGGTGTGTTAGTGTCACAACTGATTAACATGTAATCAGGGTATAATCAAAGACCAAGAGTACCTAAACTAGATCAAAAAAATGAAATACATACAATACAACTAGATAACAAGGCATGGACATGAAAGGCAGATTATTACGATGAAAACTCACAAAAACAACAGAAACACGAGGGTATAAATACATAAGCTATTCAAAAAGATGTACGCGACCACTGGCAAGACAGGGGAGGAGACAGGATGTGAACCAAAACAAAGAAACACATGGCAACATAAACAAATATAAGCAAATGAGTTGCAAATTGAGAGTGCATCCTCAGCATAAGGGAAGGTATACATGACAGTTACATGAGTGTTATGACACATTTTATCATCTAATCCACACACAAAAACACATTCACACACAGACATACTAATATGTAAAGAATTGCAGTGTGAGTGTTTAATGGTGGTGGAGTGGCCTGCTACTTTCCTCTCAACTACTCTTGTACTATTGTACTACTGCATTTAGCTTTAATTTAGTTAAGGTACAAGTGTAAGTACCTGCATTTTCTTAAATGAGCAGTGAGTATAGCATTGCCACCTCACAGCTCCCAGTTTGACGCTGAGTTTAGGTTTCTTATGTTCATCGTGTGCCTTTGTGGCATTCCTTTGAGACGTTTGGAAAGAATGTGTCAGAATTCCTGGGTTTGTTTGTTTATGCCTTTTGGGGAATATCTTTTGCTTAGTGAGTGAAGTCAATTACACAGTGACTACTATAAATTATTCTTTAGTATTATATATTATTCAGTACCACTATAAATTATTCCGTAACTACAGTGAAACTAATACCAGAGGTATGCAGTCACAAAAGTGGGATAATGTGGACCCTAACTGGCCAGTGAGTCCTTGGATTTTAAAGGGTTACCCATAAATAACCTTCTATTTATTACTTAATACCCTGAGTGGCGATTTATTTTTAAAAGTTCAATGTGTGATTTAGTGGCATCCAGCAATGAGGTTGCAAACTGCAGCCATCTAAATACCACTCCCTTAGCCCTCCCATTCCAAGCGTGTAGTAGTATAACTTACGGTGGCCATCAGGCACCGGTAGCTACTTCCAAAATGTAGTTACTTTAGGTATAGTACCAGTCAAAAGTTTGGACACACCTTTAATTCAGTGATTTTTCATTATTTAAACATTTTCTGCATTGTAGATTAATAGTAAAGTCATCCAAACTGTGAAGAAATATGTATGGAATTATTTAGTAAACAAGAAAGTGTTAAACAAACCAGAATATGTTTTATATTTTAGATTCTTCTAAGTGCCTACTCTTGCTTAGATGACAGCTTTGCACATCTTGGCATTTTCTCAGTCAGCTTTATGAGGTAGTCACCTGGAATGGCTT
>JAOVVH010000002.1:8931307-8949449 GCA_028566435.1 Scorpiodoras heckelii
TTCACTAGTGTGTCTCACTGCATGGATGGGTTAGATGCGGAGGTTCAATTTCACTGTGTGCAAGCACAGTGACAAAACGTGTCACTTTCACTTTTTCCCGAGAAACTCCACACAGAAAGTCCCGGACCAGGAATCGAACCCGGATCGTCTTGCTGTGAGGCGACAGTGCACCTATTTATTTATTTATTTGTTTGTTTGTTTGTTTGTTTGTTTATTTGTTTGTTTATTTGTTTGTTTATATATCTATGTGTGTGTGTATATATATATATATATATTATTTTTATTATTTATTTATGTATTTATTTTCAAATAAGCAAGGTAATGTTCCCCGTAATGTTCAGGAGTCAATTTTATCCACAGCATTTCTATCCTTGACCGGCTGACGTCATTCCAAAACATCTGCCTGTGCGCGCAAAGGATTGTGGGAGAGGCGGGTATGTTTCCATCATGGCGGCGTCGATTTCGGGTTACACTTTTAGTTCTGTGTGTTATCACAGCGCGAACAGCAACTCCGACCATGTAAGTACGGAGCGCGTCTGGCGCAAAAACCCTGGACGCGTAACGAAACTGTCAAACGCAGGACCTCTATTCGGAGGGCGTTCGCTGGAGTGCAGTTCTTCCTGGTGTGGCAGGTAGCGTTAGCTTAGCTAGCGAGCTAACTGTCCCGCTGTTGCCTGTGATAGGCGATGACAGCAGGTTAGCGGCTAGCTTAGCTAACCTAGCAGCCTGTCCTGCCTGTTGGGTTTATTATAACCTTTCATGTTTTACAGTCATGTGTCTTATTTAAACGATTGAAGTTGCATAAAATCTGGCAGGCGAGACGGTAACTTGGTAACAGATACAGTTGTGTGTGCTGATTGGATTAGCCGTGCAGCTAGGTTAACTTTCCAGTATAGTGGCATGATTGTTCAGTTAATAAGACTTGCCAAGGGCAGGGTTGCTTCCCTCCTCCTGTAAAAGTATAGCAGCTTGATAAGTTCTGTTCATATTAATGCGACGTTATTGTTTCAGGACAGTTATAAACAGTTATAAACTATTCACAGGTATACAGCTTCAGAAGTTGTGATTGAATACACAAGGAAGTAAACTCCATGTCTTAGTGAAATTGCGTAATGTGTTTCATGTCACCTTTACAACATGCCATCCCCTTCATACCAAATCCCCCTTTCCGTTTCAGTAGCTGATGATGGACCTGGTTTTGAAGCAAGGATTTAATTTCCACTCTGTATTTTCAGGGTATATGGGAGTCTGTTTTGTATGTATATATATATATATAAGAAGTGTCTGAATTCTACATGGCAAATTATATTCCCTGGATAATGCTGCGTAAATCCGACCAACATCCAAATCATGCTGCATACCTGGCAACCTGAGTGGTTTCTTTCATTTGAAACAGTGTGAACCCTCATCAGAAATCAGCTATTGTCTTTAATACAGAAATTGCTCGTCATACCGAGTTTCTTGCAATTTCAGGTTGCTAACGTAATCCTGGGAAGAGCGAAGCTCATGTTTCAGAAGTCAGTGTTGTGTGAAGTCAGCGTGCTGCGTCAGTCTCCTTCACTGCCCCTCTGTACTGTATACTGCGCCTCTGAAACAGTAAATAACGAGTTCAGAAACTGCGGTGTGGCAGGAAGTGTGGCACGCTGAAAAAATGCAACCGAGCAAGATTTGATGTGATGAAACCGGCCACGTTTGAAGTCGCTCTTCAGCCCTGAACAGAAACGGCCACAGCGACAGTGTGGCTTTGATCTCCAATCCTTTCCTGTGGTTCACCTTTATTTTAGGACCGTGCAGTATGAAGGATTACTTTTCTTCTCATTAATAATGACGTACCAGGTGGTCTGTTTTAGGAGGCGCACCTACTGTTTATGTGTTGTCCTTGCATTTTCTTTCTTTTTAAAAATTTTTTTAATGGGCACATCGATAACTAACACATAAGCTTGTGTTATAGTCTGGGCAGCTAAAGCTGCAGTGTGAAGCTGTAGACACTGTAGACGGTTCGAATTATGAACTTAAACGCAGTAATATGAATTTCTGTGAAACCACCTGAAATAGAAATCTCAGGTTACTACACAGTGTCCAAAAAGTCAGGAATCAATGGGAATTAAACTACTTATATGTGATTAAAAATTTTTTTTTAGATTATATACTTATTTTCATATTTGTGTTTTCTTACAGGTGAAAAAACATTCACATTAACATTCAATGAAAGGGTAATGATAGTACTTCCTGGTGCTCTCATTTAGGACTGCAGTGGTATAGAAATTTACTTACGGTGGTATTCGCAGCATGTCACATTGCAGTTTGAGGTAATACCACAGCCAGACAGCCTGACACCCCCACCCCCACCCACCTTCCTAATTATATATTCATTGATGGATTGATTTGACTGGTCAGTTAACCAGGAGGTTACAATGACATGATGCGCTTGCTCAACGCCATGTTTAGGCTCAGTGCATTTTTAAAAAAGTGTGTATTGTGGACATTATCCTTTTCCTTTTTTTTTTTGCTCTTTTTCCTTTTTTTTCTTCCTCCCTAATCCATAATCATTGCCAGTTCTCACCCATCAGGCATCTCTCTAATATCATACAGCAGCTACCAACCAGGGAGGGTGAAGGTTATCACAAGACACATGAAGCCAGCTGACCGCATCTTTGAAACATCATCTTAACACACTACGGAGGAAAGCCCTCCCGCCCGCTTCTGTATGCATGAGCGCAGAGACGCCCATGATTGGCTAGTGATTGATATACCACCCTTCTCTCCCTCCCTCCTTGGCAGTGTTGCTCTCTGGCTGTGGCATGATCAGAATTCAAACTCGCAATTTCCAGATGGGGTGAACGCTTTTCTGCTTTACCACTTGAGGGCCATCCTTTAAAAACTAGAATAAAGTGAGTTTTCGAAAAATATATGGATACATGTAGACAAGGCCACAGATGAAACCAAAATCTACATGAAGATGTCAGCACTCTGAATTAAGGGGGGGAAAGCTATTATGATGTTAATGGTGGTGATGATCTCAACACTGCGGTACAACTCCTTATACGACACTGTGGCGGGGATGCAGTAATTCTTTCAGTCCTACTTTTACTGGTTCCTCACCTTTCGGACACTGTGTGTAATCGGAAACTGTGCTTCGTGCTTTAGAGTGTAGGAATGATTGTTTGAAATTCACAATGAATTATGTGTATAATCAATTAGACACAGACTACATACGTTACATTTAAGTCACATTTTTCACATTTGCTTTCCAAATAACCAGCAGAGAAAATCAGTCTTCACTTTAATCTTTTTTTTTATTTACATGTCCGAATCACATTATTCTGCCTCTTTATGTAGGATGTTTAAGTTAGTACGAAAGCCAGTCTAAGCTGATTGCCGTGCGCTGCTGCAACTTGTTCAGGAAAGCCTAAAATAGTCATTTAACGTCAGAGCTGTCAGAAGGGATTTGACACAAGTATTCTGGACTCATAAATCATTTGCCAGCCCAGATTGAAAAAACACAACTTTAGGCATGAACTAATTTGTCCTAGCAGTCTGGGGTTCCTGACAGGTGGGCATTTAACTGCCTTTCTTCCTTTCACTGACACTTAAACACAGACCTGTGTTAATGGCACCCTGTGGTGGAAGTGTAAAAAAATATAATATTTAACATTTCAAGGTGGTCAGTGCATTAACAGCATGAAAAGTATCCTAGAGGTTCCAGTAGTCCTGCTAGGTTGGGTTGCAATGTCAAGATTTTTTACTGTGATTTTCTTTTTTATTCTGATTTTTTTTTTTATTCTTTAAATTTTAGGCTCCCTGTCTGACTGTAACCAACTGAACACCCCACACTCCATGTTAGATGATGTTTATTGCTCTGCCCACAATGGCAGAATGCAGTTTCATGGTTTGTTTACATTTGTTTTTGTTTTTTTTGCAGGAGGGATTCCTGTTGGGAGAAGTGAGGCAAGAGGAGACATTAAGCATAAGTGACTCTCAGATTAGTACGTCAGAATTCCTGCACATAGTAGGTAAATCAGTGCTCTCTTACTTTTTTACTAACTGGACTAAATATTATTGCATCCAAATATTTATCTGTTATTATTATTATTATTATTAGTAGTAGTAGTAGTAGGAGTATACTTCTGATGGTCACCTTTTTTCTTTTATTCTAATGGAAACACGAACACATAACACCCATCCTCCATGGACTTTATTGGCTTCCTGTCTCTGCTAGGATTGAATATAAGGTTTCTCTCCTAACCTATCAGTGCATTTATGGAAATACCCCTGCCTATCTGAAAGAACTCATCACACCACAAACATCATCACGTTCCCTTCGTTCAGTAAACTCAAATCGCACCCCCGAACAAAACTCAGCACCATGGGTGATCGGGCTTCCTGTTCGGCTGCTCCTCACTTATGGAATGCCCTTCCTGACCACTTCAGGGCACCTCAGACAATCGAGAGTTTTAAAAAGGGACTTAAAACATTTCTTTTTACTAGAGCTTTTTATTAAATTTGTTGATTTTTAATGTTAGTGATGTTTTTACTTTGTAGCACTTACAATTCAAATGTAAAGTGCGTTATAAATAAAATGTATTATTATTATTATTCCAGTGGGTTTTTGCTCAGCTGTGATTTTCACGTTTGCATTACTGACCTGTCACTAGCACTAGACCTGGGCCTTAGCCCGTACATATTAAAAAAACAGTCAAGTGCATTATCAGCTTACAACATGAATAACAATAGGTTATAGTTACATCAAGTCCATCACATCTTCACACTAATAATAAAGTAAATAAATAAAACAAATGTCCAACACAAGCTTTCACGGAGAGATGATTTGCTCTGGTGGTTGCTCATGATGAGGTTAAGGGGAAAATTGCTGGAGCAGAGCTTTTATTGTTGTTGCAGCCATTACTGGGAGGGTGTGGAGAAGAGCCAACAGTTATACACAGATATGCGCATAGACAATACGGGCAATGTTTAAAAAAAAAAAAGGCCTGAATTCCAGGCAATAGTCGCATGGACGTGTGTCTGCTTTGTATCTGCTCAGCAGATCCCAGAAATGGGTCATGAGCAGGCATGGAGTGGGTCACGGGTGTGTTCCTGTTCTCCATTAAACTGTCAAACATTTATTTTTACAACTTTACAGAACCGAGTGTGCATATTTGTAGACACACCAACTGTTCAGTGACTTATAGACAAGATTAAATCAGCCTGATAAACACACACACACACACACACACACAAAGCAGTTTGTTGCAGTGTTTTCTCTAAGCATTCTCTAACCCTTGAACACTAGCTACATTTAAACATTTTTTTCTTACAATGAAGATGACAAAGAAACCAAACAAAGTGTCTTCTGTTTAACTGATATTACAGAACAAATGTATGACATTTTCTAAGCTTAAGCATAAGAACAGAGATGCCAAGTTTTCCCGTTATTTTAAAGCAGATCATTGCATCTTTTTAAGCACATAAACTGCAGCTTAATTAAGTCCTTATACTGACCGTTGTCATAATAACTTATCATTTAAATCATTTAAAGGACTAACACGTCATCACGGTCACTAGACAATATATGGAATGCAGTGCTTTCAGTTTGTAGGGATTTTTAGACCTTTCTTATTTTTTTATCTTCATAATCTGTTACTGCATTATTCATTTTGTGTTATAAGCAAAAAGGTTATGGAAAAGTTCCTAAGCTTATGATAAAAGAAAAATATGTCCCGAGGCTGGGCCTGTAGACAACCAATACTTTAGGCCACACATAAGGAAAGGGAAAAAGGCTAGATTTTTTGTGTGTGTAACAAAATTATATCTGAGTCACTTTTAAGAAAACAACACACGTTTATATGGCCAAAAGTGTGGAAACCTGACTTGCGCGTATATGTATGCTATCCTTCAAAAATGATAAAATACTGGTAACAATACCTTGATTTTTGGATACTTTTTTCAATATAATCTTTATACACTGAAGTACCAGAAAAACTAAAGAAATAACAGCATAAAAAATGAGATAACGTTTCACTTTGGAGCCATTTGCATCCACAATCCACAGCCTTATATACACTGAAGTACCAGAAAAACTGGTACTATGCAAAATAGCCTATGCAAAATACATAGCAACACCACCTACACACATTATTGGTTGCATCTGCCAGTGCGTATACAAAGTGATCGGCATCTATGGAAGCTTCTAGAGTCGTTTCCACCGTGACGATGGCAAGTTATCACGATTTTGTGATTTTCAGTGCGGTTTAGTAGTTGGAGCTCGTGAGATGGGTCATAGCAATTTGGAGGTAGAAGAAAAGTTTGGATTTTCATATATGTGCATTTCAAGGGTGTATCGTGACTACAAGAATTCCAGCAAAACCTTGAACTTATGACAGCAGTGTGGCTGTAAAAAGACTCTGGGTGAGCGTGACCAGCATCTGCTGGCAAGAGTCATTTCACATGATAGGTGTGCAGCACTGTCTCAATTAACATAATAATTCAATGCTGGGGCCTCAACAAACGTCGGTGTGAGCTCTGTGCAACGTTTCCTCCAAGATCCCATGGGGTACTTACCAAGTATTAACAGTTTTTCTGGTTCTTTAGTATAAAATCTATTTTAACAAAAGGAAAATTACATTACACATTATAGTACAGGTCTTTAGGTTTATTTTTCATCTCCTTGGCATTTTCACACACTCAGAGCGGGTTCATAGCATAAAAAATATAAATCTATTTACCACAGTATGATTTAATTGAAGTTTTCTGTTTCAGCTCTTTAGGTTTATGTTTCATGTTCAGTATCCTGGCATTTTTCCACTAGGTTGCTCACTAATTTGCTCCGTTCCTGTCAGTTTTAATGTGTTGCTGCTTTTGATTTAGCTAGCTATCTAAAGTCAGAAGCTAAAGCTACACTCATACAATATCTAATGTTACATGGGGGTCCCGGTTTAAGTTACTGGCACCGCACTTATTACAGTAAAGTTTAGTTTAGTAAATATTGACGTGATCTTTGGCTGAATTATTATGTTTGCTAAACGTTACCTGCTAAAATCCCAGCCATAGCACCGATCTCAGTAATATTGGATGAAGGGGAGTCCAGTTGTGGAGCATTTGAAGGAGGCTCTGTGACTATGAGTGGAAGACGGCTGTGGTCCGTTTTTCTTTGCAGTTGAACACGGAGCAACTTTCTGCTCTTAAATTTAGTCCATGCACGTTCAAATGTTTCATCACATTTGACATGTTGCAGGTCCTGGCAGCAAAGTCCGTTTTGCATATATTGCATGATAAAATGGAGCCACACTTTTACACCTACTATGTGACACACACTGTAGTCAAAGATCTCAAATTAAACAACACATTACAGACATGAGCCTTGTCCTCTGGGCGTAATGTAGTGTTTTCCAGCATGCCTCTATGATGTATTCATGTAACTTTATGTAAGACAGCCGATCACATGCATTAATAGATCTTGGTAAAAACTTGCTGCATGCTGATTGGCTCATTGACACTGATGAGATTTACTCTTTGGGTATCAGAATTTTTCGCTACTCAGTAATATCTAAGAAATTCGGCCGTAAAAGTTTTGAAGTTCGGTATCCATCCCTACCCATATGTGGGTCTAACCTAAACTCTTGCTGCAAAGTTGGAAGCATGCAATTGTATCGAAGGTCTTTGTATGATGTCGCAGTACAGTTTCCCTTCACTGGAACTAAGAGGCCCGAACCTGTTCCAGCATGACGTTGCCCCTGTGCGCAAAGCCAGCTCTATGAAGACAAGGTTTGTCAATGTTGGTGTAGAAGAACTTAACCCCACTGAAAACCTTTGAGATTAATAGGAACGTCTCAGGGCTCCTCTCTTGAATTCAGAGCCTGACCTCACTAATGCTCCTGTAGCTAAATAAGCAGACTCCCATAACCATGTTCCAAAATCTAGTGGCGTGGAGGTGATTTTAAGAGCAAAGGGGGCTGAATCTGGAATGGGATGTTCAACAAGCACATATGGGTGTGATGGTCGGGGGTCCACAAACACCCAACACATGGGACTGTGCAGCACACTGAAACTTTTTGGATGGCAAGATGATCATATATTATTGCTTACTCATTTAGCCAATATAGTTTATTTAGTCATAAAACTGTACAACACTGAACCTAGTTTTATGGCGCCATGTTATATGTCTGACTTGCTCTACCACGCTCATAGATGAGGTTCAAAAGCAATCTGATCTTTTCAACCTACATAAAGGAATCCCCTGCAATAGATCATTTTTAGTCAAACATATTTATTTTCTCAGGCATTTGAGTCCTATTAAAGATTACGTCTAGTGACCTGCATGTCCTGTCTTGTCATCAGTAGCTCATTCCACCATGTTTGATTGTTTTATGCTTTGTGTTATAAGTTGAGTTTCTTGTGTAGCACTTTGGCTGTCACTGGTTGTCTTTTAAATGTGCTATAAAAATAAAGGTGACTTGACTTGACTTTGTTTTGCTTGCTTTTCAGAGGTCCATAATCATGAACCATGTGCACAGCTCTTTAGGTAAGGTTTAAGTCAGTAATATTTGGTCAATATTAATTGTATTCATAGAGACAGGTGACAAATTAAAGGAAACGTCTGATATAATGAGTGGAGAAACATAAGACACTTAATTCAAGAAACAAATAAGCAGTTAACATCCTACCATGCTCTGACATGTATAAGTATGCCGAGCAGACCCTGCTGAACCTGATCTTGGCTCAACGTGGCAAGAGGAAAAGGTCTAAGTGACTTTGAATGAAAGATCACTATTACAGTGTGTTTCAGATACAAAGATGGCTTAACTGGCTATTTCAGTAGCCCAGTGATTAAAGTGATATTGGTTTCTCCATTAATTTATTCATGTTTGGATCACCTCAAGCCTTTAATTCATTATGTCTTTAATAAAAGGAAGAAAACGCGACATAAAGTGTCTTAGTAAGGTGTTGGTTAGGGAACAGTCCCTGTACTGGAGAGATGAACATCATTCTTCCAAAAGATTCCCTCATTCGGTGTTTTGCTGATGATTGTGGTGGAAAGTACTAACACATCGGAGCACATTGTATAGGGTATCAAATAATGCTTTATTGGAGGCAGATAATGTTTTGGCATTTAGAAGTCTAGAGCGAACTGTATGTTCTCTGTCACTGGAGTTTGCTGCAAACAGATACCCTTCTGTATGTTTCAGCTTTTATGACTACGCAGGTAAAGTCAACGAAGAAAATCTCAACCGAATCCTCAAAGACAGAAGAAAAGTAAGCTGTGCTGATGACTGAACGGATGTTTTATCAGTTCTGTTTCTGACTCTGTGTATTGAGGTTCATAACTGATCAACTGTGTCCTGTGTCTAGATAATTGACTCTCTCACTAATGTGTAACGGGCATTTTTGTAATTTGCTGCATAGAAGGTCATCATTTTTTTTCTATTTCTGAATCACTCTGTTGCATAAATGACCTTTAATATTTGCCCTACAGAATGTTATTGGCTGGTACCGGTTTCGCAGGAACACGCAGCAACAGATGTCGTTCAGGGAACAGGTGATCCATAAGCAGCTCACGCACATACTGGGCATCCCAGATCTCGTCTTCCTTCTCTTCAGCTTCATCTCAACAGCCAACAGTTCAACACACGCACTAGAGTACGTCCTCTTCAGGCCCAACAGAAGGTAAGGCTATACTCCACACCTCTCTGGCTTTATCTACTACAGTGGCTACTAGGGATGTCCCGATCCGATCTCAAAGATCAGAATCGGGCCGATCAAGGCATTTTTTTTAAAAAGATCGGAATCGGCTTTACTGATCGGCCGATCTTTTGTTTTACATCAGCGGTCACGCGGGTGTCGTAAACAGAGAGGACAATCTGTGGCAGGACGTGGCTATAATGTCTGCTGTGTGGAAATATTTTAAATTGGTTTCATTTGTTGTCGGGGGGTAAATGTTTAATAAATCTTTGGTATTTGTTTTGAATTTAACCATGTTTTGATGAAAAATTTACCCAGCGCCTGCACTTTTTTTGTTTTGAAGCGGAGGAAAAACGAAACCGAAATAAAGCTTTGGCAAGGCGGCCGCTTTGCCAATAAAGCGCTGTGGGAAACCCTGTGTCATGGCTATTTTAATGAAATGCACAAAGAAATAGAAGTCCTTTTTTATGGAAAAAGGATTTATTCAAACATACAGCAACAAATAGAGCAAGCATATAGACAGAAGAATGAGAGCACTCTGAGCTCTGACACACTTCTGTTTGGCTTTTTAACCCCAGTCGCATCGTGGTTAATGTGCATGTTCTCTTGTCTGTCTCAGCGCTGCGGGGGGCCTTATTTTACACTCACCTAAAAAGGAATTGTTTTTGAGCACAGCCTGTTTGTGACAAAAATAGATATTTATGATCTACTGTTTAGTTTCACATCATCATTCTTCTACACACGCGTACTAAGGACATAATAATAATAATACTGCTTCCAGACCCTGGTATTATCTAATTCTTATCTGGACAATATCTAGAAAATAGAAGCATCAGGTTGAAAATCGGTATCGGATCGGGAACAAAATTAATAAATCGGATCGGGAACAAAAAAACGGGACATCCCTAGTGGCTACACATCACCTCAGGGGTTTTAAATTTCAGATTTGCCACAGTGTCTGATGAGATTTCTTTTTGTGTGTGATTTTCTGGCTTTCAGCAGGTATAATCAGAGGATATCTTTGAGCATCCCAAACCTGGGCAACACCAGTCAGCAAGAGTATAAAGTGTCTTCTGTCCCCAACACCTCCAAGAACTATGCCAGTGTTATTAAAGAACATGGGTGAGAGTGTCTGCTGTGTGTCTATAGAATTCAGTGCATTGATTAAACTATGTATGCTAAAACATGGGGTCATAGTTTAGCTGTTGGCCCAGTGTTGTGACAGTGTTGTCAGACAGAACGCTCACAAAAATCTGCCTGGTGGAAAAAGTTTGTTCACTTGAGTGGAAGCAAAAATGGGGATTCACAGTATATGAACTTTATTGTATCGCATGAATACATGAATTAACCTAATTGATTTAATTTCCTACCAACTTCACCTAATTTTAACCTGTACAAAAGCAATTTTATATATTCCAACCAAAAATTAAATGTTACAGACAAATGCTTGTAAAGAAAGCAACATATTGTGTAGCTTTTCAAGCAGGAAAAGCACAATGAGAGATGCTGGGTTTTGAGTGCAAAAAAGGCAAGTATGTTGCTCAAAGTCTCCAGAAGAACGGTGGCAGATTCTCCAAGAGGTTCAGTAAAACTTACCAGCTTACACTGAAGTACCAGAAAAACTGGTATGCCAGTTAATACTTGGTAGGTCCCCCATGGGATCTTGGAGGGAACGTTGCACAGTCCTCACGCTGAAGTTTGTTGATCTTTGTTCTTGCCAGCCGACTTTTTTACGGCCACGCTGCTGTCATAAGTTCGAGGTTTTGCCGGAATTCTTGTAGTCACGGTTACACCCTGGAAATGCTCATACATGAAAATCCAAACTTTGCTTCTACCTCTGAAATGCTATGACCCATCTCACGAGCTCCAACTATTAAACCGTGTTGAAAAACACAAAAGTCATAACTAGCCATTCACATGGCAGAAATAGCTCTAGAAGTTTCCATAGATGTCTGTCACTTTATATACACACTGCCGGATGCAACCAATGACGTGCACAGGTGGCGTTGCTATGTATTTTGCATAGGCTCAAAATAGGCTTCAGTGTATTTCTCTATAAAACTAAACAAATTCTACCTGAGACTGCTAATGATTTTTTTTTTAAAGCCAAGGGTCTTTGCACCAAATATCAACTTTATTTGTTACTGTTTCCTGGAAATTATAATATTTTTTATATAGGAAAGTTTATTTAATTTATCTTTGAAGGCGGGGTAGCACTGTCACCTCACAGCGAGAAGGTCCTGGGTTCAATCCCCAGGTGGAGAGGTCTGGGTCCTTTCTGTGTGGAGTCTGCATGTCCTCCCCGTGTCCGTGTGGGTTTACTGCGGGCACTCTGGTTTCCTAACACAGTCCAAAGACATGCATATTAGGTTAATTGGTGTCTCTAAAGTGCCCTTAGTGTGTGTATGAGTGTGTGTGCCCTATGGATTGGCACCCTGTCTAGGGTTGATCCTGCCTTGCGCCCTATGCCTCTGGCTCTCCTGTGACCTTGGGGACAGGAATAAGCGGTTAAGATAATGAATGAATTAATTTTTGAAGGCATTTTTACCTTACAGCATTTCTGTGCATGTGCCCAAGACTTTTTTTGCACAGTAAAATACAGAATTTTACCAAATTCCACAAACTATCTAAATGCAGCTGCTAATAATATTCTAATTATCAGGCTAGTGATGATTTGCAATCTGCAAAGATTAGTCAACTTAATGTCTCTAGCAGCTAGATGACTAAGGTGTACGCTGAACCATTACTTTCCCTGAGAAACACATCACACCAGGAGTGCTCATAATCCCCTGGGTTAGAAATTCACGAAGCACAAATCCTGTGTGACAGCAGATCAGGTGAGCCTAGAAAGCCTGTGTTAATTGTTTGTGTTGATTAATTGTTTTTTTTTTTCTGAATTGTATTTTAGGACTGAGTTTTTTGACAAGGATGGAGTGATGAAAGATATTCGAGCCATTTTCCAGGTGTACAGTGCCCTTCAGGAGAAAGTACAGGTGAGTCAAAAAACACACCATAGTATACTGCAGAATTCATGGAGGACTGCGGTTAAGGTGCTTACTTGCACGGTCTTGCTTACGCTTATATTTGAGCGCCAGGGATGTTTTCATATTTTGCCATTTCTGGTGGAATATCTGAACGTCCTGTAACACCCTTGCACCTGTCCAGGTGACCGACTTTATAGTTAGAAATGGGATTAAAACTCACCTACAATTCAGAATGCTTTTATTTACAACATTTATAAAGACCAAATCAGTGTCCTTCATTGTTGATGATTATGTAGAGACTAATTTAAGATTAATCTATGATTATTTTTAGCTAATTATTAAGTTCTGGCCATGGGCATGTTTGTCCACATATTGATGACCCTTATAGCCCTGTCTGTGCAATACAGCATCATCTCATAATAAATTCCAACAGAAATGATCCGTATGCTCAGGTTAATTTAATATTTTATTTTTATTTTATTTAATCAATGCTTTATCTTTTATTAGACCTGTTTTATTTGTCCAAATTTTAGATCTTAATACTTGCTGTGTGCGTGTGTCTGTGTGTTTATATTTTTATATTCTTATTTTTATTTTATACGTATATGTACGTGTACATTTTGTTGTTAATATTTTGTATTGTACAGCACTTTGGTGGGCACTTTGCGGTTTTTAAATGTGCTTTATAAATAAAGTTGACTTGACTTGACTGTATTTGATCAAATGTCTTTCAGTTCACTGTAAAATTGAGCTCTGTGCTGCATGTTCTTAGTTGTTAGTATTCAGAAATATTACAGATGATGCATCTAGACATTTTACTTTTAGCTGTGTGAGCTAAATAAACAGACCTTTGTGGTGAGTAACTCATGTCTGTGTATTCTAGCTACAGTTACTTTCTACAGACTAAGTGGTGGTCTTATTTCTTCTTGCTTGTTTGTAGGCTGTTGGATGGTGTGAGGGTGATATGGTGCTGTAACTCTGTCCTGTTTGTTACTAGACTGTTTGTGCGGAGGTGGATCAAAGCGAACGAGTGAAGGAGAAAATCCAGGAGGAAGTTAAAAAGCTGAAAGAAGAGATTGCTCTCAGAAAACGTAGCACCGCTGCAGAGGAGAGGAGTACGTCTTTAAGCAGTCGTTAGCTCGATTATCAGTATGACTTCATTCACACTTTCCATCATTATTTATTATGTCCCTTGCTTTCTTAGGAAACCAAGAGTCTCTGAATGCTGACGTCCAATCACTGCAGGACAACTCGGTCCTGTCTGATTCGTCTCCTCCCTCACTGACACGCGTGGCTCTCCAGAGCCCTCCACTGGAGCCGAGCTTGGATTGGCATGCAAACTCGGAGCCTGCAGAACTTTACACCAACGAACTGGCACCCGACCCTCCCAGTGCCATCCTGCTGCCCCGCCCCCAGGCTGTAGGCTCGCCCGGACATCCCTCACCTAGTCCAGGAATAGGCATAGGCATGGGCAACGGAGACGGCTCCAGCTCTGACCCTCTGAACCGGCACACCATTGGGCAGGAAGACCACGATGATGACGAAGATGATGATGAAGATGAGGACAGTAGTGAATATGAGAATTTGGTTAGCGAGCAATTTCTATCCCCTCATTTGACTGAACCTTTAGGAAGGCCGGCCACACTCTGGCCTGACGGAGACGCTCATAGCTCTGGTGGCTCATCCTGATCCAGCGCCTGAGTCAGGGGAGAAAAGGACAAGCGGACAGAGCTAGGCGTCACGGGAAAAGAGAGAGAGGAGGAAGGAGAGGGCTGAGAAAGAATGGCAGGTGACCACTGTATCTTGCTGCAGGACAGCAGCAGGGGGAAATCCCTTATTCTCATCTGCCATTTTAAACAAGTGAACAGGTCTCTCTCTTTCTCTTACTCTCTCACTGTCTCTCTCTTCATTTCTCTCTGTTTCTCATCTCCTCAACTCTACCTGAGAGGAAAAATGGCATCCCACTTATCGATTACTTATAAGCACTGCTACCGATCTAGATCATGCAATTATTAGCTCTTGCACTATTTTTGGCCATCTCAGTCCACATTCAAGTAAAAAAAGCAAAGGGAACTATGTCTTCTGCAGCCTTCAAACTCCTCTCTGTGTGAGCTTTCTTGCCACCGTCAACTGTTTTTCAGTTTGACTTCGCAAATCTGACTGATTTTATCCTCAACTCGTCAACATTGAACTTTCGCGCTGCAGTAACAGTTGGGTTTTTTTTGTCGGGCCTCTTTATGGAAACCAAAAAAAGGATAATTTGGCCATTTATGTTATTATGATTAGGGTGCTTATATTGCTTTCACAAATACAAATTAGTTAATTAATCCAATTAATACCATTTGGTTTGATTTAAACAGAAAAAGTCTCCCTAAATGAACATCTATTTTGTGTTCATCTGCACTATCCATTGTACTTTATCAGAATCCTGTCAGTCATATGGTTGGAGTAAACATCTCTCTTCCATGCCACTGAACTCCAGCTTGTTGTGTATTAAACTGAAGAGGGCAAACACTAAGCCTTCACAAACCTTTCGATCTCAGGATTCTTTTACAGCAGCTTGCTTATTTCCATCTCAGTCTCTACCCTCATGGCTTTGGTGCAAATACAAAAAACTGGATTTGTCAAAGCAGTGAAGTGGCACATTTGTCAAGCTCACCTCTCTGTTGTGAAGTGAAGCTTCAAAGGTGGACGTGAAAGGTTGGTGATCACTCATCAGAATGTTGAATTTAACTCAGATTTACTTCCTGACCATGACACAAATGCCACATCGGCACTGTCTGTGCATTTATAAGGTAGAAACATGATTTGTTTTTCATTCAAGTTGAACTTTAAATCTCTTTGATTTGCTTCGCCTTACTCGATCTGACAGGAAAGTGGCCTGTCTTAAAGATGCAGTCATGCCATGCTTAGGGAATATTACATAACTTTCCCTTAAGTCTCTTCACAATAAGGAATTGCCTGTAAAATTAATTTTGTATGGGGTCTACCTTTAACATATGACCTCTGAAACACTTTAGCTGCTTCATACATGTTAATGATTTATTGGCAATGTCATCAGTCCCTTGTCTTTAATCTTGAGGTAATATTTTACATTTTACCATCAGGTGAATTTGGAGTTGCTCACCTTTTACCTCTACAGTGTTCAGTAGAACAAAGAGACGTGACTGGTTTATTCCTTCAATATGCATTTAATCAATATATTCGAATAGAGGTTTCTTTGTTTGGTCTTCTGTATATTCTTGCAACAACTGTAAGCTTTCAACGTGCAGTCCTGGTTATGGTACATGTTTTAGACGAGAAGGTAAAACCCAGTAACGCTTAACAAAGATGCGGTTATAATGTTAATAGAAATCTATTTAATATCATGACTGACATTGAGAATTGCACCACTGTATTATTATGACTAGCAATATTGTTGTAATTGCGTGAAAAATGAAGGCTAGGAACAACACTTCTACATTATTATTACACATACAGTATATAATGTATAAGGCTTGTATATGTCTGTTTTGTATACA
Source organism: Scorpiodoras heckelii (assembly GCA_028566435.1). Classification (NCBI taxonomy): domain Eukaryota; kingdom Metazoa; phylum Chordata; class Actinopteri; order Siluriformes; family Doradidae; genus Scorpiodoras; species Scorpiodoras heckelii. The sequence continues at coordinate 8,947,488 of JAOVVH010000002.1, forward strand.
AGTCTTATACATGGTTCGAGCTGTGAAGAATGTTCCAGAATAATAAAAAAAAACTGTAAACACACAAAAAGAGCTTTAGGTTTCAGCTTTTACATTTCTTGGATACATATTTAAAGGTCCCTGTAAACTTGTTCTCCTAGCAGTGTCTTAGTGTCATTTAGCTCAAAGCTTGAGTGCATTCGGTGATTTTTGTTTATAATCATTTGGGAAATGTTTTTAAGATTTGGTATTCCACTATGAACACAATCAAACTTATATAAACCCAAAACGTGAACCTTTTCAAAATGATAGACGTTTTTAAATCTCAATAATGAATACTTTTATATTAAAAACATTTTTGCACAAACTAATCTTTCTGCTTTGACAGTTTACATTAGTTTTGTGTAAATGACTTATACACTGAAGTACCAGAAAAACTGGTACCGGAGCCTCTGCAAAATACATAGCAACATCACTTATGCACGTCATTGGTTGCATCCACCAGTGTGTATATAAAGCGAAAGACATCTATGGAAGCTTCTAGAGCCGTGTCCGCCGTGAGAACGGCAAGTTATCACGATTTAATAGTTGGAGCTCGTGAGATGGGTCATAGTATTTTGGAGGTGGAAGCAAAGTTTGGATTTTCACGTATGAGCATTTCAAGGGACTTGAACTTGTGACGGCACTTGGGAGTGTTGACGTAAAAAGGACTCTGGTGAACGTGACCAGCGTCGGCTGGCAAGAATTGTTTCATGTGATGGGCGTGCAGCACTGCCTCAGGTAACATCAGAATTCACTGCTGGGGTCACAACAAACATCAACATGAGGAATGTGCAACGTTGCCTCCAAGGTCCTGTGGGAGACCTACCAAGAATTAACTGCTATGCCAGTATTTCTGGTACCTCGATGTATATGTTCCCTGTGTGAACAGATCTCTGGTCTCTCATGCACACATTTTGTAAATAAGTTACCCAGATGTGTTATAAAGAACAGTAAGAAAAAAGGGTTTTTTTGTATATGTCCTTGAAGTGGCAAAAAAATTAACATTGAACATGTTTGCAGCCTTTATTGCAGAGATTATTTGTTATTTAAGAAAAAAAAAAACAGAGAAGTGATATTTGTTATTTATATGCTGGGAAGCATGACGCTGACAGTGAAAGGCACACTGTTCTCATTATGGTCACATGACCATGTTTTACACTAGAGTCTATATGAATATTATGAGGGGTTTTTTGGCTGAATGTGACGTTTTTTTTTTAAGCTATATGAAGGCAAAAAGCAAAAATTTGACTGTCACAATATCTGTCAGATTGGAATTCTTAGATTTCATGGCATTCGTGTTACAACACTATTTGCTTCTTGTTCTCATCACAAATAACCACCGGAAACATTCATCTCTGTGCTGGAGGCTGTGTTTGGGTCAGTTTAACAGGGGATGCAAGGGTGTAGAAAAGCACACATTTTGCAGTGTGGCGTGTCTCTTTGTTTCCATCACCAGGATCACAAAGCATGGGCAGCATTACAAATTATGTGAACTTTATTTAACAAGAAAAGTGCTACAAGCGTCCTGTCTTCATCTCTTCTGCCACAGTCAGTGTATGTTCTTTTTACACATTACTAACACCTTTTTTGTAGATTGATGTGGAACTTTGACATCTTTTAGCTTCAGTTCAGCCTTAACTTGTTGGCATTGCCAGCCTTATTAACCTTCCCTCACTGTGCTGTTTGTTGTGTTTCCTACAAATGTAGAATTTGTAGGGGTTTTTTTTTTCTCTCTGCTCAGTAATTGGCACTTTCCTGTCATTCTCCATGCTATTCTCTGTGTTTTCCACATCTCTCGGCTTCTAACTGACCAACGAGGCTGTGCTTACACCGATCAGGCATAACCTTATCACCACACAGTTTCCTCTACACTCATTGTCCATTTTCTCAGTTCCACTTACCATATAGCTGCACTTTGTAGTTCTACAATTACAGACTGTA
>JAOVVH010000002.1:8981620-8995129 GCA_028566435.1 Scorpiodoras heckelii
GGACAGGCCAGAGATATGTGCTGCTCCTTCACAGTTTAAACCCAATGTATGGAGGAGCTTTTGCTTTCACAATTTAGGTGGTAAATAGGAATTGGACATGAGCCATGCTAATGCATAACAGTTTAGAGCTATGACTCAACTTTTTTTCTTTTTTTTTTTTTACATGATTCAAGGTTTTAAAATAGTAACAAAAAAACTGAAAACATTGTAATATCGAATCGGATTTTTTAATACGCTGATTTTCACTGAAATGGGATTGTTTTTACAGATACCAGGTACTTGGCGTTTTGGATGTGGCTCTAATTATGGAAGTGTTTCAGCTCCCTACCTGTGCATCAATGACTTAATCAGTGCTCAGATACTGACAGATCAGCATGACTACAGAGTGATGAAATGTCCCTCGGATGACGAGATGCTCCATAATTGTGTTAGGAAGAGTCAAAGGTGACGTTTCTACTGCACAAGATAAATCACACGAAGGCAAATTCACACGCACGTTCGTCTGGAAATTAGTTTTAAAAATAATGCTTTATTGCACATATTCATCACACGACTTCAGTATACCTAAAAAGATTTAGTCGAACGTAATAGAAGTTACTTGAGCATTGACTGGACGCAACAAAATGAGCTCCTTTACGAAGATGCTTATTTGAGAAATTTAAGCAGGACACAGTATAAGCAGAATGATCAATTTCACGACCAGGACATTTATTTTTTGTCCTGTAGTTCCTATAAATCAAAGCAGAGAACAGAAAAGAAGGGGGAGGGGGAAAGGTCAGAGAGTGCAAACTCCCTCTTCGTTTTAATAATAAAATCTATCGCAGGATAAAAAGCTGATTGCTTGCATCCAAAGCAGGGACAAAATTTCAAAGACATGAGGGTTGAGACAAGGTTCGGAACTGATGTCACGACAAGCACGCGCATTTCCTCGATGGAATGACGCAATTCGGCAAATTGGGGCTTATAGCGCTGCCTTTTTGTGCCTCGACAATAACAAGCAGCTCCAACAAGCAGTGTTTTACCGCTCAAGCCTTGACGGCAGGTTTAGTCACGAGGAGACGACAGATAAAAGACAGCTCTGAGTGCTTTTACATAAGCACTACAGTCTGCTAGTGTGAATAGACTGAGTTGGGTTTTATCCAAACGCGTGCGCGTGTGCGTGCGCGCTAAGTAAAAAGCCCCTAGGAAATTGCTAGCAGAGGGTTCAGCAGATGTGAAGAGCCTTATCTGCTGCCTGCAGCTAGACTCCTCTCTTACAATATTGACACCAGCATCATTAGCATACAGATTTGCGCGCACACACGGACCCCTGCTATGTTGACATAGGTGACATCTGATGCAGTAAAAGCAGCAGTTCTGTAGACTGCTCATGCCGGTGATACACGCAGAAGCGCTTTGGACAAAATGAGCCTGGCTCTGTGCTCAAACCAGCAGAATTCGTGCCACGGTGTTCAGCTCACACAAGGGGCAGTACAGTGGCCCAGGACATCTGCACATCACTCCAGCTCATCTCTAATTCATAGTGAGCAGATGGCTTACGCTTTTTTAAAAAGGATTTGCTGTATATGACTGCATAATCTGGAATGGATGAAATGTCTCACTTCGGAGGAGAAATGTCTCACTTGGCTCTGGGAAAAATGTCAGCGATAGCATTAGTATTATTTTTACAGTGATGTACTGTGAGGTCGAAAACGGATTAACGTAACAAAGACCAGTTTCTAATGTTATGCCATTTTATATAACAATGTCCTTTAATATTAAAGCCTAAGGATCCACAAGCACAAATGTTAAAATTTGTAGTAAGAGCAAATCCAACACATTTTTTTACAGTAATATTACAGTTTCTTACATATATCTGTAATGTGAAAACATTAAACAAAACCAAGCAAAATAAAATTCAGTACAAAGCAATCATATACACTATATGGACAAACGTATGTGGACATCTGGCATGTTGACCTTGCATCATTTTTTTTTATACAAACATAAAACAGGACAGCAAAGGCACTCCTGACCATCCTCACACTGTCAAACTGGTATGAGCTCTCATGAGTTTATCAGCTGTCACTAACACACACTATGTGGCCAAAAGCATGTGGACACCTGACCATCACAAGCATGTCAATGTGAAACTTCCCCAAACTGCTGCCACAAAATTGGAAGCACACACGTGTCTAGTCTTCGTATGCTGTAGCGATAAGATTTCCCTTGCCTGGAACTCAGAAGCCCAAACTTGTTCCAGCATGACAATGCCTCTGTGCACAAAGCATGCTCCATGAAGACACGGTTTGCCAAGAGGAAGAAAAAGAAGAGCTTGACTGGTTTGCACAGAGCCCTAACCTCAACCCCACTGAACATCTTTGGGACATGTTTTTAGGACTGTGCAACGTTCCCTCCAAGATCCTGTAGAAGGACCTACCAAGTATTAACTGGTATACCAGTTTTTCTGGTACTTCAGTGTAAATGCATATTCAAGGATTTTCCATTTTAATGCTTTATTATCAAATTAAGTAACTTAATGTAAACAATCACATTTTGTATCATATTTCATCATGAAAGTGTGAAATGTGTCAATGGCACGTACTGCATGCACCTGCATATATGCGGCTGACCAAAAAAAAAAAAAAAAACGCTTTCAACTGTAAAGCTCCTACTGCCTTCTGGTCTACAGTATCATAGTGGATGTTTGATGAAAAATGACTTTGTATATACTGTATGACTTTTCACAGCTCCGTGATGTGTCAATTCACTAAATAAACAGCAAGGTACTATATATTAATCGTAATGTATATCGTCTTTCTCGGCATGGTACAAGCCTGCTGTATCTTTTAACGCCCTCTGTTACATATCGTCTTTCTCTGTATGAGCTCCAGTGCCGATGTCCACTCCAACGTCTACACACTGGATTAAGTGCACCGTCTGATGTGTGGCGACGGCCTGTCAAAAACAATTTGTTCCGACAGCTCCTTCCCTTGTATACCATGGACAGCTAGATGCCACTGGGAATACCGGGACTTTGGGTTGTTGAACATTTTTTGCTAATGTTCACCAGGGACCTGGTACATGTGTCAAAAAAGCTCTGCTTGGCTGAACAGGAGACAACAGAAGACACAGCCTAAAACACTGACTAACCGCATGGAGGAACAACACACCCAGTTTTCAGACAAGCACTTGGCTGTTTCCGAGTTACACAAAAAAAAAAAAAAAAAAAAAAAAGAACGGTTATTATCTATTGCTAAGTTTCAAGTATTCCTCTTAAAATGTACAGGTGCACTATTAGAGACATTACATAGGTGAAAAACCTCGGATTACGTTCTGGATGCAAGGTGTTGAAAAATACCGCATCAGACCTTGATCGACAAAACAACTATAGATCAGCAGAAACTTTCCTTTTTCAACATCAGGGCTTCTGTAGCAGATCCTCTGTTGCGGCTTGTTGCAAACAATCACGCATGTTCATGTAAACGACTTGAAGGTAGTTTGTCGAGAAGCGTTTTCACAGAATTTCATCAGCTTTTTATTTTATTTACCCGCTCCGCAATGTTCAAAGTCTATTAGACAATGATGCATGTGTGTGTGTATTCTCTGCATACTTCAAAAACAAATCTGTCTCGTCTGTTCAGAGTCCGTGGCGTAACATGAAGCGGCACGACGAAACAAAACGGAACCACTTCAAATCGATGCGTCTTATTTATAGCCATCAACTAATCCCTTGTGTTTATGCATTAAAACGGTATTCAGTCAGTCGTGTTAGTATGCAGGCAAAGAATTTTATGCAGGTGAACCTTCAAAAATGTTTCGCTGAATGCCCCTGCACCAGACAAAAGCTGGCCAGAAGACAACGCAGGTGCCCATTTCGATCTTTTGAGAGAGAAAAAAAATCAAATTCCTGCTGTTACTCTTCAGAACACGAGTGCTGCAGGGGGGCACTTTAGTTCTGGCTGCCGGCTTTTAGAAGGTGCTGAAAAAACAATTTAGCAGCTCATTATCATTAGATCTTTTTCAGGTAGCACAGATAGGCGGTAGGCATATCCGTTTTAACAGGCAATACGAAACCTGTCTGTCATTACGACTGCAGCAGAGAACAGCTGACAAAGAGGAAGCAGGTGAGGAAGCGGGATGCCGTAACAGCCGAGTCGAATCTGTTCAACAGATCGATGTCTAGCTGTCTGTTCAGCACTGTGAAGAGACGCCCGAATATGACGTCAGATTCATCTCCTGAAGCACCTTTACTACATCATCATCATCATCATCATAATCATCATCATTTCAATGCAGCATACCTGAAATCCTTTACTTTTCGCATTAAGAACTTATCCGAGGACCTGGTAAGTAAGATTAAAACTCTGTAATTAATTAGTTCTTGCAACTCCATAGGACGCATTTTAGGGCAAAACGACACCGGACAGCTTACTGCAGTGACACGGTTTAAATAAAACGCTTTCCGTTCTGGCTTTCCGCCCTGGAGACCAGCACTTTCTGGTTTGAATGCTTTCAACAGCATAAATATTCATTAGAAATGACAGAAACTGCAGAGCTCAAGGAAAACTACAAACAACAAAAAAGCAGCACATGTACATGAGATAAAATGTTCGAGTACACTCATATCTCTAATTAAAGGACTGAGCTCCTCTAACTAGTCAGGCTCTGCAATTTGCCTCTCAACTTAAGTCACTTCCTAGTTTTCCGAGCACACTTCTGGGCAATACAGATCTCATATAAAAAGCATGTCAGTACTAGGCTTGTGAGATTGCGTGATATTTGATCATTCTATCATATCTCCTGACGATCACTGACTGGAGGGGTGAGCGAACATACTCTATTAAGGTTTGCAGATGATATGAAATAGGATAAGAGGAAACACATTATGAGATGGCCATTGTTATGGATGGACTCTCTCAGCCCAATAGTCCCAATACTGTCAATCATCCAAGCCTAATTAATTAAGTGATATCAGCTATTCTGAATATCAGCACGGCTCTGATTTGGTCGTAGCTCGAAGATAATCACAGCCGTGCTGATATTCAACATAACAGCACTAGCTCAGGTGTGAAATTGCTTTTATACAATGGTGGTACAGTACAAGCGCCATTTATTAGTAGTAATAAGCGAAAACATTTAAACGTGTTTGTTTATTTCGGCAACTGGACTGGGATTGGATTATTGCCGAGCAACACGTAAACATTTCCCTACACGCTAACTTGCTACTTCGTGTAGGTCTACGCGTTACCGCGGACATAAATTAGTAATACGTTTAATGTTGTATAATATTGAATACAGGTTTACAAACAGAGTAAGTACAGTGAGGAAGCTGAGAGAAGCGGCTGAGAGGAGTCTTCAATGCCTAATAATAAAAAAAAAAACATTAAAACAAAACTCACTACTGCGTGAGACTGTAAATCACAAAATGGGAGGCGAAGAGGCAAGCCAAAGTACACGGTATGTTGGGACTGGTAAAAGGCTAGCTGTGATGGACAAAAAGGCAAGAGCATTTGCTCCGGGTTTCAAAACACAGTACAGAATGCGAGCAACTATGCATGTGTGTGTATGGGAGCTTGATGACCCCTTTAATCCACAAAATGCAAAGGCTTTTAAATAAAGACCTAGAGTACTGAGATACAGCCACAGGCACACAAAGCCTTCAGTGCAGCCACACACACACACACACACACACACACACACACACACAAGGCCAGAGCTGACCTACAACAATACAGAAATGTGGTTCAGGGTATTACGGCACTTCTGTACAAGTGTTTGGTAACAACGTTGTCACAAACAAGGCACTTCGGACACAAAGCTGTTTTCTGACACAGAAGTCTCTGGTCGTACATGAAGCAGTGCTGCTGTGACGACATGAACACAGGATGGCAGAGATGCAGCATGTTGCGACGTTGCGCAGCTGCATAGCTATAAAACCCCCCAAGCCATTAGATTAACTACATTTCCCTGTATAGGCATCTATTTGAAATGAAGTAGCTTGTTAAATTAAGTTATTTTATAGAGATGAGTCCAGGGGTGAGTACAGGAAAAAGAGCCCCACTGGAGAGGAGGTGTGTATCTGAGTACTGGTTATGAGGCTCTTCGCTCACCGTGCTGCCGTTGTGCTGCGTCATCAAAACACACTCAGTGTGGATTAGCTGCGGGTCTGAAGGCACACTTAATGCAGAAATGACTTATGGAAGGCTTCCGTGAAGACAAAACCATTTTCACAAGCTTACAAATCCGCATACTGTCCACAGATTCATACTGGCCATCACACCCAAGTGCTTCGGTGTTGTTAAGATCGAGGAGCTTGTCATGTAGCAGCTAGAGGTCTCCATTACAAAGATTTGTAACATGGTTGAGCTACATTTTTGCAGAGTAACTACACCGCTATAGATGCATCCCTAGATGACTGCTGGCTGGGCTTTAGATGAATTAGCCTGCTTACAGCCTCAGGGTTGCCATGGCTGCTTTGCCCCGACAATCTGACAGTCTCTGAATGGTAGCCACATCTATTAGTCTGCATTAACTCTTACCATTTATACCAGAAACATTCAAGGACAGGCTGTCGTTCCACAACTATCATCACCCGCTGTGGTGACAGAAAGTGGGTTTCTCTTATCAATTCCTACTTGAATGGTGAAATACTGAAATAATGTATAAACTGGCTCTACTACTGAACTGCACGACAAACCATAAAGCAGTTTTGTTTGTCCAGGGAATATTAACCCAAACCATAAGACTGACCTGTACGTTCAATGTAGTCCACACACTTCTCAATAAACAGAGGGATAGGCCTGTCTGCGGTGACCAGGTTCTGTAGAGGAACACCAAAATAGTTGCTTTCCCAATTTCTTCGAGTTGGTGGATATAGTGGCTTTGGCACTTTTGCTTTAACCTACGAAAAAGAAATAAAATAGTAGATTTTAGCTACATGCAGCTACATGCCGTAAACAAAACACATACACAAAGAAAATACAATGTATTATGATTCTGCTAGTGTTGTACCATTACAACATTCAAAACTTCTGAATCATTGAAGGAAATATTTGTAATGATTGATTTTTAAGCATAAACTGAAAATCTGATATCTTCAGTAACAGCATTATCCAGATCAGGGTTGGGATACATTCACATATAGGGGAGATTTAGCAAAGCCAATACTATTAAATGCCTGGTTTTTGGACAGTGGGAGAATGCTGGAGAACACAAAGGAAACCCATGAGAAACCAACCATTACATGCTTATGGGCAGTAAATCTCAGTGGACTACTGACCAGAAGGTTATGAGTTCAAATCCCACCACAGCCAAGCTGTCACTGTTGGGCCCTTGAGCAAGGCCCTTAACCCTCAACTGCTCAGTTGTATAAATGAGATAACTGTAAGTCTGCCAAATGCTGTAAATGTAAATGTAATGCAAAACTCCACACAGTCAGTAACCTGAGTTCAAACCGAGGACGCAGTGAGGCAGCAATAATACCCGCTGTGCCACTGCGCAACTCATAAACTGAAATGTAAAAATTAAATACACCAGCTTACCTTTTTCGGTTCCTTGTTTTTGGTTGCTTTCTTTTTCTTCAACTTCTTGTCATCCTGCTCTGGGTCTGAAGTGATGGCTGGATTGTCTATCCCTCCTTTCCACGGATCCGCAGGTGAAAGTAAAGGGTCCTCTTCACTTCCACGGTTACCCCTGCCTTTCTTCTTCTTCTGTACTGCCGGCCCTGATTCATCATCACTGACATCGGAGTGCACTCGTCTATGGTACGCTTTTGTCTTGCTGAAAAGGATCTTTGATCGGTGTTTGTATTTGGACGGACGCCTGCTACCCTGTGACCTTAACGTACGATCAAAACCATTCTCCTCATCACCATAAAAACCATGATGGCCACCAAATGAGTTGTGCATCTTGACTATCCTGCCATGGGTGTCCTCTGGAACAGCATAAATGTCGTCATTGAAGCCTCTCGTTTTGGGGAGAGTGTCTGCTGGATCTGAGTAATTGTCAGCCACCTCAAGGTCGTCATGGACCATAAATGGGCCTCGCGTTCTTCTGTTGGCCCTCATTCCAGCCTCGATGGTCTTCAGAAGGTTAGGGTCCAGCTTCTTTACATTAGGCTTGTTTAGCACAGGTTTAGGTCTCACTGGGGGAGGCACTTTGTGGTTGCGTTCATGATCACCTACAGGTGTGCTATGGATGGGGTACTCGTTCCCTTCCAAGTCAATTTTATACTTTCTTTCACTAGGAGTGGGCAGCAGCTGTACGTCATCCCCTATAGGGCTATAAGGTGGTGGTCCCTCAGCGTCATCTTCAGAATCAGGGTAATAAGAGTAGGCTGGTGAATGGTTGTGTGGTGACTGAGGGAAGACGTCTTCCGAGGTACCATGGTCCCGTGCACTATCAAACATGAAGTAGCTCTCTATACTGTTCTTCTTCTCGAGTACTTCATTGAAAAATGGTGTGAAGACTTCCGTTTGCCTGTGGTACTGAGACAACGAGTAGAGTGCTGTAAATTTGGCTGTGATTTCCGTAGCAATGTGTTCCCCTTCCGTCATCAGCTCCTTGATTTCCTCGTTCTCAAAGAAATCGGCCTGGCTGTCCGTGATAGCCACCATTTGGACCGGAATGACATCTTGGACCTCGGCTAAGAACGCCCGCAACATAGCCATGGAAGCCTTTCGTTTCGCTGAGTAGACGAGTATGTACCCATGCACTAATTCATCCTTTCTGATTCCAATCGAGGAATGGTATGAGAGGACAGTGACTTGTATGCGCCTGCGACTGCCACCAATGATTTTGTCGAGGTACAGGGTGTTGCTCTGACCAGGCTGACCAGCACTACAGGAATGTGAATCCAGAAAAGGCGAGAGAATGAGATCCACACTGAAGGGGTCTCCGCACATGGCGCACATAACTATTCGCAAATCTGTTTCAGACAAATCTTTGATGGAGGGCACGGGACTCATCAAGTCAAAATTGTGCTTTAGGCCATCCAGGACTGCTCTGAGTGCTTGCTTTATCTGAGACTCATTAAACTTTCGGGGAAAGGTCCCAGAGGGCATGTCTATGAATGTGCACTGCAGCTTATTGGCAAGCTGTTGGCCTTGATGCCTTAAAATAGGCATGTTTTTGAAAACACTGTCTCGCTGACTTGCTAAGATTAGAATAAATGGCAACGGCTGGGTAAATCGGTCTCTTCTGCCCTGAGAAATCTCAGCTCGAATTCGGCTTATACGGTCCCCAATGCAATTAAGTGACTCTATTGAACTGAAGACACAGAAGAACCCATGAGGTTTGAAATTCGATAGCCAGGAATGGTTCAAAAGCATGGGAGAACTTACATCAACAGGTAAAAGGTCCAGTTCATAGATCTTCCCATCAAGGGTGTATTCGTCATCTGTGGACTGAGCTTTTATTTCATTAGCAAGTTCTTGAGCTAGTCCTTCACGGCCAAGAAGACACAAGTTCACTTTATCAAGATTGGAGCTGTTGTAGTACAGATTAGTGCGACCGTGGTCCAACTGCACCAGCCTGTTTGCAAGCACCTGCTCAACTTTCAGATCCACGCAGCTCACGCCACTCAGACAAGTCTCTTTGGTGGGATGATAAACAAACCCGATGTGTTTCAGTAAAAGGGACTCCCTATCCGGAGCAAGTTTCTGTAGAGCTCTGTATCTGGGTTCCTCATTGAGTACAGTGTGGATTTCACTCATTTTATCACAACTTGGGGTGGCATTCAAATCCAAGTCATAAAACAGCTCGGCATGCTCAAAAAGCATTTCCTGAAACTCCTCTTTGGCCGCTTCAACTATTTCCTGCTGATGCAGCGCATACACGTCTCTGCGATCAGCTTCCGTGATATACTTGTATGCCTCGTCTTCCATGACAAAACACATAATCTCCTCCCACGGTTGGCCAGGACTTATGAAATGCACTCGCTCCAGCGTCTTCTTGAACCTTTCCTTCATTTCCAGTCGCCGCTTTTCGGATATCAAATGCTGGACATGGTTTTGGTAAATCCTCTCACCTTCTGCAGTTTTCAGGATGTCAAACGGGACTCTTCTGTCATCCGTTTTGTTAATGTGGTCCGTCTCATCCCATGGGGTTTGCTCCAGCACGACAAAGCAGTACTGAAATTCATTCTTGCTTTTTAACAAGTTCTGAGCATCTGTCCAGCTCAGGTTCTCAATCTCTTCCAAGTTGTTAAGCATCTTGTTAAGAATTTTTGGCAAACTGGACAGATAATCATCTCGCCTCTTCTTGATATGCTCTTGTCTCAGCTGTTCAATATGCTTCGAAAAGGTGTTTTTGGCCTTCCGAGTACCTTCCAACGTAATGTATTCCTCGTAGTCTGGATGGTTTTTCAATGAGTTGCTGACAACTTTCCAGCTGGCGTGATAATCTCGGACAGACAGCACGATAACCTTTTCGAACTTGACCGTGACTGTGGCTACTAACTGTCTCTGAGCTTTGTACGCCTCCAAGTAAGGGATAATTTTGGGTTTACCTCGTGTTTTGTCCATTTGCTGGGTTAGCGCGTTAAAACAGAGGTCCACGTTGACGGACGACAGAGCCGACGTCTCGACCACCAGAAGATTCTTTTTGCTTGAGGCAAAAGTCTGGACATCCCTTAAGTACTGATCGACACATGAATCACATTTCGTTGCAGCAATGATGATGGGTTTTTTTGACTTGGCAATTTGTGAGTAAAGGCTATTGACAAATTTCATCTGGTCATCAAATTTCCTGTTGCATCCTTTGCTTACGTCTATGCACAAGACAAAACCGTCAATATTTAGCTTTCCATCAGGCATCTGCTTCTGATCAAAATCCTGCTCCAAGCCAAGTTGATCTGTGCAAATATACATCAGCTTCTCAGCAGACTGCAGCTTCGTCGTCGCGGCCCGCTTAGAGTAGGGTTGCAAATTTGTGCTCCGATGAGGCAAAAAGGTCTGATCGTCAATAAACTCAGTCTGTTCAATGACTTGAATTCGACAGTCAAGGCCATCGTCTCCTCTGTGTAACACTTCCCCCCAGTACAGGAAGTGATCATTGTTCACCACACGACCTCCAAAGTCGATTGTGCTCAACACAGAAGTGTGCTCTGAGTAGTAGCTGTCTGCGCTGGGACGCACATATCTGTTGCATAGGCAGGACTTGCCCACCCCACAGTTGCCCTTTTCTTTCTCGGTGCCTGAGAGCCCAACTACACTGATAGTGTATGTCGGTGGACGGGGCTCTTTGTTCTTGGCCATTATATAGCCCCTCTCATTGCCTTGTTAATCTCAGCAAAGTCTGCCAGCAAGGCAACGATAAAGTTCCATTGGCTACTGGTGATGCATTTCCATTTCTCGCTCTGAACACATGTGGATATTCCTTTCCTCTGGATCGTCAGTTATGGAGCAGCTGCGCTTCTCCTCAGGCATCACCTACCTGCAATATATAAAAGGACATCACATCAACATAAACATATTATGTACATCAAGGACAATCTTATTGTAATTCACATGCATATCAAACCCTATTAACCCAATGAACACCAGGCTATTTTCAGGGTAATCGAACTACCTTTACCCTTAATCTCTTATCTTGGGCATTTTAAGGGATGCCATACATGCTATCTTGGTTTTTTCCCCCAGAGAATCTAGTCTATGCAGATCTTCCATCATATGATAGGATATCAAGGAAAAAAGATTATGTCTTATGAAACTGTTATGTTTTTACATGTATCTCAGCACAAAATGCTGGGAGTAAAGATATTTTTCATAGTTTTCATGTAGGGGAGATTGTCTAGAATCTGGCCATATCAGAACCATGAGGGTGGGGAAACTCTGTGTATTAGTACTGTTTAAAAAAGAAACGTGTTTATTGCCTATAATGTCGGCGCTATGTTGGAGACACGGCAGAAATTTGCTGTGAATTCAAAACAGGATTAATTCCAGCACTGTTTTGCAAAGAGAAATGTCTGGTATCTTTGCAAAGGGTAAGTCTGATGTGTACATCAAAATAAATCCCAGGCAATTTACCTGGGAAAAATGGATGTGAATTCGGACACACTGTGTGTTGGGTTGATAGGGTTTAAAGCAAGAGCCAAGAGCCATATTTACACACGGTACAATTCAAAGAGAGAGAGAAACAAAGAGCAAGTAAGACTGGTATTACCGAAACAATATCACAGCAACCTATCCTCAAACACTCAGCGGTATTAGATACTACTACTACTACTATTACTGCTACTACCTAATAATCTGTCATACCATCTACATTCACTACTGAACGATGGTTTTATAAAAACCACTGTTGTACTCTGAAGTCAAGCAATTGTATGGACTGGAGTTGTATAATGTGCGTCAGTCTTTTTTTAGCCTTTTTCATCACTTTTACACAAAAGGACAGGTGGATGTTTTTCATGCATGTTTATGCATGCATCTGTAAATACAGTTTATCCAAATGTTTACTGGCTTGAGTGTACAAGCAGAGTTGTGCCTAAAGACTGCTTGTATGGCAACTCAGGATTTTTAATTTTTAGTGTTTCTACTTGCATTACCTATGACACAGACCAAATGGGTCTGTGATATGTATATAATTATACACAATACCCAGACAACACATGCCCTCATTCATGGAAAGAGGCCCCGGAAACGTGATCCAACTGTGCTCAGTACGATGCAATGTACCATCAATCTACTGACTTCTCGGTACAACAGTGGGGCTGCAACTATACCGTACTGTATTAAAATATAACAGAGGGTTGGGTACTACTGGTTACTAATAACATACCTATAGAATGTATGCACAAATTATTTTTGTATGCAATTCAATGATTTTGCTTAATGTGAAGTGGAACCACAGGATTCCCTGAAATAAAATCCATATCCACATTTGTAAAATGAACACAACACTGCCTTCACACTTCGAACCATGTCCTGAATAACTAACAGTACTCTTTCGTCAAACAGTGCCATACGGTCCAGAGTGGTGACTAATCCATATTTTATGTACCCTGCTTAAACACCCGTGTCCACTGCCCCATCAAATAAAAGGAAAAGTATGAAATATTCTCTGGAGGTTGTAGGATGATTGACTTGTAATGGGCAGGATTAGCATATTAGTACTCAAAATTCACACTCTCCTTTTTTTTTTATCGCTTTGTGAACAATACAAGCGGTTTCACATTTCCTATGGCTGAATCTCGTACGTTGTTTTGTCAGGCACAGAGGGCATTTCATATGTTCTACAACACCTGCAACACTTATGCCCACTTATGTAGTGAATAAGTGTGAATAAGAAGCCATTGCTGATTCAGATTAAATTGAAGATGGCGCCTTTGGTGGGAAAGTGATGTTTTGTTTGCTCTATTAAGGTTATTTCCATTTTGAACAGCTTCATAATGAAGAAGCAAATAAATAACTGGAGGTATTAAAGAAAAATCTCCACCTCAAAGGACTAACATTCATTCATTCTCTTCCGCTTTATCCCACTAGTCGGGGTCACGTAAGGGCTGGAGCTAATCCCAATCCCAGCATC
>JAOVVH010000002.1:9049161-9062582 GCA_028566435.1 Scorpiodoras heckelii
TGTGTGTTGGCCATGCGATGGACTGGCGACCTGTCCATGGTGTACCCCGCCTTCGCCCCATGACGCTGGGATTGGCTCCAACGCCCCCGTGACCCGGACTAGCGGGATAAAGCGGAAGATAATGAATGACTGAATGAAACCCTCCTGAAGTGCCTCCTCACTGGAACAATGCAAGCCTTCGCTTGCATTGCCCCACCTTCGCCCGATGACGCTGGGATTGGCTCCAACGCCCCCGTGACCCCGACTAGCGGGATAAAGCGGAAGATAATGAAGGAATGAATGAATGAAACCCTCCTGAAGTGCCTCCTCACTGGAACAATGCAAGCGAGTTTTCAGCAAATGTTGGATCATTTAACATGACAGCCCAGTTTCCTGAGCAGAGTGATCACAGGAGATGAATCACGGGTGTTCGAGTATGATCCTGAGACAAAAAGACAAAGTGCTGAATGTCGCAAGATGACGTCACCTCGCTCCAAAGAAAGCTCACATGAGCAAACCGAAAATCAAGTCTTCAACATTTTCACAACCCTCTTTGAAAGCTCTGTGTCATCAGTAGACTCGCGCTGTTGATACTCTAGCTTGTCCATAACCTTTCTTCCGCGTTCTTCCACAAGAGTTTCTGATGCACTCTTAGCGATTTTCACGCAGGATTTGATGGCATACTGTTGCTCCAACTTGTTCCAGTGATGAGGCACCTCAGCAGGGTTTCACAAAAACAAATGTCTGGGCACTGCGAAGACTGGAATGAACCTGAAACGGGTCCTACTGTTTTCTGAGATCCCACTCTAACTGACCTTGAACCACCATCCCCATGCATAAGCCCTACGGAAGTTGGGAATTTCATTCTCAGTACTTTCCGGACAGACCTCGTAAAATCACTGACTGCACCCGAGGGAACAAGACTCAGCCCAGGAACTGGCTTTCAAGTGAACCCGATTCCCATCTGTCCAAAATAATATAAATGATAAAGGTGCATTACATTCTCAAAAATAAAGATACCAATCTGAAATTTCTTTATACATTTACACCTAATTTAAGGTACGTAATGGGACCTTAAGGACCACTAATGTACATTTAAAGCTTTGCTATAAAAAAAACAAATGAAAGATGCTTTTGGTAAATGATGCACACAAAAGAGACCCAAGATGTAGCCTTGAGTGTACCACCAACAGCAACAAGGAATAGTTTGTTTGTTTTTATGTTGAACTACCTATGCCATGCGCGAGACACCATAAGATGCCAGTGATCATGAATCCTTCTCTACTTGTTTGGGGTTCTCATTCCCAGAAAATCACTCGCCGCTGCTGAGGACGGCCTCACATGGACAGCCCAAAGATCACCATGATGGACAGCTCAAAGATGCACTTAGAAACCATGAATTTGGCTTTGCAACTGATATAAGCAGCCTTCCTACGGTGGCTAGGACTAATTGCTGTGAATAGTTTTACACTCCATTAGTGAAACATCTGTCCGTGAACAGTTTATAACTCCAACAAAGTAGACTACATGTTAAACTTTGATGAATTTACTGGTTACAGTTGCAGATTTTGACTGTATAGCACTAAGTTACAGAAGCGATGAATTATTATTGCACTATCCGGTGTCACCCAAATGAGGATGGGTTCCTTTTTGAGACTGGTTCCTGTCAAGGTTTCTTCCACTTAACGTCGCAGGGAGTTATTCCTTGTCACTCTTGCCTCTGGCTTTTTCTTTAGGGATAATATTTATATAAGTTAAAAGTTTATGTCTTTGTAAAACTGCTTTGGGACATTGTCCATTGTTAAAAGTGCTTTAGAAATAAAATTGAATTGAATTGAATTGAAAAGTACCATCAAGTCAATTGCTCGTTCATTGGGGCAGATGTGGAAACATTTAAAACGGTTGCTGTTTGACAGGTGAGCTGATGTTCCACTGGCGTTCATACTGTCTCAGGGAAGAGTGCTCACAACCTGCCTAAGCTCCATTGAGTTATTTCTTCTATAAGGCCAAAAATGAAACTGCAACAAGTGTATATAGAGGCACACAATACAAGCCTGCTGGGGCAGGATGCACACTGCCCCAGGCTCAGGGATTTCCCTGTATTAACAGATATAAATAGAGATGTCAGAGGGTTCGAAATTTTGATGAAACCTACCAACTCTGGATTAATGATTATGCCTTGAACACAGATATACCTAAACTGCTTAAAATGAGCTGCTAGACTACAATATATACTCAGAATCAGTTTGTTAGATAACGTAGGCATTCCTATTTCACAAAGATAGAAACAGCAACAAGTCAAAGTGTTCGGAGCACGAACATACACCATACAAAGGCTATCTGCAATACATGCGCCACAGAGGAAAACCATAAAGCTGAAATTTTTTTTACAGACGTAACCCAGCTAGCTAATAATGAGTTGGGGTCTTAACGTATTGAGAACAAACACTTATGAGTGTAAACATGAGTATATGGAGTGGACTAGTTCAGGAACAGTTTAGTTAGTATCTGGCTAACTGTTTTTCTTTATGAACTCAGATGCTGATTGGCTTAGCAGGATACCTGACGGGCTACGATGGCACCTTTCCTTTCATCAAACCAGGAGACAAATATGAGCATCACAACTACTGGGGGATGAGAGGGGTAAATATTCTCTTGTCACCTCTGTGTCTGATAGTTTTATGTTATTTACTTGAGGTAAGATATTTTTTGATTAAGAATTATAAGTGAGTGTGGAGACAGTACCTGCTTTACAGTACCCGTGTTTTGCATTTTTTTTTTTTTTCTAGAGGTTTTCCTCAAGTCACGTGATCATATGTGTTGTTAAAACATGACTTGATTCACTTGTCCATCCAGTTCTGCGCAGCACTCGGCTCCTGTCTGCCTCCTTTTGCTTTCTTGGTGGTCCGGGAGCTGTCTGGTTCTACTGCAGCTGCACTCACTGCAGCTTCCCTGCTCATTTTCGGTATGCAGGACGAAGTGATGGATCATTTTTATCTTTGCCAATGTGATTAAAACAAGGAAACAAGCACATATGCTGCGTGAGGTTTATTCATTAACGCTTTGTGACTGCGTCCCTTTAGATACTGGGTGCATCACCCTCTCGCAGTACATCCTGCTCGATCCCATCCTCATGTTTTTCATCATGGGAGCTGTGCTTAGCATGGTCAAATTCAGCCGGCAAGGACTCAGGTAGGTGAGCGCACAAAAATCTGTGGTTTAACTGTGCATGCTGTATTCGATTTCTTGGTTAAAATGCAAACTAGCATACCAATTTGTGTTAGTCTTGTATTCTGTGAGACTTTGTTTAAAGCTACAGTATGTAAAATTATTTTTGTTTTGTTGAAAATTGAAAAAGAGCATAATTATTGAGTAAGGGGACTCTAGAATATGGTGGTCTTTGGCTGACGTGAGTCATTCTGACTGTCCTGTAATAGACATTGACTGTCAATTAGGGATGTCCCGATCAAGTTTTTTTTGTTCCCGATCCGATCCGAGTCATTAATTTGGTTCCCGATCCGATACCGAGTCTCAAACCGATACTTATATTTTCTAGATATTGTCTAGATAAAAACTAGATAATACTGTTCACACACTGCACACTTCAAGTACATTACAGTTATTAAAATTACTCCAATGTATATATTTAACAACTGAATAGCTCTGCAGTGCTTTAGGAAAAAATTGCCTGCATCCAAGCTACCACTTAATGTTCTTTTATTTTTTTTATTTTACTTTATTAACTGTATTTTCTACCACAGCGATAGGCTGCTCATCCAAAGCAATGAATTCAATGACCCTCTGTGTAATCTTTTTGGCCATGTCGCTGTCTTGAGAAAATTTCTCTCTCCTTTTAAAAGTTTCTGCTAGTGTATGTTGCTTAGGTGCAGCCTTTGCCCGAGTTGCCTGAATAAACTTGCTGTATTCGGCTGAGTGTTTATTTTTTAGGTGCCGTATCAAATAGGTAGTATTGAATGCGGCTCTGCTACTACACACAGCAGACATTACAGCCACGTCCTGCCACCAACTGTGCTCTCCTTTATGACACCTGCGTGACCGCTGACGTAAAACAAAGGATCGGGCTCCAGTAAAGCCGATACCGATCAGCCAAAAATGCTATGATCGGCCCGATTCCCATCTTTGAGATTGGATCGGGACATCCCTACTGTCAGTGCTGGGTCAGGGCTTGTGCACCAGACTTGATGAAAAATGTGTAACCTCTAATCACTTTTGTATACAAATAGGGTTATAGCTAAACATAGATTTATTACTTTAGGTGTTTTTCAGACTAAGTTAGCAGTGTTTGGAAACTAAAAAATATACTTCATTTTTTTGTCCCATGTGCAGTTCATATATGGCTGTCTGTGATCATAATTTAATTTTTCCATTCTGAAATTTTACTCTCTAGACCCTTCAGCAGGTCCTGGTGGACGTGGCTGCTTCTGACAGGCGTGAACCTCGCTGGCTCTCTGGGAGTGAAGTTTGTAGGGCTGTTTGTCATCTTATTAGTGGGCATTGTTACAGCATGGGACCTCTGGAAACTACTGGGGGATGTTCGTCTCCCTCTGGTGTGGATTAGGACAGTGCAGATAAATGATTAGACATGTTTAGGTCAGCTCTGCCTGGGGTTTATACACAGTTTTCATTTCTCATCAGGTGGATTTTGCCAAGCACTTGGCTGCTAGAGTGTTTGCCTTGATCATTATCCCCTTGTTCCTGTACACTACAATATTTGCTGTTCATTTTGTTATCTTAAACAGAAGGTATGCAGAAGTCTGTGTTTTGCTTTTATCATAAATATCATCATTTTATGCAGAGAATTTCAAATGCAGAAACTTCAAACAGTCCTCCTTTCTTCCCTCTTACACAGTGGTCCAGGAGACGGTTTCTTCAGCTCAGCTTTTCAGTCTCGCCTGATCGGAAACAACCTGCATAATGCCACGATGCCAGAATGTGAGTGTATTTGTCAGCTATTTGTCCAGGAACTTCAGGCACACGTTTATGTCTTTGGATGAAGCCGAGGTGCCGAACACTGTTTCTGCAAATCTGTTTCAAACCTTGGTTTCAAACCTTGGTTTCAAATTCATTTAGACTCATCTGAAAAATGTCATTTCTAAGGTTGCCTTGAAAACGCCTACAGTCCTTCTCAAACGCTGTTATATAAGGACTGAACTATGTGGACAATTCAAGAAGAACTTGGCAATGTGGCAAAAATATCACATCCTAATATTTGAAGTCTGTTACAAATGAACCACAACACTGATGAGAAGTGGCACTGACAGCTCTCTTTATTTGAGCCAACACACACTTTTCTTTCACACCTCTCTGATCTCATGCTCTCCCTGATGTCGTTCTCTCGTCCCTTCCTTATCCCCTCGGTACTTACTGGGAAAAGAGAAAACAATGGTTAAATCATGAATTGCAGGTGCACACACTCACCTGTGTGCCTCTCCCAACTTTGACTCTGGTTGAACGATTGTGCTTGATCACACCCACAGTGCCACAGAGTCATCTTCACAATAACTTATATAGTATATATCATAATACATACAACATATGGCCAGTAGTCTGTGGACACCTGACCATCACACCCATATGTGCTTTTTTTAAACATCCTATTATAGATTTTGTCCCCCTTTGCTGTTAGAATAACCACCACTTGTCTGAAGGCTTTTGATTGTGGACCTTGTGCTCATTCAGCCACAAGAGCATTAGTGAAGTCGTGCACTGATGTCAGGCGAGAAGGCCTGCATGTGTAATTCATCCCCAGGCATTCCTGTTCATTCCAAAGGTGTTCAGTGGAGTTGAGGTCAAAGCTCTGGGCAGATCACTGCTTCTTCAACCTTAACAAACCATGTCTTCATGGAGCTGGCTTTGTGCACAGGGGCATCATCATGCTGGAACATGTTTAGGAATTTAAGGGAAGGGAAATTTTAAAGCTACAGCATACAAAGACATTTTAGACATTTCTGTGTGTCTTACATTGTGGAAAAGGTTTGTGGAAGACCCTAATATTGGTGCGATGGTCAGGGATCTACAATCTTTTGGCCATGTAGTGTATTTTTAAGGTTCACTTTCAAAGAATTTTGTCTGGCATATAAAATAATTAAATAAATTCAGACAGAAAAGGAAGGAAAATTCCTACAATGCCACAGCCACTCGTGTCTGGGATACAAAACTGATCGTGCTCTCTGACTGTGTTATGTTGCCCTGTGATGGAATTTGAGTAGCAGATGGTGTTAGCTAGCTTCAGGTGTCCTGAAGGGAGCATTTGTTAGCCTTTACCCTTCCAAGCCAGTAGTTTTCATATCATATCATTGTTGGAAATTGGCAGGTGACCAAATTGGGGGGTTTACACTGAGTAACTAAGGAGATAAAATAGCACTTACCTAACCTTTACCTAACCAGTAATGTAAACAAGATGTAACATATGGAGGTACATAATATGACCACTGCATCAAGTGAGAGAAATGAAGAATGAAGTGAAATTAGCATACCAAATTTCAAAACTGTCGCTTAAGCAGTTCTTGAAATACTTCAGAATGAAAAGTGTCAGTTGCAGCATGAACTTTGTAGATGAAATATCATGAAATTTGGTTTGCATCTAAATAAATTTCATGAATTTTGAGCCTTTATATCACAAAATAATGGCTAGTGAAGTGGTAGATGTTTGCTCTGAACATTATTCACTATGTGGCACTACTCCACAAATGCATCAGACCACCTTGCTATAAGAATTTCATAATTTTTTGCAAAACCCCGCTTCAGGGGGTGCTAGCACAATGGCCAACACACCTAGAGACACAGACGTTGTAAACCTTATATTCTGTATCAGACATGACACAGTGTCATGTGGATTGGTGGAAGTCTAAGTATATACCATCGACCAAAAATCAGTTGAAAAAAATGGAAGAAAAAAACTGACAAAAGCTATATGACTACCAATACTATATTGAGTTCATAACGTCATATTGCCCCATCCTACTTCCTTACTTCAAGCGATTATTTTGCACTCCACCTCAAATGTAGATACTCTTTCAAGATTAAATTGTGTCCCTTTTTTAAAGATTATTTTCTGTCCACAAACAGACTTGGCATATGGCTCAGTCATAACAGTGAAGAACCTGCGAATAGCTGGAGGATATCTTCATTCCCACTGGCACCTGTATCCAGAGGGGGTCGGAGCCCAACAACAGCAGGTCAGTACTGTCTTACAAGCCTTTTCATTACAAACCCCACTTCCAGAAAATTTGGGACAAATAAAGTTGGCCTTTCTTTGGGTGAGGTGGTGATGTCATGTGACATTCAGCACTTTAACTTTGTGTCTCAGGATCGCACTCAGACACGCATGATTCATCTCCTGTGAGCACTCTGTTCAGGAAATTGGGCTCTCTTGTGAAACGATCAGGTGATGATAGGGTAGCTTGTTCATAACCTTTCCTCAACATTGCAAGAGTTTCTGATGTAGTTTTACTGATTTTCACGCAGAATGTGATCACGTACCGTTGCTCCAAACTCGCTTGCATTGTTTCGGTGATGTGGCACTTCAGCAGGGTTTCACAGAAACAAACGTCTGGGCACTGCAAAGGCTAGAATACATCTGAAATGGGTCCTACTATTTAATGTAAGCCCTACGGAGCTTGGGAATTTCATTCTCATTACTTTCCGGACAGACCTTGTATATTCAAACTTCTTTTCGATAACATTCTCAGAATGCATGTTTATCACTGAGGATGTTCCACTACATTGATTTATGTTTTATTTGAATGTTTAATTATTAGTTAACTCATGCTATAACGTCGACAATGATGTGATGTTTTGGTTAATAACTAACAATAATCTGCATTTCTCCTTTAATAGGTCACTGCTTATCTGCACAAAGACTTTAATAACCTGTGGCTCGTCAAGAGACCTGATGATGATGGTGAGGGGAAATCTGGATGAACTTTACATGTACTATTATTCTTATTTCTGACATTAGTTGCATGTGGTAGTGGAGTTTGTGTCTTGTTTTCTGTCACTTTAGATCCCACAGGAACTCCTGAGCTTGTCCGGCATGGTGACATCATTCGGCTACAGCACAAAGAGTGAGTGTGTTTATGATTGTTTTATTTTGAATTGTGTGCAGTGAAAAATGGACGGGATGTTGCATTAGATGCTGCTTATTAGTAATTTGCCATTACTATTATATCACCATTATGCTTGAGCTTTATAGCATTGGGTCTCATCATAGGCATAACACGATCACGCATGCACATAGGAACACACTCCTTGAAAGGCTGATAAACATTATCATTCATGATTGTGATTTTTATGTCAAGTGAAGGAAGTCTGCAAGCATGACATGCTTTTCTAATAGCAACCACGGTAAACAATAACCCAGACCAGTTATTTTGACGGGTTGTACATTGATTAGCAATGGTAGCTTGGTCTGTTTACTTCTGGTTTCTCCTTAGAAGTCATCTTGAAAATTCAGTGATTGAGAAAGCAGTAAAGCACAGTCATGTTTATTACCACTGTTATATTTTACATGCACTTTCACAATCGATGCTGTGGATGCATCAGTGACACAGGCCTAGAGAATATCCGCCTCAATGAACACAAAATCTAAAGGAATCACTTGACATGCCTGTTGCAGATAAGCTGTGTGAATACACAGTGTGGGCTAGAACGAAGTCAGCCCCAGCCTCCACTTTACACCATACATATATTCGTGTATTTTTATTTACAGTGGTCGGTGCGGCTGCCGTCTTGGTTCCACAAAAATCCATTTTAAGCCATTTATCAACAGCGAATACAGCTTTGTGGGGGACAAAACCTTAGACTTCTTGAAAGAGAGCAAGGGATTATCCCTGCCAGCCCATTTATAACACCTGTCTCTGATTTTGAGGACCAGTCATTGTGCTTTGAAATGCACAATGGATGTAACTAGCCACAGGCTCCAATGCTTTAGCCTAACACTAACACTATGTTTATAAATCTTTTTCTGTCAGGACCACACGCAACCTACACAGCCACCTTCATGAAGCGCCACTGACTAAGAAGCACCTTCAAGTCACAGGATATGGCATTGTGAGTATAGTGGTGTATTTTTCTGTCTAGTAAAGCTGATTTAAAAAGGCTACAATTGCAAAAAGTCTCCTAGATTCCATTCTCTTCAGGCAACCTTAGCATGATTCACTTTATAATAATAATAATAATAATAATAATAATAATAATAATAATGCTGATGAAAATGATAATAGCACCAGAGATCATTAACCTGTACTTTTTTTTAAAATTATTTTTCTCTCCCCCCTTTAGAATGGTACAGGGGATCCCAATGATCTCTGGCAGGTGGAGGTATGTGGAGGAAAGAAAGGAGACCCGGTGAAAGTGTTGCGCAGTAAAGTGCGCTTCCTACATCGTTCCACTGGCTGTGTGCTCTATTCCTCAGGCAAGGTGCTCCCAAAGTGGTAAGAACCTCTCCAACTGTTGTGATTCATCATTTAACCCTTAATGGTCTATTTATACTCCTGTGTGTAAACATACTGTATCTGTGTCCCAGAATAGAGAAGGGTTAATAATGGGTAACCGTGACTGCGGAGCTGCCACTATGCACGCCTCTTCAGTAGTGCGTAATGCGACTCTGCAGTGCTGTACTTCTAGCTGATGCTGTTTGGTTGATCAAGGCAGTGAATCCAGTGGTGTCTGGAGAAAAAGCAGTTCAGTTCTAGTAGTGAGTCATTTCACTTAATGCCACGTATAGCTGGGAAATATGATGGCAGTATTGTAGGGATGTCCAAGACGAAGAATTTACGTAGTCGAATCTGATTGGTCAAGTTGCCGTGGTGAGCGAGGCTAGTTACATTTACATTTATGGCATTAGGCTTGGCTCATTTACACAACTGAGCAGTTGAGGTGTTAAAGACCTTGTTCCAGGGCCCAGCAGCGGCAGCTTGGCTGTGGTGGGATTTGAACTCATGACCTTCTGCTCAGTAGTCCAACGTCTTAACCACTGCCTTCAATACTTCATTTAATTAGGAGCACAAGGGCCAGCAACACTGACACTAGTGTGGGTACTCCAAAATGGCTCATTTATTTACTACAGTGACCGGCGGCACGGTGGTTTAGTGGTCAGCACTGTCGCCTCACAGCAAGACGATCCGGGTTCGATCCCGGTCCGGGCCGTTCTGTGTGGAGTTTGCATGTTCTCCCCGTGCTTGTGTGGGTTTCCTCCCACAGTCAAAAGACTGTGTTAGGTTGATGGGTCACTCTAAATTGCCCGTAGGTGTGAATGTGTGAGTGAGTGTGTGTTGGCCACGCGATGGACTGGCGACCTGTCCATGGTGTACCCCGCCCTCGCCCGATGACGCTGAGATTGGCTCCATTTAACATTTTATATAAAATGTTATAAAGTGTTAATGGGTTCAGTAACTGTAACTCACTCCGGCTGCCTGAGCTCAGTTCCAACAGCACAGCGAATGATGTCACAGCGAAGGCACAGCATAGGTTTGGCTGTTGCAACATCAAAGAGTTTGATTAAAAGCACTTTTTATTGGTAGTATTATTAATAGGCTGATGTTTATAATAGAATAGGCAGTAGAGCTCATTCTGCCATGAGTCAATGGCAGAATAAGCTGTTTGGCTTTGGCGGAGAAGATTTGGCAAATTTTTCATGGGTGCAACCCACATACTCAGCTCTGCTGCTCATCCCACATATGCATGTTCTTTACAAATGTGGCACTGATTAAAAGGGAAATTAACAGGCTTTCCAACGGTATAGGATTTATTGCCAAGAAGCATTGGTATAACAAAGAAATAATCTACCAAACACAAAATTTCCTTACTTTTTGTGCTGTGTTTACTTTATCATTTTTATAGAAACAACAAATTTACAAATTTCTGTGCACTGGCAACCATGTATAAATACTTACATTTATACAGACGCAGAAGTGAAAATGAGATGTTAAATTCAGTGGCAGACTTGTAGTCCTCGCTCTTGTAACTACGTATATTTTAGATTAGCTTTTACTGTAGTTACTGGATGATTCTTATTATTTCATGAATAACATGCTTCAAGACGAATAGCTGCAAATTTTTCTAGCGTTTAATGGGAATTGTGGATTTGACAAATTCAGTGCAGAAAGTGAAGATGCTTTTTTTCTACAAATGTCTCACACTTTTAAAGGGGTTGGGAACAGGTGGAGATCACGTGTAGTCCATACTTAAAGGAAACTCCAAACTCCCAGTGGAACATTGAAGATCACATCAACCCCAAATGTAAGTCACTGCAGCTCAGTCATATTAAAATGATGATTGTTTTTGGACTCGCAGCCTAACGTGCCTGTGATTTTTTTGTATCTCCATTAGTGGCCAACATTAGTCTGTGTGTGCTGAAGCCTTCCTTCCTGGAGATCTTACTCGAATCTCATATCGTCATGCTCAGGGTAAGATAAACTCTAAATGCAGAGGTGAAAAATACTCATTGATGCTAAGAAGCATCCTGATGCAGATATGTTTCTTGCTATTGAACAGGGAAACAGTGGTCTGAAACCTAAAGACAATGAGGTTAACTCGAAACCTTGGCACTGGCCCATCAACTATCAGGTACCTTTCTTGCCTTACACTAGAATTGCTACATTTTTGAAACTGGTACTAGTCATGTTCTGTGAATTCATGTTATGTGAAATAATTCTCATCACCTTCATGTGTAGGGCTTGAGATTTTCTGGAGTGAATGAAACAGAGTACCGTGTGTATCTTTTAGGGAACCCTGTGAGTATGTCTCTCTCTCTCTCTCTATTTCTCTTTCTCTCTGTTGCGGAAACTGATTTATACTGGGAAATCTGTTTATACTGTTTATAAACTGTTTATACAGCTTATACTATAATTTTGATTGTTAGTTATCACCATTATCAAAGCTAACTTTTTAGCCTATTTAACTGATCAGTGGAGTTCACTGGGTTTAATCCAAACCTCAATAATTCAAAAACAAGTCAGCCTATAAATAATGTCAACTAAGACCTAATGGTAGAAAGTTCAGGAATAAAAAATAAGCTCTGGGGCTCCAATGAAGTGCCAAAATTTTACAGCATACATTTGAATAGTGACTGAAAACTAGACGTTCCGCATATCTGTGCA
Source organism: Scorpiodoras heckelii (assembly GCA_028566435.1). NCBI lineage: Eukaryota > Metazoa > Chordata > Actinopteri > Siluriformes > Doradidae > Scorpiodoras > Scorpiodoras heckelii. Next base: position 9,061,263 of record JAOVVH010000002.1, read on the forward strand.
TAAAGTGGGAGAAAGAGTACGGTAAGTGAAATAAGTATGCCAGATGTAAAAATTGTAGCTGAAGCATTTCTTGAGATAATGAAATATCAGTTGCAGTGCCCCCTATGGATGAATGAAGCATGGGTGGAGGAATTTGGCAGGAGTCTAAAGAATGTGGTAGTGATGCAGGGTGTGAAATTTTGTGCAGGTTGAGTCTTTACATCACAAAAGATTGGCTAGGAAAAAACTAGATTTTTGATTTGAACATTAATGAAGTATAATAAGCTAGGATAGTGTGCCTCCCAGAGGTCAACTTGCCATATAAATTTCATCATCTTTGGCAAAATGGATTTCAAGCTGTTGCCCAAAAAGTGCTTACCCCCCAATTCAGGGGGTGCTAGCGTGAAGGGCAACACACACCGAAGGACACAAACATTATATTCTCTATCAGACATGTGGAGCTACAACCCTACCAAGTGTTGTGGATTGGTGATAAGTATATGATATTGGTGAGAAAAAATAACAGACCACTTCTTTACAAGAACCATTTGACCATTGGTGCTAGCTGCGGCAGCCATAATAATAAAATAATTGTATTATGTTCATAAATACATTTGTGCAGAAGAGAAAATTATTTTGCAGAGTTTATTAATTTATTTTAAAAGGGCTTACTCTGAAATGTTTGAGAATCCCAGCGCTAGTGTGAAAGCCCATGGCTGCATACAGCATACACTGCAGGCAAATGCAACTCAGATGAAGGTATGCTGCATTCCATATACCTCGGAAGTCAAAAGTCTGACTGGGAATGACACTGCACCTGAGTTGACCACAGTCCACTACAAGAAGTTGAAATACCATTTCTAGCCAGGTTAGCCATTGTTAGCCATTTTGGCTGCTGTTGATGCAAGGAGCAGCCAAGTGAGTATTCCAGATTAAATTTCCAACCAGGACATCAGAACTTCCGACTTCTCAGATCAAACGGAAAGCCTTATACATTCAGAGCCATGGCTAGTACTTTTAAGGAAAAGAGTGACACACTATTACATTACAAATCATTTAGTTACAAAAGACTGACCTTCACACTGTCTGTACTGACATGCAAAATGTTTTTCTCCTTCACTGAGCAAGCTGCTTAACATAACATCGCCCGACTCCCGCTGAGTTGCTGCCGTCTCCAGATCCGAGTAGATTATTCACGAGTAAAGCTTCGAGAACACCGACGAGTACACTGTACCAGTTAAAAGTTTGGACACGCCTTTAATTCAGTGGTTTTTCATTATTTAAAACATTTTCTGCATTGTAGATTAATACTAAAGTCATCCAAACTATGAAGAAATACAT
>JAOVVH010000002.1:9174124-9195815 GCA_028566435.1 Scorpiodoras heckelii
ACCTCATCCCAGCATTCTTGCTAGTTTGCTCCTCATCCCAGCATTCTTGCTAGTTTCTACCTCATCCCAGCATTCTTACTAATTTGTTCCTCATTCCAGCATTCTTGCTAGTTTGTTCCTCATAGTTTCTACCTCATCCCAGCATTCTTGCTATTTCCCTCTCCATTTGCCTTCTTCCTATTTTATCTCCTTCTATGCTATCTCTCGCCAAAGATGGACCATATCCCAGTTCACAGCCACCTAATTCCAGTCAGCAGAATCAGAACTCTCTAGTTATCATCCATCCAATTCACTGTGAATTTCTTTTGTGTTTCTTCTCAGTTGTTTTAAAAATAAATGCACTACCATGCATAAACCTGCATTTTTGTGTCCCAGGTTCTGTGTGTATGTGTGTGTGTGTGTGTGTGTGTGTGTGTGTGGCATGTGTAGCTACTGTGTGACACATACTTCCCAAATTGTCCTTAAAATTAAATCTGTGCTGTTATCATGAAGGGGGTCATTGTAATATCTTTAAAACTGGAAGGGGACCGAGGAGGTAAATGCTTTAAAGAAACAGAATAGAAGAATAATTGTAGAAGTGTTCATTCAGTGTTTCAAAAAAAAAAAAAAAAAAAAAAGACAGCTTAATAAATATATTCAGTAAAAAATTAAACAAAAGATATTACTGCTGACTTGACAGTTACACACTTGTCATTTCATGAAAATCAATTCTGACCACATAAAATATAATATCTTCTTGTTCTTCTTGCAGTCTGTGAAATTAGCCAGCTGATCATTTTTGATATTTATAATAGCTGACAGGCTTTTAAGGAAGCAGAAACGGAGCCAGTGGTTATGAAGATCCTACGTGAAACAGAAGACTTTAACCTGTATGAAAGTCAGTAAGTCACATGGTCTGTGTGGAAAATACTACTTTACTCTCCTTTCCTATGGTAGAGTGGTTGTGAAATAGTTAAAATCATATAACTGCTAATGAAGGATGTGAAAGATGTATGTTTACATCTTTGTTACACAACTCAGTTTGGTACTAATAAATCAGCTTGTGTTTCAGTAATTAGTCCAGCTAAATTCTCCATTTATTCTAATCTAAAAAACTCCTTTCCATGTTCAGCAATCATTTCTACCAAACATAAACACATAATCTGTGAGTTTATAACTCTGCAATGCAGTTGCACATACATCTGGTGCACATAATGTACCATGGCAGCCAGAGACAGTACACAAAATGGATGTGGATTATATATAAATTTCATGTTCAAATAATGTTGTGTAAATGTCTGCAGCATGTGTATCAGATCAGGTGGACCTTTTCTATACCAAAAAAAAAAAGCAGACCAGAGTTTGAACTATATATATTTATAGTTTCTTGCTGATTGTAAAGGTCATTAGCTGGGTAATGAGAGGGAAAACATAAAAAGTGATATGCATTACAGAACCGGCAGTATTGCAGACAGTATATGAATGTCTAAGGACAACAGATTTACAAACTTAGTTTTGGGGTCTATATTATTTTTACAACAGAATATCCACACTTTAATTTTCATGCTTTCACAACCTATATGACCACATGTAATAAAAAAAGAACCTTAACCGGATGCTTCTGTGAAACAGGATTTTGTTTGGTGTTCTTGGATCCATGAATTATCCTATCAGGAGGATATGTTTTTATGAAGATTACACAGCACTTACGCTGGTCACTCTGGATAAGGTCATGTGTTAAATGCACTAACGGTAAATGTGAAGGTACTTACCAGACTTGTGCAGGAGCCCTGGTTTAAAATGAAGATGTGGAGCCTGTCTTCTTTGTACGTCTTGACGGATTGTCAGTGTACATGCTTGTTTGTGAACCTTATGGATTTTTTAAACTTGGTTGTTAAGAGATTTTAAGAGCTTGCGTAAGGCATGCAGTTTATCTTATGCGACAAAGGACTAAAATAGGTTTCAGCATCAATGACAATCAATAATGCTGGCATTTATCATCATAGAGAAAAGAGGAGCCTTTAGTACAAGGCATGTTCAAGAAACGGAATTAACAAAAAAATTTACTCAACACTGTTGTGAGGCTGTGTCCTCTAGCAACACTACAACCAATAAACATATAAACTGCACTTTAAGTAAATCTGAAAAGAAGGAATGGGGCATGTGGGTTATCTTACCTCTTCTATCGTATCGAGGCTGGTCAGTGTTTCTGCATCATCACTGGGCCTGTTTAGTGCTGTGTCTGCTGTGCTCCTATCAGCTTCCACATCTGTTAACACCATCCTGACCAGACATTTCAGAAAGCTCACCTGCTGGACCTCTGAGACCCTGTTTTCCTCAGGGAATATGGGCTCCGTGTATACTGTTGAGCAGCACAGGGTGGGAATGGCAGGAAATCAGCCAAGATGCACGGAGATCGCACTGAGGGAGATCCCATTCACTCAGGCAGGGAGGAGGAGGAGGAGGAGGAGGAGGAAGAGGAGGAAGAGGAGGGTGCTTTTATGTGACACTTCTGCCTGGGCTGAGAATTTCATTCACTTAGACTTACAGCAGATTAGTTTATCATCTAAATCAAAACCAGTGTAAAAAAAGAGCTAATGCTGATGTTAAATAACCAAACAGTGAGTACAGACAAACTAATATAACCCCAATATAATTATGCCACTGGAACAGTATTTGTTTGTGTTATCTTACAATTTATATCTTACAATTAATATCTATTTACATCTCTCTCTACAGCATGAGTACAAAATTGTTAACCATTAAACTGTCATTACATTTATACCATTCGCCGTTCTGATTGGACAGATGTTGATTCATTCTCTTCAACAGCAGCCCTAATAGTAACCTGTAATTCAGATTGCACATTTATTTCTAATTATTTATTGCTTCTGTAGTAAGAATTCATTCACAGGGACTCATATGGTGGTACCATACAAAGCCCTAATCTAAGGCTAATCAGCCACACCATTTAAATCACCTATCTAATATTCTGTAGGTCCCCTTCTGCCACCAAAGCAGCTCTGACCCGTTGAGGCATGAGCTCCATAAGATCTCTAAAGGTGTGCTGTGGTATCTGGCACCACCACATGCTCACTGTAAGTGTTTTTGGTGGTGGACAGGGGTCAACATGGGCACTCCGACCAGCCTGCAGTTACGCAGCCCCATACGCAGCAAGCTGCACTGCACTGTGTGTTCTGACACCCTTCTATCATATCCAGCATTAACTCTTTCAGCAATTTGCGAAACAGAAGCACTTCTGTGGGATCAGACCAGATGGACTAGACTTTACTTTGCCCATTACTTTTAAAAGAAGAGTAAGAAGTAATAAAAACACTATAGTACTTTAATATGACACCATAGGCGCTCTATGTCTGTATACACAAAGGATGTCAGTTGAATAGTCGGACCTTCAGTATGGCCCAGGACACACTCACGTACACACTGCTAAAAGAATGTGAATAAGGCACTGTTCACTTGCTGCCTAATATAATCCTACTCCTTGACAAATGGCACTGTAACAAGATAATCAGTGTTATTCATGTGACCTGTGAGTGGGTTTAATCTTATGGCTGATTGATGTAATTAAAACAAAGTTATATAACATGCTATATAACTTACCTTACTTATAATGTAATATTATGTGTAATTACTAACAAAAATATTAGACTGATTAATATTAGTGATGCATGTCCTCCCCGTGGGTTTCCTCCGGGTACTCCGGTTTCCTCCCACAGTCCAAAGACATGCATATTAGGTTAATTGGTGTCTCTAAAGTGCCCCTAGTGTGTGAGTGTGTGTGAGTGTGTGTGTGTGTGTGCGCCCTACGATGGATTGGCGCCCTGTCTAGGGTTGATCCTGCCTTGAGCCCTATACCGCCGGCCAGGCACCAGCTCTCCTGTGACCCTGGGGACAGGAAAAAGCGGTTAAGAAGATGAATGAATTAACGAATATTAGTGATATATTATCTGCTAAAATAAGTATATCAACTATGTTAGACATGATTGAAGTTACAAAGCATAAAAGTATAAACTATTTCTAAAATTAAGGTCATTCAATCATTGTGACAAAAATACACAAATTCAAATTGAATGCACTGGCAATACAAAGTTTTAACATTCATTCATTCATCTTCAGTCATCGCTTTATCTAGTTCAGTGTCGCATTGAATCTGGGGTCTATCCTCTGAGGCCTGGGCGTGAATACACCCTGAATGGGATGACAGTTTATGGCAGGACCTTTAACAATTTCTTATATTGATTGTATATACGGAAAGATAACAACCCAGTGAAGTAATTTTCATGAGAACTGCACTGGTTCTGAAAGGAATTCACGGTTGCTGTGTTTAATAAAGCTAACGCGTGTACAGTAGCAAGGTAGCAGACTTTTATTTTGAAATGCAACCAACGTACACAAAAGTACACGGAAGTGGATTGAACATGGTTGCATGTGGACTCTTAGCAAGTTGACTGCTTTGTATTTGTTATAAAGAAGAGTGCGGAAAGTAAATCTCTTTTTCTGTCGACGGATTTGAAACGTAATGCATTTCACTGAATGATTATTAATGACCTTTGTTCTGTGTTTGTGTATATAGCTTATTTATCTCCGAAAGTGCAGTAATAAGTTAGTTAGCGCTTAGAGACATCTTTAGAGACTGGGGCGAAAGAGCTGAAAGTGACAGAGGAAGCTTGGATCACTGAGTTAGTTAGATTTTGTTTGTTATGCGGGAGATGAGTTTTTGCACGTATTTGCAATCACGTGTGAGTTGTGAAGCATGTCGTGTTCCACATTCCTCCTTATTGCACCTAAGTGTAATATAAAGACATACAGACAGATGAACATGACTTACTCTTTCCTGTCACTGTCTCCTCTGGCATCTTATTCTGCATCCAGATTTCTGCTAAGCTGTTTCTTGACTATATCTAGTTATTGTTGCAAATAAACTGTGAAACTAAACCATGATTTAATAGTATTATGTTATATTTAATGACATCATTCATTCATTCATTCATTATCTAAGCTGCTTATCCTACTACTGGAGTCTATCCCAGTGCTTATTGAGCAGAAGTCAGGGAAACACCCTGGACAGGTCACCAGTCCATTGCAGCACAGACACACAGACTGATACATTCATACACACATTCACAATCTATGGACCATTTAGTATCTCCAGTTCACCTGCATGTCTTTCGACTGTGGCAGGATACCAGGGCTCCTGAAGGAAGCCGACACCGATACGGGAAGAACACGCAAACGGCACACAGAAAAGCCCCGGGTGCTTCTTGCTATGAAGCGACATCACTACCCAGTGCATCACAGTGCTGCCCCTAATGACATTATTGTATTTTTAATATTTAAAGTGTTTTTTGAATCGCTGGTATAAGACAGCTGTTAAAAATCGGACGTAATATCTGACCGAATATTCGGGCTTCAGATGTAGTATGATACACCGGTTGTTTTTTTCTTCACAGGTTTGGGGATGTTGCGGCGTCCCAAGCCAACAGACTCCGAGTCGGACTTGCTCCAGGAGCAGGAGCGCTTTTTAGCCTCCGGGAGCACACCAGCAGCCAGTGTGACACGGAGAGCAGATAAGCGCAGAGGGGACAACGCTTCAGCAGACAGTGATGAGTCGTGTGTGAATACAAGAGATGTTGTGTCTATAGCAGGTCCGTCCTTCTGAATGAACCATTCTTTTGATAGCATTTCCCTGATTTGAACTAAGCTGTACCTTTCCTTGTTGCTAAGGTTGTATCTTTACTGTGGGTCTCACACCTGGTGCAACAGATTAGATAATACAGGCCTTATGTATATAGAGCTGCATAAAATGATGACCTATAACCAGGCTACTGAATCTCACTAACAAGTAGACTATCACTGATCTGAATGGCAGCACATAAAAGTAGTAGAACTGCATTTTAAATACTTTTCTTTTCTCTCAAGATATACAGTACTGTGCAAAAGTCTTAGGCACCCTGTTGTTTTTAGGTACAACTTTTGTCATTGATTGTTTTTTTTTAGTTCTGCATTATTGAGTCAATACAAAGAGACTTGACATTTCCAAATGTAACTTTTCCAACAAAAAAATTGCTGTTACACAAAAATGTTTGTATGTCAGTAATGAAACTAACACATTACATAACTTTTCAGACCAAAAACATAATGAAGGCTGCTGGGTTTTGCATGTAAAAAAAGAAGTAACTGTGACAGACAAAGTCTCCAGAAGAGCTGTGGCAGATTCTCTAAGATTCGGCAGTAAAACTTAAAAAATAATTTCCTTAAAAAACTGCACAGATTGTACGTGGGAACACTAACTTGAAACATCTTCATTATTTTCAACGGCATCTTTACTTTACAGCAAGTCTTTGCATGTGTCTAAGACTTCTGCATTGTATTGTACAGTAATTAGCTGGTATGTTTTAGGGAGCATCTTGGAGAATCTGCCACAGCTCTTCTGGAGACTTTGACTGTCACACTTACTTTTTTTTGCATGCAAAACCCAGCAGCCTTCATTACTTTGTTATTGACATACAAACATTTGTGTGTAACATTTCATTTTTTGTTGGAAAAGTAACATTTGGAAATATAAAATCTTTTTGTACTGACTCAGTAAAGCAGAAATAATAAACAGCATCAATGACAAATATAACATTTTATTATTATTATTTTTTTAAAGTAACATTTGGAAATATAATAATGCAGAACTCAAAAAAACAATCAATAATAAAAGTTGTACTTAAAAACTCTATAATTTTGCACATTGCTGTATATGTAACAAAATAATTGACAACCCTAAGGATTGTTCCCTTTAACTATATCCTGTTTCCCTGGGGTGTAAATACTGGTTGAGACACTGTTGTAGGCCACTTGTTGAATAGCCCTGACCTCTGATGCTGCAGAATCTTTTGAATGTGAGTACATTCATGGCTAAAATGCTGTCTAACAAAACTTGTAGGTTGTAGTAGGTATTCCATGACATTTAATAAAAAACTGGGCAATTTTCATGTATCACATGGGCTTGTTATTGTTATTCAATTTTGGACAAATTGAGTAGATATATGGCTTAACAGAAGTAAAGTTATAATAATGGTCCAGTAAATGTAACCAGGCCTTTAGTTCATAGCAGCCTTATTTACTGTGTAGTGCATTCGTGACTGATAAAAATGTCACTCGATGTGCAGATCTTCCTGACGAGTTGCCTACATTGACTCCTGCACCACCCAAGAAGTCATGTTCCAAAAAAGTGCATTTTGACATTGAAGATGCAGAGGAGCTGCTGGACAGACATGATACCCACATCAGTGCTGTCATCTCAAGGATTGTTGTAAGTTATTTTCCTATTAGTTTGCTAGACTTGTGTTAATTCGATCTGCATGTCTGGTTATATTTAACACTGTGTGGACTGTAGGAGAGAGACACTAGTGCTGTACCAGTGTTACTCCCAGCCTTCACAAGCACAGCTTTCCCCAAAATCCTGCATCGCTCTACACTCAACAACCAGGTATGATTTCAGCACACAAATATTTTCTAATTGAACTTTTTTAAATGATATTGTATCTTGCGTGATCTTTTTATTGTTCCTACATAAATTGGTTGTAGTATTTTGAGGCATTAGAGCACAGCTTGAGATCTGTTTTCTTTGCATCCATGGACAGGGAACAGCACCTGGAGGTCGGAAAAGTATTTTTGCACGTCATATAGCTGCACAGAAAGCTAAAACAGGATGTGGAGTGAAGAGTGAGCCAAAAGTTAGCAACATACAGACCTCTGACACCAGACATGCCCAAGGTTGGTATGTCTGTTTTTCTCTCTGAAAGACCAAAATGATTTATATAAATGTTTTAACATAACATTTAAAACATTTTAATTACAAGGGTGAGTCAAAAATGATTCGCACTCTGACTGTAGAATTTATTTTAATCAACTTTCAGATGAGACAAACACATCATTTTTGATGTTTTCTCCCTGCTTTTCAATACACTTTGTCCATATGTCAACAAGCTTTCGCATTCCCTCATTAAAGAATATTCATCCTCGTAACTTCTTTCAGCTCACCAAACAGGTGATAGTCTGATGGGGCAAGATCATGATTACATGGAGGATGCTTTAACACCTCAAAATGAAGTTTTTGGAGAGTGTCCACAGTATGAGTATGCGGATGTGTATTGTCAATCAACAACACTATGCACTTGGATAGCAGTCCTCTGCATTTTGTCTGAATTTTAGGCTTAAGCTCTTCAGTGAGCATCTCACTATAATGAGCACTGTTGATTGTTGAACCTTTCTCCTGATAATGTTCCAGTACTGGCCCTCGAGATTTCCAGAAAACTGTAAGCATCAATGTTCAAGCTGATGGTTGATTTTTGAACTTTTTCTTGGTCAGAAATTGATGAGGTTTTCCATTCCATACTCTGCCGTTTACTTTCAGACTCGTAGTGATAACCGGAGTGTGGATACTTTTTGACCTCGTAGAAGAAAAATAAACTGCTATTGTGGTGTCAGAACCTCAAACACAAAGCTGATTATCAGCCATGGAAGTGATTTCTGTTTCACCTGTCCAAATGTCCAGAGACAGTAAGAATCACCTGGATAAGTGGTGCATGGATGTCAAGATCTTCTAACCTAGTCACAGAATGACTTACAACAGTATTTACAATAATTATTGTTGGCATACAGCCATCTTTCCCTTCTTCTTCTTCTTCTTCTTCTTTTTCTTCTTCTTCTTCTTCTTCTTCTTCTTCTTCTTCTTCTTCTTCTTCTTGTCTTGTATACATGTTGGACCACAGGGAGACTACATGAAGCTTTTTGCCTGGCAGTTTCTGCCTGTTATTGAATCTACAGATAGCCTGTCCTCTAAAGCTGGTGATACCTTCTCCTCATCTCTTTTTCCTTGTTGAGTGCATTTTTTTCATACTTTGCTAGTGCAGTTTTTTTCATAGAGCACTGCTGAACTCCACTCATTAGCTTCAAGCGAAGTTTCCTCCATTCCCATTGGCCCAAGCTGTTTACTCTGTCTTGAACAATGGCATTGCTGTTCTTTGATTTGCTTAGCCTAGGTTGTGGAAGTTGAGCACATAAACTCAGCCTTAATCTGTGGCTCTTGTGAGCCATGTATGCTCACATATGCTGTGGCTGTATAACTGTGTCCTAGGACAGGATATACCATATAGGCCCGCCACTAGCCTCACCATTTGTATAAATGTTTCTATGCCTGACACTCATTCGTACCACATTGCCCAAAATTTACCAACTAGGTTACTGAGTTGAGCTTAGGGACCTTGAGATTCACTGATAGATGGAACACCATGGCAGCTTGAGGTGATCCCTTGAGGTGCAGCCCCATGTCAAGATCTTGTGATCTACATGAACAAATCTGTCATTTCTTGCAACCTTGGCATAACCATGGCCAATCAACTGTCCTTCTTGCCTCACATTGCTAAACTGACACCCTCATGCTGATTTGTCCTTTACAGCTCAGGGCTCTCAATGGTGCTACCAGATTTCTCAGTTGGTCACTGCAGCACATGATTTGGTTGAACCGTTTATTTAAATTAACATATGGATGAATTTACAGGCAGCACAAAGGGCCTTTATGTAAGTGCTGTCTTTTTAGGATAGGATTTGCAGATATAAACATTACGTGAGAAAAAACAAGTGTAAGGCTAATCATTAAATATAGAGTATATAAAAGAACTCGAGCTTCTTTTCAGTATAATAATGTCTAAATTTAATGTACCTAAATGCTCAAAATCCAAATTCTAAGAAAAAAAGACGAAAAAGAGAGCAGTAATAAAAAAAAGATTATACAACAGTTCATTCTGATCAATTAATTTGGTTGGATAAGAGGCATTCCATGGTTGCTGATACAGAGTGCTTTATAACAGCACTGTTAAATTTAGTTAACTAAACTTCTGTTCATTAAATTTATTATGAATTTATTTCTGCAGTACTGTGTAGACCTATGTAAAGTGGCAAACTAGTCTGCATGAAAATGTTTGTTTTGCCAGTGCTCTCCAAACTTAAAGCACTTATCTCACCCAGGTCTGCACCATGCTTCCTCCGCTCCTCTAGCACAGCTTGGTGGGACCCACCATTTTTCAGGGTACTAGGAAGGCATGCATCATCGACTGCCTTTAAATGACAGCTAAAAATCTATGTCTTCGAGAAGAACTTAAATTTGTTATTTAAAAATATCCTGTAGACTCATATCTGGAAAAAATGGCCTAGCAGACTATTTGAAGTAGCTTGTTTGGCATTGCTCTAAACTGCATACTGCCACACCAAATAACAATCTTTGTGGTGTATAGTCTGTGTAGACTTTGTAGTATATTTGAATGCAACTTAAGACAGAATACATGAAGTCACGGGACTGTAGGTGATTATCAGTCCGACCTTTTTGGCACTAGTTCATCTGCTTGGGGGATGGTCCCCAAACATACAATAAAATAAAAACCCACCCTATTAATATATAAATTATAAGTTTGTGTGTGTGTGTGTCTCAGGCCCCTCTGATGGTCCTTTACTGGTGTCGGGTCAGGGCCTTGGTCTAGACAGTGTGGCGGAAACACTAAAGATCCACCAGGAGAATCAAGTCAGGCTGCGAGGAATGTCTCAGAGTGAGATTCTGGCGGAGCAGAAATTGTTGTTGGCGCAGCTAGGTGAAACTGACCTTCCATTGTCTCTATCTTTATTAACTTAATATGCTTTGTTTACCTGCATCTAATTTAAAGGAATAACTTGTTTTGCTAGATTCCTCATTGTATTGTAAATGAGTCTTATTGAGTGCCTTTTAATAAAAACAATTCACCTTTTTGTCCAGATCCAAGACTGGTGGCTTTTGTAAGGTCACAGAAAGCTCAGAGTGCCTCATCATCCACAGCCTCTTCTACTGAGAAATCAGTGTGTCCTGACCACAATTTATCTGAAAGCAAAGCTCCAGCACCTCAGGATTCAGACTCAGTACCAGACTCTCAGGAGGTTACAATGGATACTGATGAAGAGGATGAAATTGAACCTACTAATCATCAGCCAGTCACTGGTGAGCCCTGTTTTAGATCCTACTTGCTGAACTGTGACTAGAAGCTTGTGATATTTGCAATGCAAGAACACTCCTAGCTAACCTTAACTCCTAGATAACTACTAATATTCAAGTCAAGTCGGATGGACCAAAATAAATTTAGCAATTTAACAGACTAATAATAACAACTACTTACATTGTGTGGTATATTTCAGCGAGCGCTCAGTGCTTGGTTATGTGTGACTATCAAGGTCACGATGTTCAGTGATTGATTGCTGCTTCCTATATACGTATAGTTGTGTATGTGTTGTTGTTGCAGCTTGAAGTAAAAAGAGCTTGTACCGCATCCTGGTCTCCGTAAGTGTTTATTCATGTTATAAGCAACCCACTGCTCTACGGTGTCATGACGAACCTTAGAAACACAACATGGTGTCAGAAGACGGAGTTACGGGGCAAGACTAGGACGGTACTGTGAAATAATTGGACGAAGTTCGTTAAGTATCAACGTGTTATCGCCGTTAAGATAGTCAACAGCGCGATATGGAACAGTTTAATCCACCGTTGCCGCTAACGCTCACAGGCAGCATGGCAGAAAACTGGCGCAGATGGGAACAAAGGTTTCGGCTGTACATGGTCGCTTCAGGTGCGTTAGACAAAAAGGAGGTGGTTAAAAAAGCCATTCTACTTCATACTGTCGGCGAAGAAGCGTTAGAAGTGTATAACACACTCACCGTTACGCCGACCGGAGAAAACGGCGCAGCAACAATGGAGGACTTTATGAAAGCATTCAGGGACTACTGCAGCCCGCAAAAGAATGTTACCAGTTCTGGTCGTACACGATGTCAGCAGGAATATCAGTGGACAGATTCATCACAGAGCTACGCCAAAAGAGCAAAGACTGTGAGTTTGCTGGAAATGACGATGATGTGATCAGAGATAAGTTAGTATTTAGCATAAGTGACACTCGTTTGAAAGAGAGACTGCTAAGAGACACTAACGTAACCCTGCGCAAAGCCTTAGAGATCTGTAGGTCTTCCTAGGCAATGCATGTATCACCTGTTGTCCAGAACACATCTGTGGATGCAGTGAGAAAAGGTACGGTACAGAAACGTACAGGGTGGAGCAAAGGCAAGGCGAACTGCACGAAGCAGGCAACAAATGACTGCCATAAGTGTGGAAGCAAGCATGAGTCCCGACAATAACCAGCTTATGGTGCAGTGTGCCATAAATGTAGAAAGTACAACCACTTCTCGAAGGTGTATAAAGCTGGCGTAGATAAAATCAGTGGCAGTAATGCAAAGACTGTGAATAACAGAGAGTGAAGTGGACTCTTTATACATAGGCATGGTGCAATATGATGGAAAGAAAATGGCAAGACAGACGAAAGGCACTGTATGGCACGAAACAGCCACAATCAGAGGCATTGGGATAAATTTCAAGCTAGACACAGGAGCCGATGCAAATGTGCTTCCCAAGTATTTGAATCAGCAGTTACCTGGTCCATCTCAGTTACGACCCACAAAGACTATGTTAATTGCTTTTGGTGGTGCCCGCCTACCCGTAGATGGCATTGTGTCTTTAGAATGCAGGACAACCAAATGCAAAGCTTTGCTTGACTTTCATATAACCAGCCATGCAGACAAACCAATTCTGGGTGGAGCTGCATGTGAGGAGCTCCAGCTGTTAAAAAGGGTTGAAGCACTCACGGCCAAGTTTTCACACCCAGGACCACCTCCAGCCACCAAAGAGGAGCTACTGCAGAGACATGCAGAGGTTTTCACTGGTCTAGGTGAATTTCCCCGTGTCCACCATATACATATTGACCCAGCAGTCACCCCAGTGATCCATGCATGCAGGAACGTGCCCCTCTCTATCATGGATTCATTACAAAAGACGCTGAGAGAACTGCAGGAAAGGAAAGTGATAGCGCCAGTTTCTTAGCCAACAGAATGGGTTAACAGTTTTGTCGCAACACAGAAGGAAAAATGGTTCGCTTAGGGTGTGCTTGGACCCTTGCGACCTGAATCAAGCAGTTAAACGGCAGCACTACTCCATTCCTACTCCCAAAGATGTGCGCAGCAAATTAGCTGGGAAATCCATCTTCTCCATGTTGGATGAAAAGGATGGATACTGGCAGATCAAGCTGGATGAGTCGTCATCAAAGCTCTGCATCTTTAATACGCCGTGGGGTCGCTTTCGCTTCCTCAGACTCCCTTTCGGGATCAAGTCTGCCAGTGAAGTATTTCAGCAAAAGAACTGTGAGACTTTCGGTGACATCCCAGGTGTACACATCATGGCCGATGACATGATTATTGCAGCATCGTCGGAGCGTGAACACGACGAAATCCTGCAAGAGGTAATGGAGAGAGCAAAAACATCAAACGTAAAGTTTAACAGAGCCAAAATTCAGTTCAAAGTAGACACAGTAAAATACATGGGACATATCAGAACAACAGCTGGTCAGAGAGCAGATGAAGCCAAGATCAAAGCAATTATTGACATGCCAACCCCAACGGACAAACAAAGTCTCCAACGTCTGTTAGGGATGACAAAATTTCTGGCACAGTACATTCCAAATGAAGCTTCACTAACAGCTCCTCTCAGACAGCTACTGAAGAAGGATGCAGTATGGCAGTGTTGTCCTAATCACAGCACAGTGCTGAAGACGCTAAAAGACACACTCACACAAACCTCGGTACTCAGGTACTATGATCACAAGAAGCCACTCATACTACAAGCGGATTCCTCAAAAGACGGCCTGGGAGCCTGTCTGCTGCAAGAAGGCCACCCAGTGTGCTATGCCTCACGTGCACTCACAGACACTGAAAAAAGGTATGCACAAATTGAGAAAGAGTTACTTGCCATTGTGTTTGCATCTAAGAGATTTCACCAGTATGTCTACGGCAGACGGGTAACCGTGCAATCCGATCACAAGCCACTAGAAATCATCATGCGCAAGCCGCTGAGCAAAGCACCAGCAAGACTGCAAGGAATGTTGCTACAGTTACAAAGGTATGACCTTCGTGTCACCTACACACCAGGCAAGGACATGCACATCGCGGACACTCTTGTCACGTTCTACAGTAGTCAGGGACAGTGAGCATGTCGATGAGAACCCCTGCATTGAGAAAGTTGTGTATGCTTTAGAACCTACAGATGCTCTGAGTGAAGAAACACTCAGGGGACTGAAAGAAGCAACAGCTGCAGATAGTGTGTTACAGGCTGTGTGTGAGAAACACATGAAAGGCTGGCCTACAAAGAAGCGCAGTCTTGACAGGTCACTACACAGCTACTGGCCAATGCGAGACATCATCAGCATCCAGAATGACATTGTCATGATGGGAGAGAAAATTGTCATACCCCAGAGTTACAGGAAAGTGATTTTGGAAAGACTACATCTTGCACACCAAGGAGTGCAACGTACAAAAGCCAAAGCAAGAAAAGTCCTTTATTGGCCTGGCATGGCACGAGACATAGAGACTATGATTGAGAAGTGTGTGCAATGCCAGCAGTTGCAACCAAAACATCAGCGAGAGCCGCTCATCCCTCATCAGGTTCCAGAGCTTCCATGGATGAAAGTAGGAGCAGACATTTT
This sequence comes from Scorpiodoras heckelii, assembly GCA_028566435.1. Classification (NCBI taxonomy): domain Eukaryota; kingdom Metazoa; phylum Chordata; class Actinopteri; order Siluriformes; family Doradidae; genus Scorpiodoras; species Scorpiodoras heckelii. The sequence goes on from JAOVVH010000002.1 coordinate 9,188,713, forward strand.
TGAGCTGAAAGGTCAGTCATATCTCCTGCTAGTTGATTATTTGTCCAAGTACCCAGAAGTGCTCAATCTGCCTGATACAACAGCTTACACAGTCATTCAGAAGATGAAGTCAGTTTTTGCAAGACACGGTATCCCCAGAGAGCTGGTGAGCGATCACGTCCCATTTGCCAGCTATGAAATGAAATCATTTGCAGCTTCATGGGAGATCAAGCTCATACACTTCAGCCCAGGTTTCCCGTCTTCCAATGGAATGGCCGAGAGATCAATAAAGACTGTGAAACATGCGCTGAAGAAAGCAATGCAGACTGGCACTGACCCACATCTGGTGCTTTTGTCGCTGAGAAACACACCGGTGACGGGACTGAACATGTCACCTGCACAAATGTTAATGGGAAGAGTCCTGAGAAGCACACTTCCATGCTCCAGTGATGTGCTGAAACAATCCGCACCACAGCATGTCCACGACAGAATACGTGACCTGCGGTGTCGCCAGAAGCAGCACTATGTCCAGCGTGCAAGGCCACTCCCTGTTCTGAGCCCTTGTGACACTGTGCACATGCAGACACGTCGACGTTGGGAGCCTGCAGTCGTCATCCGGCAGAGAGATGAACCGCGCTCCTACACTGTACAAACACCAGCGGGTAGGACACTCAGGAGGAACAGACGGCATCTGAGAAAGATACACCCCAGTCTGTTCAAGGACACTCACCTTGATGATCAGATTGATTCAGAAGTATCGCCTTCTCAGACATCCGAGTCAGACCCACCACAGAATGACACACCACATGATCCACCTCCTTTGAACACAGACGATGTTCCTACATGCTACACCAGATATGGTAGGTTCAGTCAGACGACCTGCCAGGTACAGAGACTGATCCTGTGTTAAGTGGTTAATATATGTTAGTTAAAAGGAAAGAAAGCTTTAAGTTGTAAAGACTTATTTTGAAGACTTATGTTGTTTGTTATAGAAGCCTGTACATAAGTTTGAACAAAACACAACACCAGGTTTGGTAACACAAATGGATTGAACATAGAGTGGGGTCAAAATGGAGTCCACTAGTGAAAATGTTTTTTTATTTTGCGTTCTTTTCTAATTTAATGCAGTAATTTTAATTGCAAATTAGATTAATGACAACAACTCAAGTGAAAGGTCTTGGAAATATTTACATGGATTTCAGAGTTTCATTATTTGTTTTTTTTTTTTTTGCTTTTGCTATAAATGACATTGTGCCCTTGGTGGTGTGGACTCCAAAAGTTTATGCAAAACCTTATGATCCATTTTAGTTTAAATCCATTAAAGTGTTGTTTGGACACATGCTTCAGTAGAAGAGATTAGACATGAGGAAAATCTGACATTTGTACTAAGCAGTTAACATGCTCAATATCACGATTTAAATAGGAACCTAGAAATAGTGCAGAATACTGAATAGTAAAATATGCAATATCTTGAAAATTTACTTTCTGTGTTTTGAATATTGCAAAATTCTAATTTGTTTATTCATTAATTCATTAATTTCCTATTTTAAATGGAAAAAAAATCGCAGCTTTACAATGGTGCTCACACTGAAGTACTAGAAAAACTGGTAACTGGAGCAAAATACACATTAACGCAACCTACGCACGTCATTGGTTGCATCCATCAGTTCATATATATATAAAGCGATAGACATCTATGGAAGCTTCTAGAGCTGTTTCCGCCATGAGAATGGCAAGTTATCATGATTTTGTTTTTTTCAAGGTTTTATAGTTGGAGTTCGTGAGATGGGTCATGGCATGTTGGAGATAGAAGCAAAGTCTGGATTTTCATGTATGAGCATTTCAAGGGTGTACCGTCACTACAAGAGTTCCAGCAAAACCTCGAATTCCAGCAAAACCTCGAATCAGCAGAGTGGCTGTAAAAAGACTGCGTGAACCTGACTAGTGTCGGCTGGCAAGAATCGTTTCACATGATAGGCGTACAACACTGCCTCAAGTAACATCGGAATTCAATGCTGGGGCCTCAACAAATGTCTGCATGAGGACTGTGCGGTGTTCCCTCCAAGATCCTCTGGGGGACCTACCAAGTATTAACAGAATATACCAGTTTTTCTGGTACTTCAGTTTACATTGTCTGCAAACAACTGGTGGTGGGAGTGATTTTGAAAATTATTTACAAAAAATGTTTAGTATTATGTATTCACCCGATTACTGAAAACCCCAAAATTAGTTCAAGGAGATATATTTATATCTCTGTTTTGCGTCCTAGTGGAATAATAAAGTCTAGACCTATTCAAATCCTTCAATTTAGTTATGCTCTATGACATGATTTTTATTTGGTGGACTTGACTAGAACCCAATAGAATAGTATTGTCAGCCATAAGTCGTGGCATCCCTGGTTTAAATGCTACATGGGATTTTACTGCTGGCCATGTATTCATTTTTGAAACAACTGGATGACTTGAGAACCAGTTACATTTCCCATATCTGGAGTAAAAACACACAACCTGAATTCAGAGGAGACAAGAAGACCTGGAACTCATTTCAGACATAGTGCTAAATGTGCCAAAAGTGCAACAGGAAGCCATAAAGATAGGAGGTGGCCTACCATCCATTCTTGGCTTATAGCACTGCAAGTGAAATGGTCTGAGAGGCTTTCAGGTTCTCCATCCATCCATCCATCCATCCATCCATTATCTTCTGCTTTTCCAGGCTGCGTGTCACGGGGACAGCAACCTAATCAACCACCTCGGCCAGACTGATGGACAAGTCGCCCCCAGCATCCACAGACTCTGCTTCCTCTACAGATGACGTGCTGGTGGGATTGAGAAGATCCTCAAAGTATTCCTTCAACTGTCCGATGACGTTCCAAGTCGACGTCAACAACTCCCCACCTGCACTGTATACAGTGTTAGTAGGAAGCTGTTTTCCCCTGAGCCGCCTGATGGTTTGTCAGACCCTTCTTGGAGCTGACTGAAAGTCTTTTTTCAGGCCTCACGGCACTCCTCACATACCCGAGTTTTTGCCTCAGCAATAGAAAAAGCCGCTGTGTGCTTGGCCCTTCAGTACCCGTCAGCTGCCTCCAGAGTCCCACAAACCAACCAGGCCTGGTTGGACTCTTTCTTCAACTTGAGAGCCTCCCTCACCAATTGGTTCCACCACTGGGTACAAGGGTTGCTGCCCCGTCAGACAACAGACAACCTTGTGGCCACAGCTCCGATCAACCGCCTCGGCAATGGAGGCCCGGAACATAGCCCATTTAAACTCAATGTCCCCAGCCTCCCCCGAGATGAACCGCAGGTGCAGAGAAACTACCATCTCATCTACTGGGGAAAACCCCAATAGACAGGTGCCAAGCCATGAGGCTATAAGCAACCCCACTCTTGCCTGATGCTTCTCACCCTGGGCAACTCCATAATGGAATAGCATCCAGCCCCTATCTAGGAGACTGGTTCCAGAGTCCACGCTGTGCGTCGAGGTGAGCCCGACTATATCTAGCCGATATCTCTCAAATTCGCGCACCAGCTCAGGCTTCTTTCCCACCAGAGAGGTTACGTTCCATGTTTCAAAAACCAGTTTCAGTAGCTGAGGATCAGAACTCCTTCAGCCACTACCCAATCCACAGTGCACCAAACCTCCATTACTGCCTCTCCCACAGGTGGTGGGCCCATAGGAGAGTGGACCCTTGTAGCTCCCTCGGGCTAAGCCAGGCTGGGCCCCATGAGTGAAGGTTCAGCCACTAGGTGCTCGCCTAGGAGCCCCTCCCCCAGGCCTGGCTCCAGGGTGGGGCCCCGGTGACCCTATTCTGGGCAAGGGACACTGGATCACTTTTTGTCTGGCCTGTTGCACAGGAGCAAGTTGCCTTGGGAGACCCTACCAGGGGCTATTGCCCCCGACAACATAACTACTCATGCAGGCACGCAAACCCCTCCACCATGATCAGGTTGTGATCCAAAGAGGTTTTACGGTGTCATATGAGGACAACTGGTTAAAAGTGATGATGAGGGGAAAAATCAATAAGCTTAGATGAATTCCAGAAAAGCTGTGGATCTGCCTCATGGGGATTCAGTTTATTACAGCATAATGCCTTGATTGAACATGCTCCTGGATGGGGTGGATGTAAATATCCAGTTGCATGAGGAATGAGGCAGAAATGTTTTTATAGTGTTTTACTGACATGAAAAATGGTTTGGTGGTTGAAGACCTAAAAGTAAAAACAGTATCTTACCAAGTATTACCATGAGGAATATGGGTTCTTCATTTTCATTTGTAATTTGTAAATGTAAAATCCTTTTTATAGACATTTTTGTCTATTTTTTATAAAATAGCAGACAGCAGGTGCATTTAGCCTTACTCCTGTAGATTCACATAGCAGTTTATGACAAAGCACATTTCTTTCATGTTCCTCTCTCAGCTCTAGTGACTTTCAGATGGGTTTGATTCAATCTGGCCTACTGCCAGCTCTTATTTCCCTTGTCCTAGCAAGAAATATAACTGCATGTGTGCACTAATGTGCATTTGGCAGAGAATGTTCAGCTGAACTGCAAGATCTCCCTGCCAGAGTCATTGATTTCTATTAGCCTGATTAGTTCAAGCAAACCAGAGCTAGCCCTAATTTGTCTTCAAGGGAAGGATATAAGGGAGGGGTTGCAGAACAAGAGTATCGCTCTTAATATGTATAAAGTTAACAGAAGCTTATTCTGAATTTTTTTTTTCTGGCAGGAAGGCACTTATTATTATTATTATTCATTATATATTATTTATTATAATATTATTATGTTACACTGTGCAGAAGTCTTAGGCACCCTATTGTACTTAGGTATAACTTATGTTATTGATGTTTTTTTATTTTGAGATCTTCATTACTGAGTCAGTACAAAAAGGTTTTATATTTCCAAATATTACTTTTCCAACAAAAAAATTAATGCACAAAAATGTTTGTGGCAGATTCTCCAAGACGCTCAGTAAAATGTAAAAACTGATTTCCTTATAAAACTGCACACATTTTACCTGGGAACACTGTTTAAGAAAAAGACACACCAAATATTGACCTTTAGTTTATTACTGTTTACCTCACTTTATAGTGTTTTCTTTTATGTAGAAACATCTTCATTATTTTTGAAGGCATCTTTGCTTCACAGCAAGTCTTTGCATGTGCCGAAGACTTCTGCATTGTACTGTACAGTAATTAGCTGGTAAGTTTTAATGAGCATCTTGGAGAATCTGCCACAGCTCTTCTGGAGACTTTAACTGTCACACTTACTTCTTTTTTTGCATGCAAAACCCAGCAGCCTTCATTATGTTTTTTTGTCTGAAAAGTGGTCTGATATATGTGATGTGTTGCTTTCATTACTGACATTTTTGTGTAACATTTTATTTTTTTGTTGGAAAAGTAACGTTTGGAAATATAAAATCTTTTTGTACTGACTCAATAATGCAGAGTTAAAAAAAAGCCACCCATCAATAACAAAAGTTGTAACTAAAAATATTAGGCTGCCTTAGACATTTGCACAGTACTGTATATCACCCATAATAAAACCCTTATTAAGGCTAGATTTTCAAGTTGCTGTATGCATGAAAGCTTTTCATTTTTTCACACATCAGTGTGCAAAAATTTCATTTATTTATTTACGAAATATTTTAGCATGGTCACACTTTTGCACAATACATGTTTTGTTGCATATAGTTAATGTTAATTAATGAAAGTCAGCGTAAAGTGTTAAAAACTGTTTTAATTGAATTAAATGTTCATGCAGTGGAACAACTACCAATCAAGCCTGAGAAAGAGTGGCTACACATGGACAAACTGGAACCAGAGAAACTAGAATGGATGAGGGATTTGCCTACCCCTAGGAAGCAGAGCACCAAAAAGGTAAAAGGAATAATTTGAGAAATGATGTTGATGGGCGTTCTTCTTGATGCTGTGGATGTTGCAAGAAAAACGTTGCATGCTGTAATTAGCTTGCACAAAGGCTGACACACAAAGGTTTTGTGTGTATTGAAATGTCAGGCTATGCAGGCACGTTTCGACTTTTCTGGCATCCTTCTGCCTCCCACGGAAGACTTGCCTACCCATCTTGGCCTGCATCATCATGGGGAGGAGCCAGAGGTCAGTTAATTACCCAACATTTGTTTTTGTCCATTTCATGTCATAATGTTAGATAACTCTTCATATCAGCATGTTGTATGCAAACCTCTTCTTGTTTTTCCTTCTTTCCGGGTCTAGTTGGCAGGTTACTCTCTGCAGGAGCTTTTTCTCCTCTCTCGCAGTCAGCTGATCCAGCAGAGGACCCTGGCTCTGAACACTTTGGCCCACATCCTGTCAAAGGTAAAATCTATAACGCCAGTTCAGATTACTTTTTAAAAAAAATTGCCTTCAGCTGCTACAGGTCACTCACAGAACAAAATGTAGTGGGGGAAAATCCTTCCTTTTCATAGAGTGGAAAAAGCACTGAAGTGTCTGAGACTGTTATGTCATACTGACTTCACAGTGCTGTCTAAAATGTTCTGTTCTGAGCTTGAAGAAAGCCAAGGTGTTTCATGAGTCAGTCTCTTAAAGGTTGCAAGGGGAAAACTGGCTTTTAGGAGGGTTTCTAATGTGTTGGTCTATGACTCTATCATAAAACAGAGACCATAGACCCTGTTATTTCAGTCCTGTGTTTGAGGACACGTGTAGACAAGATAATGTTGGAGGTAGTACGGAGAAAGCACATGAAAAGGAAAGCTTTGCAGACAGATGCAGGAAAGCTTTCAAATATAAATGTACTTGAATAATAAATCAGCTTCTGGTATTTGTGGTGATGATTAAAGCAGCATTGAGGAAGCATGTACTCAGTGGCATGGCTTAATTAGCTAAACAAGGATAAGGAATGGTCTTTGTTTTTCACACTTATGAGGGGTGAAAACAGTAAGATTCACCAGTTTAAAATAGATTAGATTGGTATAGTTGTGTTGCTATGCAATGTTAAAGAATGAAGTAATTATTTTTCACACAATGCTTTGCTGTATGTGATTTGTCTAACATATTTTTCTTATTCATGATCTATTTACACTGATCAGGCATAACCTTATGACCACCTCCTTTTCTCTACACTCATTGTCCATTTTCTCAGTTCCACTTACCA
>JAOVVH010000002.1:9216671-9230253 GCA_028566435.1 Scorpiodoras heckelii
TCCAAAGACATGCATGGTAGGTTCATTGGCGTTTCCAAATTGTCCCTGGTGTGTATGTGAGTGTGTGTGTGTCCCGCCACCCCGCGGCCGGGGGGGAGGGTTGCGGCAGGAAGGGCATCCGGCGTAAAAACAGTGCCAGATCGAGGTGAAAAAAAACAAAAAACTGTCTATGGCAAACAGTTCTAGACATCATGGAAGGCTGCCCATATCAGATGTAAATTAACTGAGTTTCTTTAAGCTGTCCATTCTGGAAATCTCCAGGCTGTCCATGGGTGGCCACCCTCAGCAGGAGTGTCTTGTATCTGGAGTCTCATGGTGTCTTGGGTGTAGCACATGTTGCTTGATCATGTGGTGATGGTGGTGGTGGGGTACTTGGTCTGCAACAATATTTAGGTAGGTTTTACATGTCAAATTGACATCCACATGAATGCCAGGACCGAAGGTTTCCCAGCAGAACATTGCCCAGAGCACCACACTGCTACATTCGAGCCTTCACAGTGCGAAGATGTTAGTTTTTGTGAAACACTGCTGAAGTGCCTCATCACTGGAACAATGCAAACGAGTTTGTAGCAAATGTTGGATCTTTTAACAAGAGAGCCCATTTTCCTGAACAGAGTGATCACAGGAGATGAATCACGGGTGTTCGAGTACAATTCTGAGACAAAAAGACAAAGTGCTGAATGGTACACGACAACATAACCTCACCCAAAGAAAGCTCACATGAGCACATCAAAAATCAAGTTACTGTTCATCATATGTTTTGATTCTCAAGGGATCGTGCATAAAGAATTTTTACCAGAAGGCCAAATGGTAAATGGAGCTTTTTGGCTTGGAGTTTTGGAATTTTTGAGGAAAAGAGTTTTCCGTGCACGCCGTCAGATCACCTGTTCGTGGATCCTATATCATGACAATGCCCTGAGTCACACTTCATTGGCTGGAGAGAATTTTAGAAAAAAAAACATCTACATCCACCCTATAGTCCTGACTTGATGCCATGTGATTTCTTCTTGTTCCCCAAGATTAAAACACATCCACATGTGTAAGCCATACAGAGCATGGGAATTTCATTCTCATTACTTTCTGGACAGACCTTTTGTATATGTATTTACATGTGTGTGTTGTGTACAGTCCTAGCACTTTTGCATAGTACAGAGATTCCCTGTACATTGCTCTTTAAAATTTTTATTGAAGCTGGCACACATAAGTTCTGAACACCCTACTTTTCTGGTTGATACAAGAATTTTACTGTCTACAGCAAGCTGAAGCACCTTATACCTCTCCATGTCACAAGAGCTAAAGTGGCCAGTTTTCCAATATCAAGCTGAGCAAAAAGAACCTTCATCAAACTTTTTCATTTACTTTTCTTCAAGGTGTGCTCTGATTCAGGCTCTAAATTGAAGTAAAAAAAAATAAATAAAGAATTCCAGCTGTAATGCCAGGAACTGCACCAAATTTAACAACAGGGTCACGCTCACCATTTTGGGCTGTGTGAAAAGGAAGCACTACTAAAACCTTTTAGAGTACACCAAACGTACACCTATTGCAATGCCAGTAACCAGATTTTTTCTTCACTGCTGTGCCATAACACGACTGAACAAACTGCACACACTTTTGTCACTAAACCTTTTTAACACAATTATTTGCAACAAGACGTATCATCTGCTTTCATCTTTAGCAGAATGTGACTAGTTTTCATCAGCTCAATATTTCATTTTGTTTTATTTAAAGCTTTTTTTTTTTATAAATAAGAAAATAAATAAATCAAACACAAGGAAAGCAACCCCACTCCCCACCTTCATGCCTATCCTTGTTCTATTTACTCTACATGGGTCATCTCTAATAGCCATCTTTTAAAACAAAGGGTAGGATTTCCATTTGAGAAGAATCAACATCCTAGCTTCATATCTCACTGATTATGTTGATGAGTTTGAGAAGAATTGCCCACAGAAACAGAAAGGCAGGGCCTCTTTAATCACGAACACTCATGTATCAACAAAATCATGTCCTTAAGTGACAAAAGGGTATCTGAACAAGGTCTGGGGTTTTGGGGTATATTGCCAGTGTGAGGTGTTTCTGAGCATTTTGTGAGTGGTGCAGATAAATCTGAATAGCTAAAGAGACTCTGTGATTATAGGGATGATTTAGAAGCTATTCATGGCTCTATAATGACATGCCTTCCAATTATCTGTAGCTGACTCACATTCCCTAGCTCTCATCTTCCTTTATCCTTAGTTCTTTCTCTCATCACTTGGATGACTATCTATTTAACCCAGCTTTGTTCACAGTGTAGGGCAGCACAGTGGCACAGCCTCACAGCTACTGTCTGTGTGTAGTCTTGCATGTTCTCCCTGCATCCACATGGGTTTCCTCTGGGTTCTCCAGTTTCCTTCCAGCTTGCAAAACCAGCTGTTATGTTGATTGGCTGTGCTAAAATTTCCCACAGGATAGACTGTGGATCCACTGTGAGTGTTTAAGATGAATGAATAAATGATCATTATTCCTAGTTTAAACTGCTTTTGTTCCAGTAAAGACTACATACATTTTCCTTCAGGCAGATTAGTATAATAACAACATTGATGGTTTGGAAGACATCCAAGCTTTCCGTCCATGCGTAGAGTGCAGGACAATTCAGCGTGCAAGCAGTTGGAGGTGCTGTTGAGATGCCCTGAGTTTCACGAACAGCAGCTGAGGTGAATAGTGAGTCCTAGTAGAATAAGAGCACTGTGTTAAAGGAACTAAATTGATGTCACCAGGTTGTAATGTCGTTATCTATAGCAGTAATTTGGTGGAACTTATTACATTATGAAGTGCGTGGTACTCTGGAGCCACAGACAATACTCAGATTGAGAACAGGGTATTTTGACATGAAAGTGGAAAAAAGCATGGAAGCATACATGTTGGCACCACAATGTTCTCAGCCTGTGTAACCCTCTGAGAAGATGTGGGTGGATTACACAGCTTAGCAAATACTGAGCAAGTCAGTGATGAAATTGAGATTTTTAAATAACCCAAAATCAGTCAGAATCTGCAGACTATTTGGTTTTTTAAGTGTCTTTCTCCTCCCTGTGAGTAGAAAGTAGAACATGTCTTGTTCACTGTGTTTGCCATGGGACATTAGCCGGTGCCAAAAATACAGATTCAATAAGGATCCAATTGAGGTTCAGGTTGTCTGGTCATGCAACAACAGAAAAAGAAGAGATTGTATATGTTGTTTCCTAGTGACTGACTATTAGACTTCACATCAGAAGTTGTGTATTGATTTCTTTAGATACATTCAGCTTTCTTGTCATTGCTCAGTATTAGTACTAGGCAACGAATTGCTCAGTACATTATTCTCAGTAGATGTATTGTAACTGAATCAATCTTGTACAGTCCTTTATAGCTTTTGCCTTATTCATGGACTTTATTCCACAATGTGTCCACGTGACACAGAAGCCTGTTGTTCTAAGGAAATAAGTCAAAAGACTTCAAATCTCATGAAGAATGTGAATGAGTGTATTGCGCACTACTCTTACACTTTGCTCCAAAATGGTGAGCACACGTCAGGAAAATGAGCAAAATGAACAAACCACACTGGAATGTTTTATAGTTTGATTTGAACACTTAACATATTAGCACATTTTTTATTCAAAGATTTTCTCAAGTAGTGCATTTGTTATTGCAAAACACTAGTTTCAAAGTATCAGCACCCCACAGTTAATATTATAGTTAAGGGAATAACAGTAAAGAATGAGATCTTCTTACTCAGCATAAAGGTAATTGAACTGCTTTGGTCATTTTTAAATAATTTGCTTGAATTTGCAGGTCAACAACATTCTTGTCACAGCTTCAGACACTCAAACCTAACACAGGCCTGAGTGTCAGGTCTGAGTCACATGGCATCTTCCTATTAAGGTATAGCCCATGGAAGCAGGAAATGGACTAGACATTCAAAAGAGTTTGTCATCTTAAATGGTCTTAAGGAGTGTTGGTGAGTTTGCCCAAATGTTTAAAGTAAACATTATTATTTAGAAAAACAAATTCTTAATTTTTTTTTTAGTTAAAAACATATCATATTTTATATAGTAGCTTTTACTAATTGCCATAAAGTATAGATTTGGAGATTGCTTGTAATTGTATTGTTTTTATTTTAAGTCCTTTAAAAATATTGTGCCTCTAACAGATTCTCTACATCTTGACCTCGGTGGTCATTCATCCATCTTCATTATTTACTTTATACTGGTGTTCCAGTGAAGCCAGTACTTATCTCAGAACACTGGGCATGATGCAGGAATACAGTGGATTGGATTCCAGTGCATTGCAGGGCACCACATACACATTTACACACTAATTCACATCTATAGGTCAATTTAGTGTAGCCAGCCCATCTACTGGCATGCTTGGTGGGAGGTAGGACGAACCTGGAGAACCTGCAGGAAATCCACATGGACATAGGGACAGTCAGAAAAAAAATAGAATGTGATGCTTGTAACCCAGTAAAAAAAAAAAATGAGGGCAGAGGCAAAATAAGGCAAGTATTACAAGTAACACTGTTCTGGAAGGTTCCACAGTTAGCAGTTTAAATGGTAACAGGTGAGGTCATCAAGACTGAGTATAAATGGAGCATCCACCAAAGGCTTAGCAAATAAAGATGGGTTGTGGTTCATCACTTTGTGCCAAAACTCATGAGAGAATTGACAGTCATGCTTCTCAGCACAAGATTGCAAAGAATTTGTCTTTCATCCAGTTACAGTTAATAATATCATGAAAAGGTTCAGGGAGTCAGGGGAAATCTTGGTGTGTAAACTCCATGGGTGGAAACCGCTGCTGAATGTTTGTGACCATCGAGCCCTCAGGCAGTATTGTTTGAGAAACCGTCATTATATTGTTTTTTGTATTTAGAAAATACAGTTAGGTTTGTCATTGAAAACACTGAAAATCTTTTCAGTCTCCTTTTGTCTGTTAAATAAAGGTCCAAATGAAGTAATGATTCACAACAAATAATTGAATTAAACTATAACAAATTAATTAAATTAAATTACAGATTAAATTCAGGATTTGAGTGTCCCAACTTTTCTGGAAATGGGGTTTATACCTAAACATGGCAGAATGAACTAATCTAGCCTTTTATGTGAAAGAAATATAGTCTTTTTTGTTGAACTGGAGTAGAGATGTACCATAATAAGGATAATTAAATGAACCATTCCAAAGGGCAGCTGGCATGTTACAGCGCGTATTTGACATTTACAGAGAATGAAAAAGACTCAAAGCTGAGAGAGTTATTCATCTCACACTACTTCGCCTTAAATAGGACAGAAAAAACATTAATTTAATAATTTACTCTGCATCAAAGTAATCCATAGTGTTTTAAATGCGTACGTTTGAAGCCTCTTTGGCTTTTTCTTAATGATTTTGAAATTGAGAGATAATAAATGGAAAAACTAATGAAACATTTTGCATGCACGTTTACACTTATTGAATGCACAGATTTAACAAGAGTATTTCATACCACGTATCTATGTATGCATTTATTATGTGGGTTGTAAGGAGGTGATTCATACTACACAGAGCATTTACTTTGACCACAGTAGAAACCAAGGACACATAACACTGCGCATCATCTGTGTCCATGCTAGTCACTGATGATAGTTCAAATATTGATTGAGATGGGCTGCAAAAACAAATCATCTTTTAAACTGTTTCATTAATGAATTAATAGAATAGTGCATGTTATCATAGGAAAATACTGTAATCAACAACACTGTGTCAGCCAGGCTCTGTCTTTTACTCTTTTTTTAAGTTAATGAAAAATGTCCTCTGTGCTGAAGATTCTCCTGTGCCAGAAAATGTGTAACTATTACAATGCCCGAGAAAAGTTAAATAACCTAATATATAAATAATGATATATTTTTGTTTGTTAAATGACAACACGTTTTAAAAATGAATGTGATTGTGTTGTTATTATGGAAACAATAAAATATTAGTCCAAGTGAATTAATTTAAACCTGTGGTTTGAATTACAGCTATCACAACAGTCAGAGCTGCTCTTATAGAAATGAACTACCATCAACTTCTGACCAATCAGATTCAAGAATTCAAAAACACTCTGATACAGATTCAATGATGTACAGTTAGTGCAAGTAATATGCACAAGCTATAGGTGCCATGCTTTAAAAGTCAAAGACTTTTGGGCCATGTGAGGATTAACAGTATCAAATCCCAATTTTCAACGATTAACGTAAGAATCCTTACCCCGTTCAGACCAGAACTCTCATCCCTATTACTCATGTACATAGGTACACACAGACAAACTGACATACACACACCCCCTGCTGAAAACACGTCATTATCCACATTTCAGGTTCCTGTTCTCTGTTTGCTAACACAGTGCAGCCATTTTTTTTCAAGAGCCCTCTCTCTAAGTGACATTTATAAGCTCATATACAAATACTAAGGAAATCGCTTTGGGGTGAAAGACTGCTAATTGGATAATTGTTTAACATCATTGTCTCTCCAGTAGCATCATCTGCCTCTTAGGATTTGCCTTGAGGCATGAGGTTAATGCAGGCTAATGAGTAGGAAAAATGTGACACAGTGGTCAGAGCTGTCTGTTAGAGAAATGCTCCCCTAGGCAATAGTCTTCGACTCTGTTCATGTTGATTCACAAGGCTGCTGGCAAGATCACGCTTTTTGAGTTAGTGTACTGAGGGTTCCAATTAGTGATGTTGCCTTGCTGGTCTCAGCCTGACCTTCTAAGTGTCTGGGCTAATCAAAGACTTTGTAGAAATCACTTCAAATCCATATGAGATGGTCTCTGGCTAGACTGGCAGTTCTTGAAGATCAGCTCTTGTTTAAGTTTAAACAGGGTCTTTGGTATCTATCGAACAGTTTTACATTGAACATTATCCATCTTTTTCAAATATTAGGCTCATTATTTAAATGTGTACATTAAGGCTATTGAGGCTATTAATGGCAGCCTCAGAGCTTTTTATTCTTGGACTTTCCACTTATCAAGCACATTATAGTATTTATAGGCCTAATCATTTTGAGTGAGTTATGGAACTCAACCATAAATATAATAGCTTATAACAGTACTTCCAAATTATGTACAAACTACACATTTATTCATGAGATCTGTAATTTTGTATGGCACTATCGGCAATGGCAAATTACAGTATAAATTTAGAGGTGTAGATAGTAAGACAGTTTTTGCAAACTTAAAAAACCCTCTCCTGCAAATGTGCCACACTGCAAAAAAATGACATCTTAGCAAGTGAAAATATCTTGAATATAGTAGATTTGATTTTTTTTTATTTCCTTTTATAAGGTTGCAATAAGATTTTTAAACTTATATCTGGACTTTTACTTTAATTCCAAGCTTGAAGTAATGTTATTCTATTGACAGATAATTTTGCAGATTTTAAGCATTTATTTCTTGTTCTAAATGCACATTTATTTCTTATTCTAAAAGTCAAGAAATAGATTTAATAGTCTTATGTTTGTTTACTGTAATCTTATAATAGGAAATGCTAGAAATATCTGATTATATCCAACATAGTTTCTTACTTTCTAAGATTTTATCAGTGCAGTCTAGTTAATCTTCTTTGACTATACAGCATGATCTTCCTTCATCAAGCTCTGCAAATGCCCCGACAATAACAATAAAAATAACTTTTGTCCAAGCGATTGGCCTTGAATCATTGGCATGAAAGCATGCCTTCTCTCATTCGCTCACTCATTCTGACGCAGATTTTCAATTTCCTTTTGTTAGTATCTACTTTTAAGCATTTTCTTTTCGATGGGCTTATATTCCTGTTATAAGCAATACAGCATAGCTCATCCAAATGCAGTCAACGTCACAGCAGGGCTAATAAATTTTAGTTTAATAGGTTCCTTTTTGATTGAAGTATACTTTAAGGCTATTTCAGGGATAGAAATTAGTATCAAGAAGGTCTAGAGGGCAGGTGCATCCCATACTGACACTATTAGTATCTGCTCCATTTCCCAGAATCCATCACCGAGTACAAACATGGCCACTGAATATGCAATGTCCCATCTGCCGCTTACGTTCACCTAACTGCTGATTACACACCTGGGACTCATTGCGTCTCACAGTGTATAAGCATGTTTGTTTGGTCCACTCAAGGCAGAGTTTCATTCAGCGTAATCATCTGTCAATTCCCAGCCATTTGATTTATGTGTTACTATCTTGCCCTTGACCCTTGACATGTATTTTGATCTGTTGATTTCTCAATTTGCATCATTATTGTTATTGTAGATCGACTGACCTGTGCCTGTTTTCTGACCACGAGTTTGCTTATTGTTTTGGACTTGTGTGCCAGTTCTTAAATAAATGCTGACCTGAATTTCCATCCACTCACATCTCGAGTTTTTCTGTTTGTTTTGTTTTTTTATTGTCACTGCTCCTGTTACAGTTCCTGGGGAGTCATATGCAAGTGCAAATAATCTTTATTAATGTTTTTTTAATAAAAGAAACACTAATAAAACAAATCCAGGCAGAGAAAGAACAACAAAAAAATATTAGGAGAAACAATAACAAGGCAGAATTGTCCACAGGGATGTGACACACAATCATGATTTTGTAATCTACTCTGTAGCATTATCAAATATTAACAAAGAGCATAAAATTAAGATTGCCAGTGTTGTGTTACATTTGATTAAACATTTTACATTGAATTACTATAAAGAACAAAAATAAAAATTGATGAAGTGTAAAAATTAACACAATACACACAATATGTAGGAAAGAGTTCCCAAATGATCAGTGATTTTTTTTTAACCATTTGGACGGTTGGCTGGACTGATATTGGGGGGAAAGTGTTCGATTAATGGCCCTTAATTATACAATTATTATACGGGTCAAAGCACTGCGCATGTTCTAATCACCGTAATTAGTTTCTACTGGCATAAAAACCTCTTTTCTCCTATATCTCTGCTGGGTTAAAAGGAACTAAGAGGTGGAAAAACTTAACCATGCCTAGAGGCAAATCAATAGCATCTCTGTCAAATGTTACTATACACAATAAATTGGCACAGTATGACCTTAATCTCATTTAGTAATCTTGTGTGCTGTATTCCTGTATGTGTGTTGTAGAGCTAGTTGATCACTGTAGCATTTAACAGCTATGACACACTTAAAGAAATTAAGTAAAGTCTATCTAACATCTCTCAATACATTACACATCTAATTACTTTTTTTTAAAGTGAGTAATGTTACCCCATCATTGTTAGTAGGCAATTCTTCATCATCTTAATAATAATAATTATTCTTAATAAATCAGCATGACTAATTAACTGTTACTTATTCAGGGAAACAAGATTGATCATTTCATTAAAAACAAATCATATGTTCAAAAAATAACCCTCTTAAGCATGTCAATAATTTATTGATCAAATTCTCAAACTGCTACACAGCAGAACACAGCCACAGAAATGTTGGCACTATTTTTTTAAGGTTTCTATTTTACAATAGCTCATAAGCTATTTACTTAGAACTACAACAATGCTTGAATCTTAATTTTAACAAAAAGTGTAGCAATTTTCCAGGAAAGGCTGCTATGTCAATATTTCTATGCAAGCTAATCTCACTAAAGGACAGCAATTTGTGAAAACCAGCAAATAAGTGATTAAGCACAATTTAGACATTTACATTTACAGCATTTGGCAGACACCCTTATCCAGAGTGACTTACATTTATCCCATTTACACAACTGAGCAGTTGAGGGTTAAGGGCCTTGCTCAGGGGCCCAACGGTGGCAACTTAGCTGAGGTGGGATCTGAACCGACGATCTTCTTTTCAGTAGTCCAATGTCTTAACCACTGAGATTTGCATTAGTAAGCATTTACAAGTCTAAATAAAACTCTAATTTTATCCAGACAGAACTTTTTTCATGTATGTGCATGTACTGTGTTTTATTCATGCATCTAATGTGTCTTAAATTATAATTTAACTGAGCACATTTTACAAGACATTTGCATGTGCCAGATTTTACTTGACATGTTGTACTCACTTTGCTCAAGTATTATTGGTTACTGCAAACAAATTAGGTAACTGGTATGGATATCACCCAAATCACAATTGATAACTCAATTATTTTTAATACAAATTATGTATTTCCTGTGTATTATAGCTATCAACCTGAAAAATCATTTTTACATGGTATTTAGTAATCACTCTGTGCTACATATTACATTCCTCAGTTATTAAACTGCAACATACCGTAGCTGTAGCAGTCCATTTCTCATAAATCAAATACTTCCCTATTTTAAACAAGTAAAACTTTATGTTGTGGCTTATTGTATATTTAAATTCAGCCAAATGTGTCTCTAATATATAGATTTTCTAAGGATATTTTAAAAGACAAAAATAAGCCAGAAGCACACACCCTATAATAACTTGCTGACTGCATCTACTGGCTGCATGACAGGAATAGAATCATAATGATATCATAGTTTATATATAGAAGAATAGTGTCTTTCCGTGGCTGTACGCCCAGTGTGGGTAAAAGGTCTAGTCGATCCCTTGCCTGTGCCTCTATTTCCCTATTGATCGATGGCTTTTTGCTGCCTGCTTGCTTATTTGTGCCAGTGCTACATCCATCTGTTATGGAAGCTTCTGGCACCAGACAAACTCACTGCAGTGACATCAGATTCTGGCCTCCAGCTCCTACTCAAAATACACTGCATAAATGTATTAGCTCTTAGAGTACATGCCCTGCATATTTTGATACTTCCCCTTCTCTACTACACTTAATTCACATAATCAGAAAACTCACTTTCTCCTTATAAGTCAAAGTATGTGCAGGGGAAGCATTAAGATGTCCAGGACAGTGTACACACTTTTAGAATATATGGTACTTGCAGAAAAATAAATAAAAGATCACATGTTGGTAAGAGGAATGAGGTAGCTAAGATAGAGATCAATGGATATTGTAATTCATTTTAGTGGGCTTTTTTGTGGGCAGGCTTCATTTTAAAAGAACAATTTAATTTCATAATTAGGATTTATTCAACAGACAACTTCCTATATAACATACTAACTGGGCTATATGTCAGTAATGCCTTGTAAACACTAATTATAAAAGTAAAATATAAAAAAGTAAAACCCACTATTGTGAGATCTCCCTTAACAAATTGTAACATTTGGAACACTATATCACACTTTCAGAATGTTACATTAAAACTGTACTGTAAAACACAAAACACACTACTAAAACCTAACAATGAAAAGGCAGACAAATTTTTAGACTGACCATTTTCACTTTATGCACTTGCTAAAGTGAAATGCACTTACTAAAATGCTCCTCACTTTCAAAAAGGGTTGGTTTGATGCTAGTAATGCGGAGCATCTTGATCTACACTGAGAAAAATAAGGATCACAGATGAACTTCTGCCTGAATCATTGTTTTGTGTAATAAGACAGTCTATCTGATAAAACCTTTGGGTTTTATTTTTATTAGCTTTACTGTTCAACAAGTCCAAACTGAATGGTTGGGAATGCTGCAAAACGTTCATTAATAGAAGAGATTCCCTTCACTCAAGTGTTCGAACTTGGCAGAATATTAACAACTCATTGCTAATAAACATATATGAAATTTGCTATAGGAAAATGGATCATGTCTCATTTCCAATCTAGACTTGAATAAAAATGGCCCCAAAATCATTGAGCACATCTCAGCTGCACATTAGGACCTTTAAGTCATGCTTCATGAATGAGCTTGTTTAATCGCTATTAATTCTTTAATGCGTTAATTTGACATCACATATATCTATATATATATATATATTATTAATTAAATATTATTATGGTTTGAAATCAGCACACAGGCCACACTTAACATTTCCCTCCAACAGACATTCATGTTCTGACTTGTATCTCAGCACGTTTGGTGGACATTTAATCATGGAAGCCAGCTCATCACGTGAATCCCAGAAAGACCGAGCTGCTATAAACCACAGCAGATACAGTATGTTCCCAGAACAAGATCATCTCTCTGGAGAACCCTATCATCACACCAACTGAAAACACACAAACTTTTGATACAGTTCTGCACAACCCATTTCTCCTAACCTGATTTGGTCATGTAGGTTTCTCCTTTGAAACATCAGGAGGATTTGGTCATTTCTCTCCATACATATCATGCAGGTGCTTGTTCTTTTATTTCCACAGAAACCATTCAGGTACCAGTACTTGTTTTTTTTTTTTATTTGAAAAGTGTGCTGCAGTAGTTCAGGCTGAAATTCTGCAACTTGGCCTTGGCAACTCTTCCCCTGTATGGTATCAGAGCCCTTTAACTGATCCAGAATGCAGCTTCATTACTTATCATCAATATCCCAAATTTGTCTACATCATCCATATGCTGGCTCTCCTCCACAGGCTTCCTGTAGCTGCCCACATTAAATTGAAAACACTGATGCTAGGCTACAAAACCAAAAATAGACCAGATCTAACCTGTCTGAAGGCACTGAATAAACCCTGCTCTGTAAATTTTTCTAAAGCAAAAATATCTAATCCCATACGTTCCAGTTCCTTTTTAATAATGGTTTATGGTTTATGGTTCTTAGTGTAAGTGTAAGACACACTGCTTCTCTGACCTGACCTACACTGTAAAAAATTGGATAGGTCAGATTTAAGAAAGCATACACCGATCAGGCATAATCTTATGACCACCTCCTTTTCTCTACACTCATTGTCCATTTTCTCAGTTCCACTTACCATATAGATGCACTTTGTAGTTCTACAATTACAGACTGTAGTCAATCTGTTTCTCTGTGTTTCACTGAGGTCTTTAAAAACTCCAGCAGCACTTTTGTATCTGCTCCACTCATACCAGCACAACACACACTAACACACCATGACCACATCAGTGTCACTGCAGTGCTGAAAATGATCCACCACCCAAATTGTAAGTGATCTTTTCTGGTCCTATGGGGGTTCTGATCATTAGAGAACAGAGTAAAGGGGACTAACAAAGTATTTAGAGAAACAGATGGACTACAGTCTGTAATTGTAGAACTACAAAGTACAAATGGACAATGAGTGTAGAGAAAAGGAGGTGGTCATAACGTTATGCCTGATCTGTGTACTTGCATAAAAATATTAAGTGTGTCATCAAAATGTGATTTAATTGCTTATACTAAATTTTATAAAAAGCAAATTGGGGAGCATAGGAAACAACCTAATGTGGGGGAAAAGGAAATATGTTTTTTTTTTTCATATTACACGCTGTCGAACAGCCTGTACGTCTGGTCACATTACCACATTTGTGAGTAATGATATGCTGTCAAGTCTCAGAATGATTTTCTCAAGAAGTCTGTCAAGGAGTGTTTTCAGAGCATATAAGTAATAGTTTGCATCAGTGCTTTTGGTTACTGAGCTGTGTGTAAATTACAGAATCCAACCTTATATTACATCAATCACCAATCTTCTTGTAGCACTACTGTGAAATGTCACAACCTCACAGTAAGTGTTAGCTAGGCTTCAGTACCACCTAATTATTACACCTAAGCTGAATTTCATAAACAATGATAACATGTTAGTTCTCTGTTGTATAAATTAAAAGCAACAAATTGTTTGGAATTT
>JAOVVH010000002.1:9247592-9259318 GCA_028566435.1 Scorpiodoras heckelii
GGGTGTTCTGCAAAAGTGTTTTTACAAAAATCTGTTTTGCAAAACCATTTATAGGCTTTCACAATAATTACTAATTTCTGTAAATTTGTCTGCCATTTACTGTATTGAATGAAAAGAATGCTAATATTATTAGTAACTCATGTAAATGCTATATAACTACTAACTCAAATACTATATAACTAGTAAGTCATGAAAAAACTAGAGAACTATTAGTACAGTTTAAAAATAAAGATATTTGCTAATTTATAGTGTTTTCCTGTATTTCTTTAATGGATTGATATGTATTCCAGCATTCCTAATGTAACTTTTATGGAGAAATGTACCTTTTCCAGAAAAGTTTGGACACATTCTAAAAATGCAGTAAAACCTAATAACTGTTATTTCCAAAATTGTCTGTATTTTTATTTAACTAATAAAAGTACAACACAAACATTTTCAGTGTTTTCACTGACAAAACTAATTTATTTTATAAATATAAAAAACAATAGAATGTGATACCTGCAACACACTCAAAAAAAAAAAATGTTACAGAGACAAAATAAAACTGAAAAGGTTACACATTTAGCAAAATACAAGTTCCCAAATTAGTAGTTTAACTGTTAACAGGTGAGGTCATCAAGATTGAGTATAAAAGGAGCATCCACCAAGGGCCTATGCAAGCAAGGATGGGTCATGGCTCACCACTTTGTGCCAAACTTCATGAGAGAATTGTCAGTCAGTTCAAATACAATATTTCTCAGTGTAAGATTGCAAAGTATTTAAGTCTTTCACCATCTACAGTTCAGTCAAGGGAAATCTCAGTGCGTAAAGGCTAAACCTCTGCTGAATGTGTGTGACCACCGAGCCCTCAGCCGGTATTGTTTGAGAAACCATCATGCTACTATGATGGACATAGCCACATGGGCTCAGGAGTACTTGGGAAATCATAGTCACTTAACACAGTCCAGTGTTGCTTCAAGAAATGCAGCCTGAAACTCTATTATGCAAAGAGGAAACCATATATTACTTTTGCATAGAAACATCGGCAAGTTCTCTGGACCTGAAGTCATCTGAGATGGACTGAAAGACAGTGGAAATGTTGGTGGTCAAATGAGTCCATGTTTCAGCTTGTTTTTGGGAAAAACTAACATTAGTTTCAAGTGAATTAACAAATTACAGATTTTAGTTTATATTGCATTTTTAGAAAGTGTCCCAACTTTTTTGGAAATGAGGTTTGTAGTAGGGACATTGTATGTCTGTTTTATTCCAGCAAGACCTGAATATTTATTTCTGGGTGTTTTTATTCTCTGTGATGCAATAATTAGAAATTAATTTGATGTTTTTCCTGACAGAATAAGTTGCTTTTTACATTGACAAGTGTTTAAGAAACCACTCCTCTGCTTTCTTTCCCAAAGGTCATTACTTGGTTCTGAGGCCTGTCTCTGCCCTGTGGGCTTCTGGGAGTTGCATGTTCCACATTGCAAGTCCTGTAATGCTAAGCAGTGGTCCACAGTGTCGGCTTCGTTTGGCTTGCTTCCAGCCAGAACCACGAATGGGAAACTTGTCAGTCTCCATAAAACTCACAGATTCTGCCGTCATCATCTCACTGACATCTGTCAGCAAGGAAAAAGCTGGGTTAAGGTTAGAGTCTGTTCTTATGGTTTTTGCAGCAACTTTGTTGGCTGGCTTTAGAAATATAAATAAACATAGCAGAGCATGCTTGTTCCATATTATACATGCTTGTTCCATATTATACATATTAACAAACTTAATTTTTGAGAACTTAAAATTAAAAGCAGCATCAAAATTTGACCCAACTTCAAATATAACACAAAAGAGCGCACTGAGATTCAGTGTATTCTTATTGGTTATCGTCTGGGAACATGTTTTTTTTTTTTTTCTTTTAAAAGTTTCCAATTATCAGCTGTGGCCTTATGATTATTTGATAGAAGACTATTATTAACCTAATTGTCATATTAAATTTCATGTATCTTTAACCTAAACTTCATACTTCATTCATGTTATACTAGGTCTGTATGTCCAGTGATTGATACAGCTGTAGGTTTTATTTTGTTTTTAGGGATGTTAGGGATCCCACACGAGAGGTTGGAGACAAGTGCATATTTATTTTAAACTCACACTTGAATACACACAAGTTCAATTGAAGATGAAAGCGATATCAGAAAAAGGCAAACGGAATTCAAAATCACAAAAAAGTCCAACAAAGGTAAACTGCATGAAACAAAACAAGGCTTAGCTTTTGGAGCAGGAAACGATAACATTCCCATTGGTCAGTGAGAGAAAGCATTCTGAAGCATTCTGGCCGTGGGCCTAACAAGGGAATGGTGTTCTCAGTCTTTATAATGAAAATATGCAAACATAATGCTGTATTTTTTTTAAAACACCACAAATATGACAGTTGATTTTAACCTATATAAAGAAATGAGCTTATGATGATACATGCAGCGTGTTAATCGTTGTGACAAAATATATACTTAAATTGTACTGAAATAGTTATGTACTTAAGTTATGTTATTTTGGAACCATTAATTTGTACTAATTTACTACTAATGTGTCATTAAAATAATATTAACTTACACGTAATTTATGCTGAGCACCTAGTCATGTGTTACTTTGTATAGGTCTAGTGAAATGTTTAATGAGAGAGGTAGCACTACAGAATCAGTCAGAGTGATGGCAGCACCAGAGAGTTAACACAAGCACAGGGTTTTCTTACATGGCACAGAAGTAAAGAATTACAGAATTAAAGTTCACTCAATTACTGAAAAATAAATGACTTTTAAATAAGTGTAATCAATTATGATATCATTGTTGTATGTACCAGGGGTGTGGAATAGGTATTTCCATTTTTTTTACTTAAGAAAAAGCTACAATACCTTTAAGTAAAGTTATTCCACTACAAATCCTGTGTTCAAAAGTATGCGTGAATGTATATGCAGCATTTTATGCTGCGGCGTGTTGAAAAAACTTCAACTACTTTATATTCTGTTGAGTACATTAATCTTTGCATTACTCTGTCATATCTGTATTTGTCTAATAAATTAAGCAGAGTAAAAAATAAAGTATTTAATTCTGAAATAAATTGGAATAAAGTATAAAGTAACTTAAAAAGGAAACACTGAAGTATTTAATACTGTAAGTAAGTGCTAAATGCACTTAGTTACTTTCTACCACTGAAACTGCAGGCCAAATTATGACATTAAATTATGACATTTTCTAAAATATCAGCACTGATACTTAAACATCCCATTATACTGAACACCTCACTTTACATGCCTACTGGCTCTTAGTCCAATTAACTAGGTTTAGTCTATAACATAAATCCCTGTTTCAAGATTAATTGCCAGAGGTAATGTACAACCTACGTTACCTCTATCTCTTTCTGTTAAAGCAATACACACATTTTCAGATCTGAAAACCACTGCAATATGTCAGGCTTAAACATTATTCCAAGTTTACGGCTCATTTTTTTCTCTCAATCTGAGTACACTGTTTATATAAATTCATAACTGTCCCTCAAAGAAACTTGTATTCCTGCCCAGTAACCTCATCCTGGTGTACACTTTAAATCCATATCTCTTATTTGCAAGAGCAGACCAGATTTTCTGCTTGTTAGGTAACTGTTAAGGTTCTGCAGTACATAATGTGATGTTCAAACTCTGCATCTTTCACACAAACTAAGAGATACAATATATTTTAATGAGTCAACCATGTTTTAATCAAGATGCCAATTCAGTGATGAGATATGTCAACAAAAATAGTTAAAAAGCAAATGTTGCCTTGAGGCAACAGTGTATTTGTACCGTTACATTTTTTGGTATTGTGTATTTAGGTTCGGATCCAGTATTTTCTTATTCCTCTCTGCAGGGCATATATTTCACACACATTTTTCTTCCATTTAGATAAAGAACATGGCTTTATTCCTTTGTCCTTCAAAGAGGAAGAGTGTAGAATGTCCAGTAATTTGCCACCATTTGTTGTGTTGCTGACATCTTTGACTTGCTGCTATGGAAATTCATTAAGCAGTTCTTCTCAGCTGTGAAGCACGGGTAAGTGCACAGATAAGTGAAAGTGCAGCTTCTTTACCAGTATAAGATGTGAGAAAAAGATGTGTACAGCTTGCTAAAATTCAAGGTTGTTTTAAGTTTTAAGTTACCTTTACATAGAGAGATGAGTCTTGAAGAGGCCATCACAGAATGTGGAGGGAGACCTGGTGGGGGGACAAGCAGCACAGAGGTCATGCTGCACGATGCAATCAATACCTGTGCACCACTGATCACTGGCCTGATTGGGTGGAGAACAGAGGCCGGTGTAAATATCCTGGCAGTAAGGGTATAGTGAAAGTGCAGTGCTCAAAGTGTACCACTTACCTGTGCTTCACAGCTGAGAAGAACTGATTGATGAATTTCCATAAGCTGTGAGCCAAAGAAGGCAGCAAGACAGGAAATGGTGAAGAAAGACACACCAAGAAACTGACGACAAGCACGTAAACGTAACACAAATGATCAAACACAGAAATGAGACACACTGAATATTTCCAAAGAGTGCTGAAATAAATTTTATTTAAAAATTAAACAATAACACTCTTTTTCATTCCTTACCATTATAGTACAGTGTTGCTTTAAGGCAACACACTGTAAAGTGAACCCCAAAAATTATTTCTTGAAACTTTCTTTAAACTACGTTTACTTGGCTCCCGATTGGCATAACGGCAAAGCATTCACCCAATCATCCGGAGATCACTAGTTCGAGTCCGGGTGATGCTATAGCTGCCCATAGCCTGGAGCTTAGAGAGCAGAATGGGAGGGTGGGAGGTGCAGCATATGTTCTCTCCCATGTCAATCATAGCGACACTGTCCAATCACGGGCGTCTGTGAGCTCATGTATACAGAAGATGGGTGGGAGCACTTTCCTCGTGTCACGTGTTTCGAAGGAAGCATGTGATAGTCTCCCTGAATGGCAGCTCGTCATGTGACATGGGAGAAATTAAGATGGGTGGAAATTGGATAGAACTAAATTAGGGAGAAAATTGGGGGGAAAATAGAATTTTAAAAAACTATATTTACTTGTTCTGTTTTATGACAAAAACATTACAAACATTTTATCCAACTGTCATCATAATGTGTACCATAGAAGGTTATGATAACTTTGCTGCAAATAAGTTAATGTTTGATTAGTCAATTAAGCTGACGATTTGGGATAATTACCCAAATGCCATTCTAACTAATTAACATAAGAAAAAGAAAAAAACATAAAAACAGGCACAGAGCAAAGGACAAAACCTGCATGCTGTAGTGGCTGCTGAATTTCAAAAATACAACAAAAATAAAAGCTCACAAATGGTTTGTGAAAGCAAATGCTCCGGTTGCCAGTGGGAATGAGGTCTGCATTTAAACCTATGTGTCTGCCATTTTGGACTCATGAAGACTGGCATAAAGACATTTATATTTATATAAGTCTTTTTATATTCAAAGGTTTATGATCTATGTGGAATACAAATAATGTGTGGTCTCCAGTTGCATATATAAAAAGTTAGAATAAAATCGCTAATCAAATAGATAATCAAGGAGTGCGTTTAGGCTTACATGAAGTGAATTACTTACAGTCAAACTACAGGAATGTTATAAGTAATTGTAAAAACTCACGTTTTTATTCCTGAGACATCCCATGTTGAACTGACCCAGGTTGTAAAATCAGTTAGGCACAAAATTTTTATCACACACAAACAGGTTTTCACTGAGTGGTTTGATGTTGGCGTCAAAAATAAAGTTTATTCACTCAGCTGCTCTGTCCTTTGAGGCTGAGAGCTGATGTAGCGATGTGTGTTGGTCTGTACAGCTGACAGCAGTGCATTCCCCACACATTTTCCTGAACTTCTGTCTAATGCTGAGCATCCACAACCAGTGAGATATTAACAAACAAAAAGTGGTGCCCCCTTACAAATGTGATTTTTCAAGCCGTGGGTGGATGTACTCACACAGTTCAGATGGGAGGAGCAGTATCATTCCAATGAGTTTGTTAGTTATATAACATGGTCTACAGATTCTGAACAGAGTGGTTAATCCCATGATTTCTGAAATAGGCAACATATAAAGAATTTACTGAATTTTTATGCTTCAAAGTTTGTGGGTTGGTAGGCATTCCAGAGATCCAACTCTATGTGCACAAAACCTGAAAAAGGACATTTTTCCACAATATGTTTCCCACTTTGCTCTGCCCACCCAACACTAGTTCTGCTGTTGATCCTTCCATCAATGTTGATGATTGGACTGTTAGATCTCTACAAAGGGACTGATGTGTGAGAGAACTAGTTGCATAAATGAACAGAACACTGACATTCTTTGCTTAATAGCAGAGTCTCATGTAACCACTGTTCTGCAAATAAATCAAACGAATGTCATCTGAAAGTCTTGTTATGGAAATGTGCTCAATATTGATTTCCTTAGGTTGGCCAACGCTAGTCTGAGATGAATGAATGCATTTTGTTTCTAAAATTAGATCCCAATATGTCTTTGTAATTGGCCTTGCCAGATGGCTTAAAATGGGCTGTGATGCAATGCAATTTGGAAAAAGGCAGTACGATCATAATGGAGCCAATACTCTTATACACACTGTCTGTTTAGTATTAGAGACATCACTCAGCGTTTGTATGGCCCCATGCCTAAGACCATACGGTGTTCCATCTCACAAATCAGATTTAGTGGATGCACAAAATGAAGTGCAAACATTATGGAAAAGGTTAACCTGAGTTACGATCTAGAAGTCAGTCTAAAGTTAAAGTAATACTAAAAGTAAATTTATATACATATTGTCACATTAGAACAAAGTTTTTCATCATACTAAAGTCAGCACTTCCTGGTCTTGGTTAGTCTGTGTTGGAAAATCCTTGCATGCCAAGGATTAGGAAAATCATGGAAATACCAAGACAAGGCATTTTACAACATTTTAATGCAAATAAATGATCTACATACAAATTCAACAGGATATATGAAAGCTGTTGTAGTTGTAGGTAAGTAAGCTGTAAGGCATAAGTGGTTTCGGACACTAAAAGGATTATAAAGGTCAAGACAGTTTGTCAGTACAGATCAACAGGTTCTTAAATTACCCAGGAATCCAGAATGCATGTACTGAATAATTGACAAGACAACAGTACAATACCATGTTTACCAAACAAAAGTGTATATTATTCAACATTTTAGTGGTTGAATAAAACTATACAAAAACATGAACACATTTGCATTGATGTATGCTCATGTTTTTAATCTTTTATGGCCCAGGGCATCTTGGGAGATATTGGAGGCATCAATAGGGAAAATGGATGAGCCGTTCCAGGTAACAGTGCAGTACACTTCTTGTAGTGGTCACGATCTTGGACTATTGGCCATTGATTCATTGGAGCTAAAGGACTGTAACATGGGTGAGTGTTTTATGATCTGTTTTATGATATGTGGAATGAGTTTTTACACTGTTGCTATAGTCTTTGTACTTCCTATGTTTTGAAAGGTGGTTTCTAGTTGAGAGAAATATACATTTAAGGAGCATGTTTCTGAAGCTAGGGAAATATTTGTTACTTTCCTCTGCCTCTGATGATATGATGATAAATTCCATTCTCATTTGTGTATTTTAATTCATGTGAAGTATTTCATGTTTCTCATTTCCTTCTGGATCTCCTCAGAAAGCAGAGATTTGGAGGAAATGGCTCCAGATTGTAGGGAGAACTCAGCTGTACGCTGTGATTTGGGACGCTGCATAGATAAAAGCAAAGTGTGTGATTTCCACAGTGATTGCCCTCTAGGCGAGGATGAAGGAATCATTTGTGGTGAGTTGGACAGTGCTTTTAAAAGCTTTCATATGTCAGTGGAGGCTTTAGACAATGTATTATTGTGTAATGTCTGTTCTGTACTCTGGTTGCCAGAATTAAAACCCTGTAAACTATACCATCATCTTTGCATGTGTAAATGTCAAACTAGCTGCTCTTAATATGTAGCCATACATGGTTAGAAGAAAATTAGTAAATCTAAGTTCTTTAATTTACCTGCTACCCCAAAAGTTTTAGCACACCCTAAAAACAGAAGAGGTATGTGGTATGCGGTAGTCAGCTATGAGTGATTAAGTAATAGGTAAGAACAGTCAGGGAGTTTGTATTTCAATGTGAAGCACACTTAAAGGGTATGGAGTGGAGTATTGGACACTGTGAGTGGGCTTGAGTTATTAGCAAGCTGTGTGCCACATACATTAGCTATATTAAAGCTTAGGCTATAATAGATTAGTGAATTATGCATCCTGAAAATGTGTTGCTTCCATTGTCAAAGTCCCCTGCTATAAGCATTTATGTATAAAAAGCACAAATGTGTCTGGATTTTAAAAATGTAGGTAGTTCTTTGACCTGATGCACCCAAACGCCTACATGTTTGCAGTGGAAATGACAATGGATATTAACAGTTGAACTTAGTGTGGCGTATTTGAATTAGCAAGTTAAAAACATGTCATTGTCTAAAAGAGTTTGCTTATGATTTAGCTTTTCATTGCATATGTGAATTTTAAACCTGCTCTCTCTGGCTAATGGTTTTGTGCCACTGCTCCTTGCCATTATCCAAAATCATAGGAAGCACTCAGTCAAGACAGTTCATAATTTAGATGCAATCTAAATATAGCACTCAGACAGAGAGAAAAAAATGTAGCTATCAAGTAATACAATTTTCTGAGGCATAATGGAATAGTAGGACTCTTGAGAGTAGGATCTGGTAAAATTCCAGCATTGTTGTGTGACCCTTGTTACTAGAAGTTAAGCGTGTTCTTTAATTTATTTATTTATTTAGATTAAATAATTTTTGTTTTGTTTTTCATTTATTCATTGTTCATTGGCAGTTTCTATCCACTAAATAGTTCTTCCGTATAGTTCTTCAAAGAGTTACCAATCTGGAAAGGCAAAGTCTGAGTAATACTACCTCAGTGAAGCCACAGAATCTTTTCAGCAACTGTTCATGCAACATCATAGGGCTGCTGACTACATTTGGAGGGGATCACTCTCTTGCATACCAATCTTCTATATGTACATGAGCTGAGCCTAATTGACATTAAAGTGAGCGCTGACTATTCTCATCAGACTGATAGGTCAATTACACTGTCTTGACCTCCTGGCCATGGGTGACTATTAGTGCAGGTTACTACTCTTGTGCATGTGTGCTTCACTTGTAGTCAGAAAATAAGGCACACTCTCAAAGTAAGATCTGTCAGGAAACACCATAGCCTTTTGTAACAAATGATCAAAGTACAGAAGACAGGTTTGGGAACTCAGCAGAATACAGGAGGCTTTATTCAGCAAACAGCGGATTAACAGTGCTTTAAATTAGACAAATTAGGATTAATTAATAAGGAGCAGGTGTAGGCACCTACCTTTTTGTTGCTTCCAGTGCCATCTCGCGTTGCCAGCTCAGCGCCTGATCATGCACCCACTGCCACATACCCCCACTGCCCAACTCAGGCTGCAAAGCCCACCCCAGGTGGGAGAGAATGTCGGCCACAACTATCTGTGCACCTGGTCTGTCTATCACCTCGAGCTTAAAAGGTTAGAAGGCTAGATATAAACGGGTGATCCATGCATTGACATCGTTCATGCGGTGAAGCCATGAAAGAGAGTGAAGGGCTTCCCCAGCAGGTAGCAGAGGAGAGTAAGCACTGCCCACTTGATGGCCAGGCTCTCATTCTCGTCCATGCTGTACTTCTGCTCCAGTTTCAAGAGTTTCCCGCTGATGTGCAGCACAAGGTGCTCCTCTCCCTCCACCACTTTGGACAAGATCCTGTCTGAAGTGTCTGTCTGCAGCAAAAAGGGGAGAGAGGAAGAAGAGGACCACAACAAAGTGCTACTTTACTACCTCTTTGAAAGCCCATTGACACTACCAGATTAGCACCTGATCATGCACCTGCTGCTACACATATTTTACATTAAGCTTATATTGCAAATTTGGTCATTGCCATGCAGTTGTATCATAATGTCACATTTTATCTCTAGCACTAAAATCTGTTTAAACGTTAGAACATATATAGGGTATTTTATTAGGGGGTCACACCTGTGATATACAAATATAAAGTATCCTTAGTTTCCCCATTTCCTACACTCCTGATGTTCATACCATGGCAATGGGTTGGTTTAAGTTATTGGCTAAGGATAAGCGGTGCCAAGTGAAAGAGGGACTTCAAACTCATCTGGCCTGCCTGGTACATACTAAACCTACAGCACCTTTCATGGATTTTTTTTTAAACAGATCACCATGTCTATCACCTTATACTTGCACTATACTTGCTTCTCAGCCCTCATTAACTCTGGTATGGCAGGAAGCTTAACAGACTGGGGTCTGGCCTACCATTTATATATCTTGTTAGTTTCCTGCTAACTTCTGGAACCCTTGATACCCCTCCATCTGTCCTTGTTAGGTCAACCAAGTTGAAACCCAATTCTTAAACCCATGTTTAAACTTCATGTCTATCGGCCATAGGCTTGCATGAATAATCTGTTATCTGGGTACTCAGACCTATGAATTAAGGTTCACCTAATATCACTGCCCTAAGCTCAAGTGGCAGGGGACATGAAGTTTAGATTTTCACAAAGTTTATCTGCATTCTTGTGAAAGGAAAGCATTCAAAAATCCTTCAGGTCATGGGGAATGTATAGGAATGTTATATAGTCTTTGGATTGGAATATGGATTGGTTGGGTTGAAGTGTATAGTGATGGTGATCTGCCATCCCTCTAAAGAGAACCAATTCTTATTATATTCAAAATATGCTCACATTCTTAATAGAAAAGGTTGGAAAAGGATCCTTCCTATGATGAATTCTCTGCAAATAGGATGTGCAACAAGAAGAGTGGAATGTCAAAGCAATAATTTTAACCCCCAGATTAAGGTGTGGACAGTTTTACCCCATATCCATATAAGGATTTAGCTTTATTGTTTGTGTGTTTAGTTAGTCTCCATACGGTCTCCTGTGTGCATCTGTTGTTCATTTTCTTTCCACCTCTTTTACTTCCTTAACATGCACAGAGATCAATACAAGTCTTCAGAGTCTACAATGCTCCAGTAGCAGTTAGGGTGTATTATACATGCATTACTTATGAGTGTAGTATATGGATTTGAGCAAAATCTGTTTATGTGATTGAACTAATCCAAGAAGCAGCCACTTAAGCTAGGCAGAATTAGTAATAAGCATTGAATTAGGATACCCATGTCTGGGTCAGGTTTAGAAATGTAGATAAGTCTAATGGTGATTTCTTTGTTTTTTAGAATTTCGATTAATTAAAAAATTCAGAGATTTAGAAAGAGTACCCCCCACTCCCAAAAAAATACACTGGAAAGGAGAAAACACTCCATTGCCTTTTAGACTAGATTTTTTATTAAAACATTTTACAGTCATGCTTGCTTATTTTTAATAGTGCTACTAGAAACTACCATGCCAGCGCTACTAAAAAAGAAGTCCTTTATTACCAAAAAAGGAAATGCAATTTTTAACAGCAAAATAAACAGGAAAATATTCTTATACTTGTTGCATACATCAAGTGATGCCATACATACAGCCGCTCTCTAAACAAATGTGGCTTTTGGTCTGGAGCCGATGTCGTCAGATGGTGCCCAACCTTCTCTGGGTGTTTCGATCCTTAACCGCTACACCCTCCAGTTGGCGGGTCAGCAGTGGTGGCCAGGTCACTGCCCATCAGCTCCAGGCCTCCAGC
>JAOVVH010000002.1:9301802-9317948 GCA_028566435.1 Scorpiodoras heckelii
GTGTATGAATGTGTGTACGTGTGCCCTACGATGGATTGGCGCCCTGTCTAGGGTTGATCCTGCCTTGCGCCCTATGCTCCCGTGACCCTGGAAAAAGGAATAAGCGGTTAAGATAATGAGTGAGTGAGTGAGTGAGTGTTCTTTTGGTCATATAGTGCAATTACACACTGCTGGTTTATGCTGCTGCAAAGATGTTTACGGCACTACTTCTTTGTTTAGACTGAAATGATAATTTGATAAAATGGTTTTTTTTTGTTAATTATGTATGTTAACTATGAGAGCTATGATCCTTAACACAGAAACTCTCTGGATCCTCCAGGATCCTCAGTGCTCTCTTGTGGACTTTATTCCTCAGTGGGGTTTAGGTCAGGAGAAGTGTGAATGATGGACAAAAGCTTGATTATTTCCGTTTTCTGTATACTTATGTTTTGGATTATCCAGCTGGCAGATCCAACCACAAAGCAGTTGTACATTTTTGCAAGTGGCGTCCTTCATATGTAACAGCAGGAATCTTTGTGTTTGTCATCAAAAAAACTGAATTCTTGTCTCAGCTGAGACTTTCCCTTCAAAGTTCAAATAGCATCTACAAACCCCATTTCCAGAAAAGTTGGGACACTTTCTTAAAATGCAATAAAAGCTTAAATTTGTAATTTGTTAATTCACTTGAAGATTTATTCAATAGACAAAACAGACAAATAAAAGATTTTCATTGTTTTCAATGATGAACTTTATTCTATTTGTTAAATAAACAAATTTAAAAATTGATGCCTGCAAAACACTCAAAAAAATTGGGACAGGGGCATATTTACCACTGGGTCACCTTTTTAAAAATGATATGTTTTCATTGTTTGTGAATTGAAGATACTAATTGGTATAGTTTTCAAGTGGAATTTTTGCCCATTCTTGCTGTGTATAAGACTTGGGCTGCTCAACAGTCCGTAGTCACTGTTGTCTATTTCTCCTCTTCATGATGTGCCATACATGTTCAATATGAGACAGATCTGGACTGCAGGCAGGCCTGTCAAGCCATACTGTTATAACTCATGCCGAATGAAGCCTTGCATTGTCCTGCTGAAAGAGACATGGAGATTCTTGGAAAAGATGTTGCCTTGACAGCAGCATATATTTCTCCAAAATATGAATATAAGCCTCCGCATCAATGGTACCTTCACATACATGCAGATCACCCATGCCGTGGGCACTGATGCACCCCCATGCCATCACAGATGCTGGTGTTTGCACTTTTCATTGGTAACAGTCTGAATGGTCTTGTTCATCTTTAGCACATAAAATGTGACGTCTGTTTTTTCCAAAAACAATATGAAACGTGGACCACAGAACATGTTTCCACTTGTGCTAAGACGACTTCAGGCCCAGAGAACTCTTCAGCATTTCTGCACAAAGTTAATATATGACTTCCTCTTTGCATAATACAGTTTTAGTTTGCTTTTCTTGATGCAGCAGCAGGCTGTGTTAAGTGACATTGATTTTCCAAAGTGCTCCCTGAATTTTTATATGATATTATGAGCTGTAGATGGTGAAGGACCTAAATTCTTTGCACTGAGAAACATTGTCTTTGAACTGACTGACAATTCTCTAAGCATTCGGTAGATGCTTCTTTTATATTCAATCTTGATGACCTCACATGTTACCTGGTAAACTCCTAATTGTGGAACATGTTAAGTATAACCTGTTCAGTCTTATTTTGCCTCTGTCCCAACTTTTTTGAGTGTGTTTTGCATCCATCAATTTCAATTTGTTTATATCTAACAAAGATAATTAAGTTCATCATTGAAAACTCTGACAATCTTTTCTTTGGTATTTTGTCTGTTAAATAAAGATTCAAGTGAATTAACAAATTACAGATTTCTGTATTTAATTGCATTTTCTGATACTGGGGTTTGTAATATGGTAAGATGAAAGAAAATACACACTTTCCAAATATGGAGGTGGTGCTAAATTCTAAATGTGGAGAATAGAAGGCTATACAATATCTCACATATTCTACAAATCTTCAGCTGTAATCCTTTATGTATGTCTGACCTCCTCCTCATAGTGTATGGGAACACAATATACCGGCATCCTTTTCCAGACAGGTTTATTGCAGTCATTGCTTGATTTATGAATTTCAACACAATTTTGTCTCTCTTTTTTGTATCATCTAGTCTCTAATCAGGCCTCTGTGCCACCTTATATTTTTACTCAAGTAAAACACAAACACAAGGATGACTGCTTAAAAATTGGATTTAATTACAAATAGGAATTTACTTTAGTTATATTTTCTTAGAAAAAAATTGCCTTAATTAAAGATAAAATTTTTCTCGTATTTTCAGTGTGGGTTTAAGCTAATTCATAACCTTTTCTACTCATCTTTATTATGGGTGCCAATAATTCTAGATCTGTGTATGAGTTTTAGCTGACTACGTACGTGTATTGTATTAACTAAAATTGTGTACATGTGCATGTGTGTGTTTGCAGTAAGTTTAACCATCAGAACATAGTTCGCTGTATTGGAGTCAGTCTTCAGATATTGCCCAGATTTATTCTTCTGGAGCTCATGACTGGAGGAGACATGAAGAGCTTTCTGAGGCAGAACCGCCCCAGAGCTGTGAGTGCCTAAAGTATGTGTGTTGTACAGTGTGTATTCAGTATAGTTGTTTAGGTGAGCCATTTTTCTGTCAGTCAGGTACTGTGACTGTGCATGGATGTCTGGTTTATAACAGCCTGTGTGTGCTGTGGTGTACAGTGTGTGCCTTGAGTCAGTGTGAGCTTACAGTGTGATGAGACAGTAATCTGACAATTCGTCCCCCACAGAATCAGCCCTCCTCTCTGACTATGCTGGAGCTGCTACACATGGCCCGTGACATTGCATTTGGCTGCAGATACCTGGAGGAGAACCACTTCATTCATAGGTGCTTAACATTTGTGAACTGTAATGAATGGCCCAGGTGCAACTCTCACTATTTACCATATAAAATAAGAAGAAAATAATTCCATTAAAATATATACTTCTAATAAAATGAGTGTGGATCAGCAGAAAATGTTTGCTTAGTCTGGTTGGAGATTTGCAAATCAACAATAAGGGTGCTTTAATATATCATTTTTGTTTCAGAGACATTGCTGCACGGAACTGCCTGTTGACATGCCCTGGTCCAGAAAGAGTGGCCAAAATTGGAGATTTTGGAATGGCTCGTGACATATACAGGTGCCAGTACTGTCTGCTTTCATAATTTGATAAAGGATGATGTATTAGCATCTCACTTAGGGTCCACAGAAAAATCTGGAAACATCAAAAGTCAATAACCTGATTAACCACTGATTAACCACTATTCTGTATGTAGTAATATACACTCACTGAGCACATTATTAGGAACACTGTACTAGTACTGGAGACGGTTTCACTTTGCTCTCAAAACAGCCTCAGTTCTTTATGGCATGGATTCCACAAGATGTTGGAAACGTTCCTTTGGCATCATGGTCCATGCTGAAATGATTACATCGTGCAGTTCCTGCAGATTTTTTGGGTACACTTTCATGCTGTGAATCTCCAGTTCTGCCACATCCCAAACAGTGTTCAATTGGATTCATATCCAGTGACTGGGAAGGCCACTGAAGAACACTGAATTTATTGTCAAGTTCACGAAACCAGTCTGAGATGACTTTTGCTTTGTGATATGGTGCGTTATCTTGCTGGAAGTAGCCATTAGAAGATGGTAAATTCTCCATGAATGGAATGCACATAGTCGGGAACAATACTCAAATAAGCTCTGGCATTCAAATGACATTCTCCACACCATTACACCACCTCCACTAGCCTGGGCTGTTGACTCAAGGCATGAATCAAGATTTTATCAGACCAGCATACATTCGTCCAACCTTCAACTGTCCAGTTCCATTGTAGCCTCAGCTTTCTGTTCTTAGCTGACAGAAGTAGAACCCAGTGTGGTCTTCTGCAGTTGTAATCCATCCTCTTCAAGGTTCAAATGTGTGTACATGATTTTCTGCTCACTACAATTGTACAGAGTGGTTATCTGAGTTACTGTAGCCTTTCTGTCAGCTCAAACCAGTCAGGTCATTCTCTGTTAAACTCATTAACAAGAAATTTCCATCCACAGAACTGCTGCCCACTGGATGTTTTTTTTTATTCATTTCACCATTCTGAATAAACTCTACAGATTGTCGTATGTGGAAATCCCAGGAGATCAGCAGCAGTAATAAAGTGTTCAGTATGTGCACAAGAAAATGGGTCTCAAGCTGCATACAAATGGGTTATTTGTAAATCATTGAGTTGCATTTACACAAGAACTTTGGTATTCATCAACATTCTGTAATTTCAGGGAGAAAAACATTATTCATATCTTACTTGTGCTCCTGAGTGTTTGTAAATTTTTTTCAGATAAAAAAGAATAACTAATGTAATCCTTGTATGATCGTATTTAAACCATATAATTTGCAATGAGTTTCTGCACTTTTATATACAGATTACACTGTCACGTTTAAACAGATCATGTTTTTTGGTTACATACACAAATGTAATGAACATTTTGTGAACCCTAGCTGTTTCACCTTAATAGTATTAACTAAAGAAATTTTAAATGTGAAAGAATGACAGGAAAATTGTTGAGACACAATTACTGGAAACTTTAATTTGCTTTCCTGCAGGGCCAGTTATTACAGGAAGGGTGGTCGTGCCATGCTGCCTGTGAAATGGATGCCGCCTGAAGCCTTCCTAGAGGGCATTTTCACTTGCAAAACGGATACATGGTAAAGTTGATTCACTGGTAAACAAATTTTTGGGAACATTTTGTTTCCTCTGCGGTTTTTGGTGAAGCAAGTAGATTTTAACATGCTGAACACAAATATATATTTATAATGTCTGTATCACGTACCGTTTGCCAGACAATTGCAATATTCATTGAGCATTGTCACATGTTTAGCGGCATATACGATGATGGAAATGTTGCCATCAGGAAACAATGCTAGAAATGTTTTGCCATAGATTTTCATTTTTGTAATCACTGTCTCACACTTCACGGATGAGAGTCCAACAATAGTCACCCAGCATAGAAGGATTCCACTTGCCCTGATACCGTTCCTCCCTCTTGGCAATGTCTTGATGAAACCTTTCACCATGTTCGTCACACACGGCACCGAGGTTGTCAGGGAAGAAGTCCAAGTGGGAATGAAGAAAATGTATCTTCAGTGACATGTTGCACATCATCGATTTGTCTGCGTGAAGCAGACTTTGAACCTGTTCGACATTGTCAGGTGCTTTTATAATACGACGTTCTTGAAGGCAGTACATGTAACACATTCTGCACCTTCAAAGTGGCTATCCTTCATCACGTCTCGGATTTGTGGGCCAATGAAAACACCTTCTTCTATCTTCACTTATCTCTTGCTGCAAATAAGCAAATGCCTCACTTTGCTTGTTCATTGCCTTAAGAAAATTTTTCATTAGCCCAAGTTTGATGTGCAAAGGTGGAAGAAATATATCTTCTTTGGATTCACCAATGGGTTATGTGCAACATTCTTCTGCCCTGGAACCAGTTTCTTGTGGGGAAGACAGATTTTCCTGAGGTATTGCGAATCTCTTGCTTGACTGTCCCACTCGCAAAGGAAACAACAATACTTGGTGTAACCAAGCTGCAGACCCAGTAGAATTGCAACTACCTTAAGATCACCACACACTTTCCAGTTGTACGTCGAGTACTGAAGGTGGTTCAGAAGCTGCATGCTCTCATATGTTTCTTTCATATGCACAGCAAGTTCCTGCATGTTCAGACAGAGTTTCTTAGTGTATTTTAAAGAATTGAGTCTCTGTTAGATGTTACGTTGGTTATGGTCATCACGAATATGATTTTAACCAAAAAAAATAAATAAAAGTTACTGTCCAGCAAGTAAATCTATGTACACAAGATTGTTTCAAAATTTCCCAATGATTGTAAAACAAAATTGGCTGTTTCTCAAAAACCGTATGTGATATGACAATTTCAAAGTCATTTCTGTGATCAGCATCAAAATGTCTATTTGGAACACCAAAAATTGTAATGGAAACAAAAAGCTTGTAAATCAGTATTATTGTGTTACATTTCTTTAAGCTTTAAGTTGATTTTGTTAAAATGGCTTCATCCTATTTTAAAATGCCCTCACTGAACCCTGTTTTTTGTTAATCTCACTGGATTCATGAGGGAATTATCTGTTTAATTGTGTCATTTGTCTCCCTCTGTAGGTCATTTGGTGTACTTCTGTGGGAGATTTTCTCCATGGGCTACATGCCTTACCCCTGTAAGACCAACCAGGAGGTGCTGGAGTTTGTGACGAGTGGAGGACGCATGGATCCACCTAAGAGCTGCCCAGGTCCAGTGTAAGTAGTCTTTACTACACTGCAGACATTCTTTGCTACAACAGTAGTGGAGGAGTGTGAATAATAACAATAAATGCATGCATCTGTGTAGAGTTAAAGCTAGTATACATTTTATTTAGAACCTATTGTGGAAATGAATCCATGTGTCATAATGTTCTATATCTAAAGAATCTCTGTGTTTTGAACCCTTAAAGTTGCCAGATTTAAATCAGTGTGATAGCAAGTGTATAGCTTCATCCCGCATGAGGTAGTGCTTGATGTTTTTAAATACTGCGCCAGAAATTGTTAGGTTTACATACAAACTTAGAGTTGTTCACTGGCAAATATGTTTCATGTTGTAGTTACCGGATTATGACACAGTGTTGGCAACACTGCCCAGAAC
This sequence comes from Scorpiodoras heckelii, assembly GCA_028566435.1. Classification (NCBI taxonomy): domain Eukaryota; kingdom Metazoa; phylum Chordata; class Actinopteri; order Siluriformes; family Doradidae; genus Scorpiodoras; species Scorpiodoras heckelii. Next base: position 9,308,552 of record JAOVVH010000002.1, read on the forward strand.
ATCGGCCAAATTTCTCGGCTATTTTAGAAAGGATCAACTATTGCACGCAGGTATAGTTAAAATATCACTATCAGTAAATATTTACATATGGTTTTTAGCCAGGCACCCTAACTACCTGTGTCTTCCCTTCTTTTCTTCTCACCTGTTAATGTGGTTCAGGACCCTGACGTTATAAATACACCCCTTCCAGTGGAGTATGGGCCAACTGTGGATGAAGAGGGCAGCACTGTGATTCGTCCAGTAGCATCTGGCAGCATGACTCCTCTTCTAGTGAGCCGAACAATGGATGTGCCTGTACAGCCTGCAATCTTTTCTCCACTCCCTCAGGTCCAGAAACCCCAACTGCTATTACAGAGGCCACCCCAAATGCCTCAGGAGGTGGCCATATGCCAAGCTTTAGAGCCTTTTAGGGCTGAACCACCTTCTGCACCTGGAGCCTGCTCAAGCTTCTGGCTGCAGGTTCCAGAGCACCAACCATGCTCAAGATCTAGCTTCTCCTCAGGAAGCCAAAAGTTAAAGAACAACACCAAGAATCTTTGGAACCCCACTTACGGTTCGTGGATTCTGGAGAGCTTTGGGAGGACAGCCCTGTCCCACACACAGTCCGTGCCTTTGTCCTGTACCACCACTGCTCCGTCTCATTATACATCGATCTCAGAGCATAATGACTATGGAACTGAAGCTAGTGTGTCACCATGCTCGAATTCATCACCAGCTCCTTCTCAGATGAGCTCCAGTTCTCCAGGACCTTTGAGTGTCACTTCACGGAAAAAGCCGGCTGGGGCTGCAGGGGGTTCACTTGCTGCTGTCATGGACTTGGCTAAGCTCCAGAGCTTCCCTTGTGGGAATGTAAATTATGCATATGATGAGCAGAGTTATGAAGCTGAGAGTCTACCCTTGGTAGTTGCCAGGTCTCCAAAACCCAGCAGTAGTTCTGCAGTTAGCTCCTCTCTAACAGCACTGGGCCTGGCTTTCTCTGTTAACCACAAACCATTGGTCAAGCGCCATGCAAGCTACGGACATGAGGATGTCAGGAGGCATACCAAGCCAGATAAACCTACACGGGACCGAGACTCAGGCTTCTCTTTGTCAGAAGATCTTAGCGTTACCCCTGTGTAGCACTTTCAGATGCTGAACTATATATATATATATATAAAATACTGAAAAACAGCATAGCTCACTTCATTCAGGTTGGGAGGCCAGCAAGACTCCAAAGTGTGTCCAAAGTAACGGAAGTTACTTATGAAGACAATTTAATTTTTTCCTTTTTGTGTGAACGAATATTATAAACAGAATACAAGAATTGTATGAATGGGTAATTCAACACAAAAATCTTGTGCATATATTACAGAAAATTTAAAACATCACTGGAGGACATTACTTCCACTCTGATTAGTGATATCTTTAATCAACAACCCTACACACAAACTACACAGAATGCATGCTCAGCAAGTTTGCTTCTGAGCTTCAAATTTGTCTCTGTGTGGCATGAGTGGCATCATAGAGTGAGTGTTACAGAACAGTGGGTCTATCACGAAGATTAAAATATCTATGATTTAATCATGAGCCAAGTAAGAATTTGGGAATTCTTTCAGTTTATGTGAGACTGTGAACAAAAAGTATCCTGATCTTAGCCCTTTCCCATTCTCTAACAATACAAGGAACATTGTATGCCATTTTCTTAGTTTTTCCATCATAGATTCTGTTTTGTTTTTCTGGGTGAGTTTAAAGGCCCTTAATAGGTTAATGCACTGTGTTCCTCTCTGTGTACAATTCTTTAGGACAGTTTCTTTTCACTAGGATGTTCTTGTGTTCCCCTGTCTACTCAGGAGCTTTTGGAATCATCTGCATGTTCCCTATCTTTATGGAAGCCTGATGGTGTGAAGAAATCATGACTGCTCTGCTTATGAAAAGAGACTGAATGTTTAAACCTGTTGATACTGGTGTTAATACTGGCACCACACATTTAAAGGCAGTATTTGTGTTCACTTGGAGTCCTGGTATTGATGAGCATGTTTTGATGCAACCTAAAATACTTGGAGAAATTAGATGATTCGTGATGGGAGTCCATTCCAAACAAGTTGAAAAGAGACTTTTGAGTGGAGTTAGATGTTGACTGCCCCTCTGGTTTGCCTCTGCTATGAACTTTTGTATGATTTTTTTCATGTTTTATTTATTTATTTTTTTTTTATGATTCTTTTTTTTTGTTTCCTTTTGGTGCAATTTTCTATAACTGAGATTACTAACTGTTTCTAAGAACTGTGTGCTGTTTGTGAAGAGAAATAAGGTTGCAATTATAGGGATAAAAGACATCTAAAATGTTTTCTAGCAGGTAGCTTTTTGTGGATACTTTTATAAAGCTGATAGTCCTCTACCCTTTACTTTAAGTCCTTAACCATTTACATATATCTAACACTGTGAAAGACATTTTGATTAATATATTTTGAAGTACCAACGTTAGATATAGATTCATGTCTAGACAATGATCTTTTAGAGGGCTCTGGAATGAGCACTTTTTTGTTGTAAGAAGAAAAAACACAGCATGGTCATAGCCAGATACTGAGATGGCAATAGCAGTTTTCTAAATACACCAATCAATGATTTCACTTTCACTTTTTGTTAGATTTTTAAAAATTGGTAGGTCCTTGATAAGACTGTGAAAATGTAACAAGGAAATGTACCAGTGTTGGGAATCATCAAACCCGTCAACAGTGCCAAATCCCCAAGAATTTAGCAGGAAGTTCATCAGAATCTTCAGTACAGTGGCTGCCCCTATATCCTTCTTAACAAGAGTGGGGTTCGCTTCATCTGGACCCCTAAAGCAGAAGAGGCTTTTCGACTGCTCAAGGAGTGCTTCTCATCTGCACCTATCCTTATGTTACCTGATCCCTCATATCCATTTATTGTAGAAGTGGATGCATCAGATGTGGGCATTGAAGCCATCCTATGCCAGTGTTTGGCTAATTTTAAATGGCACCTTTTACTCTCGACTCTTGTCTCCGGCTGAGACTAGATATGATGTTGGGGACCAGGAGCTGGTGACTGTTAAGCTGGCCCTTGAAGAGTGGATGCATTAGCTGGTCCAACACCCAATTCTCGTATGGAGCAACCACAAATACTTGGAATATATCCAACAAGCTAAATGCTTGAACCCTTGGCAGATAGATGGGCACGTCTTTAGTCAATTTGACTTCACCTTCTCTTATCGGCCCAGCACGATAAGATTGGATTGTGGCCCAAGTTTGCTGGAGCATTGAGATGATGATCAGACAGGAACTTCACCAGGTCCTGAAACTGGCCCTGCTAATTGTCTCAAGTTTTTCAGTTGGGGCATTCTTTCCACCTTACACCACACCCCAGATCCCAGAGGACCCTTGAGTTTTCACGAAGACATTTTTGTTGGCTGTAAATGGATAAGGATGTCAGGTCAGACAGTGTGTGTCCAGAGCAAGAACCAACATCAAAGAAATCAGGAGTTGCTACTTCCTCTCCCAGTTCCAAACACTCTCGATGGATTTTATGACAGGCCCTCCATCATCTGAAGGTAACACTGTGAGAGAGTTAACCAGGAGCTGAAGGCAACCCTGAGAAGCTTAGTGGCAGATAAAACAGCTGCCTTGGGCAAAGAATGCCTACAACACTCTTGTCCTCATCTAGTGGCATGTCCCACTTCCTGTGCCAGTTTGGGTTCCAGTCACCATTATTTCCAGAGGAAGAGAGAGACGCGGGTGTACCATCAGCCCAGCAGTCTCTTCTTCAGATCTCCAAACGGAACCAGCTTCAGGCCAACCACCATCGGAGACTATTTCAATTCAATTCAAATTAATTCAGTTTTATTTCTACAGCACTTTTTACAATGGAACATTGTCACAAAGCCGTTTTACAGAATTAAATAGAGTATATAATCATGAATTTTAAATAAGTTTTTTCCCTAATGAGCAAGCCAGACGGCGACAGTGGCAAGGAAAAACTCCCTGAGATGATAGGAGGAAGAAACCTTGAGAGGAACCAGACTCAGAAGGGATCCCATCCTCATTTGGGAGATATTTGCCTTGGAGAGAAGGTCAGGCTGGCTGCTAAAGATCTTCCCCTATGTGTGGCATCCCACAAGCTAGCTCCCTGGTATGTTAGCCCTTTTAAGGTTATCTGCAGGTTCAACCCTGTGTTCTATCATCTCCTGTTGCCCCCCAAAATTAATCCCACATTCCATGTATCCCAGTTGCAACATATTCTTACTTCCCCACTTGCCATATGAACCTGACCTTCCCTCATAATAAAAACAAGAAATGACAAATGAGACACATTAAATTCTCTGGCTTGACAAAGAGACGATACTTCAGCAACCTCTGCAGGACTTGACAGGCATGATGATGATGCTCATGAAGGGATCAGGAGGAAATCAATACAAACTCACCACTAGACAAGAGGCAGGTAGCATGGCAGGTGGGGCTCCACTCTAGAATAGTCTCAGTAGTCCAGTCTATGTGCAGGGTGTGGCGATTGAGCCATGGTAGACTCCTACAACAAGGGGAATAGGGAGAACAAGTTTTCCCTGTCACATGGCTTGACAGGGCTTGCCTTTTCCCCATAGCTCCAAGAAGCTTGGAAATTATCTTTATTATCACAGTGAAGGCAGCATCTGGTGATCCCTCTTGAACTGAGGTAAGCAGGTTCCAACAACCCGCATAGGCACAGTATCTTCAAAGGTTGGAGTGGCTAACATGGAGGTTGATGGAGCGATAGTTGAGGTGTGAGCTGGAGTTAAGGTCTGCACAGTTTGCACCAGCTGCTCGAGCATTTGTTCATGTCTGGCAACTGTTTCCTGTTGCCTAGTTAGAGCCCAGCCATGCGAGTCCAACCAAAGCTGTGAAGAGGAGTCACGATGTGTTCAGAATCCATGATAGTACTAGAAGTTGCAGGTGAGGTCTCTGCTGAGTCATCCATGGCTTAGTCTTTCTGTCAGGGTCAGGTATTGAACCCAGGTCTCAGAATTTACAAGATGAATGCTTAACCAACTTCACTATCAAGTAAAGGTCACAGTTGCCCAAGAGTGAAGAAAACAAATAGAAATGAAGACAAAAAGTCTGGGCTTTCAAAAGTCAACAACATGCAGCAAACATTAAAGACTAAGCAAGAAACTGAGTTTAAATACACGTAGGCAAAGATCCAGTCAAACAAATAACAATACAAGGGTTGTAATGACCAAAAACAGCCACCAGTGTTAGACAAAGTCCAAAACCATGACAACGGTTGTGGGGAAACATCTGTAAGAACTTGCTTAAGGACAACATGAGGCATTGCTGCTAGTGATACATTTTTACAAGTAATGTATTCTTATGATTTTATATATTATTAAAACATAATGTAAAGTTTTTTATGCTTATATTTTGTCAGTTAGGGATTATAACTAAGACCGCTATGTGTGGGGTTAACTACTAGGCCTGGTGTTGTTTTGTTGTGTTTTACATTTTGAACTGTCATTTAAAGTTGAATTTCTTGTTAGGACAACATCAGATTAAACATTGATCCTTACCTTGACCTTTGATATTTGCAAGGTCGTTTTCACTGTCATTGAAGATCCAACTACTTTTTAAGTGATGCATAGAACAAGCTTCTTTTAGCCAGAAAAAAAAAGATATATGCATTTATTTTACTCTGGACTAACAATTACTAATATGTAGCTATATATTATTTAACATCTTGTGTACTCTGTTGTTTCTTTGTTTAACGTTTTTGATTACTGAGACTTTATCACTGCCAATGGGCTGCATAAATACCTACTGTTTATGCAGGGAGCTGTATCATCATCAACAACCACAAGGGGAAGCAACTGATTTTGTTTAAATATCTGTTGCTTTTGAATCTGGGAAAATGCTATTTCTACTGGATATAACTGTGTTGGACATTTATTTGAGTCATTCCTCAAACCTCAAATAAAAAAAAACTATTTGACCATACTGACTATGAATTTGAAACATGCAGGAGTATTACAATGGTGCCTCAAGCAGCCACATGAAACAATCCAAAATAATACACTGATTTCTTTCCTACTACAGGTCATGGTTATATGACAGTTTTCTTCCTTCCTTCTGATAATTACATTAATTTAGATTACTTGTCATTTCATTCACTTTCATTATTTGTTTGTTCATTCATCCTACCATCACAGTGTAGAAATGAAATAAGTTGCTACAGACCAGAATGCTAGTCCTACAGAAGACTCCTCTTGGAAAAAGAAAACAAAATGATCATCATTTTAAAGATATTTATTATGAGAACATCTCATATGTGTTCATCCTGTGACAACAAATTCTGTCACATTGTCCCTAAAAACAATAGTGTCTGAAGGTAAAAATTTGTCCGATCTGACATGGAAAATACTTTTAGAGAAATACAGGTAAGCAGACCGCAGCCCAGGTCTTTACGCTTAATGCTTAACACCATAAAAACACAATAAAGCCTTTAACAAACCAAGAAAAATTTCAGTACCGCACTTTGCCACAAGACAAGCCCTAAAAATAATGAGAAATATACTAGTTTGTAAATATACTGATTAATTGCATACTAGTGATATTCAAGTAGGAAAGTCTCTAAAAACGATCAGGGGTTAAAACATGGTTAAAACCCACAGACCCTCGTAAACCCATACACGTTTTTAAAGTTTCAACGGAGGGAATGGATACTGGTGGATAGTCCCACATTAAGAAATAATCCAGGAGGTGAACAGAGAACCAAAAGAGCTTAGGTGGGGGGAAAAACATAGAAAGACATGGTAATGTGTCTTGCAGTTTCTGCAGATTGCTGATTTTTTTCCCCCACAAATTTACAAAAGGCTACAAGGTATTGGGCAGACACTTTTAACCAAGCAGCTTACAAGCAAAATGCAACCAGGAGTTGTGTCCATTTCAAGGGGCGAATAGTGGCTCTCTGGTAATCATGGGATTTAAACTCAACAGTCTGGTTACAATCTTAGACCTTGAATTGCTAACATTGTCTAATTTTAAAGAACAAGAAGACGAAAACAACTTGGAAAGTAGTTTTGCTCTTGTACTTCAAATACCATCTGAGTGGTCACACATAATACAAGTTACGGAAAATTATGTCTGCAATAGTTAATACTGCAGTTTTTAAATTACTGGCGCATGTATTTAGTTATTACATGCCACCTTTTTAGCTTTAAACATAACTGCACTGTGGAATAGATGAGTAAGGTTCCTGCTGTGATCTCCTATTTCAAGACTGTTGGTTCACTTTGCTCGTGAGTCATAACTTGGGTTCAACCAAAGCACCCTTGCCATTACAGCAGTAATCATGTGAATTGGCAAGTCTTCGTTTGCACTAAAAACAAAGGAACCAGACAAACAAGTAAGTCCTTCCACAATACTTCGAAGTGAGAAACAAAGCCTGATCACAGCGAGTGTGTGTGGCAGTTAAATCTGGTGAGTCACCCCCAAGATGTGGGTGGATGTCTTGTTATAAATTCTTGCTTGTGCTGTAAGCACATAATAGACTCTGCCTTAAATGTGTTTCTTATCCTCTGGGAGGAATAGTACATATCTGTCTGGAACACATTAGCATAGACTAATCATAATATAACACATCATAAAAGCTTACCTTGAAGCATTTAGTAAAACAATTTGCATCTCCTTTTTTATGATAATTTGCCGGTAATGAATTTTCAGTAAATACACATGGTAAATCATGTATTCAGAGTGCAGCGATGTAATAAGTCTTCACAATAGTTGTTCGCTCCTTGAAACTGCGGCTGCTGACAAACACGGGGTACTAATTGATGTCAGTGTGTTCTGTAATTTCTCCAACTTTATTAGCTAGGGACATGAGGCACTTAATTAAATTATGCTCTCTTGGACTCGTGGACAGTTACTCATGAAAGGAAAGCTGCATGAAACACAGCTCAGAACCTAGTGCATCAAGACGGCACAAGTGACTTTATACTGCAAATGAAAGGATTATCACACACTTCCCCATGACCTGATATATAAAAGGGTCCATCTTTGAGATCATTATGAGCACTGTGTGGGCAGTGAGCTGAGAGTGTGCAGCAGGTTGTCAAGGCCCCATAAGTATCCATCCTCTCGGTTGCCCTCATGCCAGGGTTTAATGTGATCCAACGTCTGTCCATCAGGGAGAGCTGTGGTCTTACCGAAATCGATGAGCCACACTTCGGCTCGCTCCGTGTGGTCATGGATAAACAGCATGGAACTCCCAATGACCTGGGAAACGAAATGTTCCGTAGCGTGTCATTGAAGACAGGTGTGTACAGTGCAATCTACTTAATTACAATTACGCTGCGTCATTTGAAAAGACGGAAAGAATGTACTGTCTGAGTTCAAACCACAAACACAAGGACAAGGAGCAAAAGTACAAATGTACCTCATGTCTCATGAAGAAATCTGAAGCTTTCAGGGTCTGTCTGATATCCTCCAGCCTCCTAATGTAGGAGCTCTGGAACAGGCAGATGGGAGGGAGAAATGGTAAATACAATATACAAATACCATAGGGTAAATATAAAAGTTAGTCCATGGCCAAACAGTAATTATAGCATAATTGTTTACTGAAAAGAAAAGAAAAGAAAGCACACATTGTAATGCCGAGTTTGTTGGGTCATGGTAAAGTTCTGCTGTTCTAATTTTCTCCAGCCCTGCATTTTACAGTTATATTGCATTGTTCGTAGTCCTGCTTAGTTTCCTCATCTAGTTCCCATTTAAAACATACAGCCAATTCATTCTAGTTCAACACTTTTAATTCCACATTATCGTAATTTACATCTGAACCCCTTTAAGTCAAATCATGTAACTCATTTCTTAATAAAAACGTTTCATTCAGTAACTTGTACACATTAGTTAATAACGACACAAAAAAAATCGAAGCGTTAATAATGTTATTAACCTAAGTCTGGTCTTGCCAGCACGTCCTGAGAGAGAAGTGAAATAATGAAAGATTAAAATATCTTCCTCATGAATCATTGCTATTCTTAAAGCTGCCCAAGTCCAAATCCAAGATAAAAATGTTACATCTGGGATCAGATGTATAATGCTCTGTGTTTAATACGAGGTGTGTATTTTACATACACCTTTTCCCCTTGAACAGTAGTGAGAACACAGTGGTCTGTAGTGGTCAGAATTGCAGTATGGCTGTGAAAGCTAACCAGACTGGTTGATCTGGTTCTTTTTACGCACAATTATTTCTCCATTCCCGCTGACAAAGTCCTTGAAGACCTGAACGACTTCTTCCCTTAAGTGAGTCTTCTTAAAGTCTGTTCGGCACGTTCCATCTGCTTTCTGTTAAATGAATTAAGCAATAATAATAATAATAATAATAATAATAATAATAATAATAATAATAACAATAATAATAATAATAATAATAATAATAA
>JAOVVH010000002.1:9529810-9543179 GCA_028566435.1 Scorpiodoras heckelii
CTCTCTCTCTCTCTCTCTCACACACACACACACACACACACACACACACACACACACACACACACACACACACAATCACAGCACTCTAAGCACAAGCTGCAGACAAAGAGCTATGTTTTGTTACTGAGTCCTGTGTGCTATGATTAAGTGTCTCAATAAACAGGTAGTTTTCTCTGTTGTTTTGGTTGTGTTTTGGTTCTCCTGGCTGTAAGCAGATATTCCACTTCCACAGTGCACTATAAGGTTTGCCTGAACAAAGGATTTCTGTTTTGAGACGGTCAGGCAGACAAGATAATCAAATTGTTTCAACTTTCTACTTGGTTTGACAATGACTTTCAGCTAAACGACTTGTGTCATACAGATTAGATTGTAACTATCTGATTGTATTTTATTCCTGAGTCATGGTTTGCTTTAGTGTCTCAGGAGAGTAAAGAAAGATCTGCTTGACTGAGCTTAAACTGCTGCAAATGGTGTCGAATCAACTTGGCTTAATGGATTATATGGGCATGTGACATGAAGCTTTGTAATTGAACTAAACCTTTCCATGTCCAGCTTTAAAACAGTGTTGGTGTTAGACTGGTAAGACTTGTATATAGAATACAGTAGAATAGACTCTGGCTTTCTGTGTGTTACCAGGAAAATGCTCAACAAAGGGGTGGTGTCCTATGACCATTTTTAATAAATTTCCAACTCTTTAAAGAACGTATCAGACTTGAATCATTTTCTGGTTGCATTATAGTAGCTATAAACAGTCATTTCTTTATCAGTCTCTCTCATTTTCATTTTCTTGACAAAATAAGAAAATTTAAAAAAAAACAAAGCTTAACAGAATCCTCTGTCCTGAAGATTCTCTCGTAGTGGAAAACATATTTATCATTATAAAGCACTAATACCGAAGACATAATAAATAAATGTCTCCTTATAGAAAACCCCACTATCCACCCATCCATTATCTTCCGCTTTATCCCGCTAGTCGGGGTCACGGGGGGGCTGGAGCCAATTCCAGCGTCATGGGGCGAAGGCGGGGTACACCATGGACAGGTCGCCAGTCCATCGCATGGCCAACACACACTCAGGCACACATTCACCCCTACGGGCAATTTAGAGTGACCCATCAACCTAACATGCATGTCTTTGGACTGTGGGAGGAAACCGGAGTACCTGGAGGAAACCCACACAAGCACGGGGAGAACATGCAAACTCCACACAGAACGGCCCGGACTGGGAATCGAACCCGGATCGTCTTGCTGTGAGGTGACCACTACACCACCGTGCTGCCTAAAACCCCACTAGATTAACATTATTCTTTGTTTTCTGTTTATCGATTATATGGACCATCCACTATACAAATTTTTGTGAATTAGCTGATAGGACCCTAATCCACCCACTGAACTCTGGGAGTAGGGAGACTGTCTGAGCGAGGGAGAGGAAACCACAGCCCCCGAAAGAAATCCATGCAGACCCCCATACAGAAAGGACCCAGGACACCCTGCCTGGGAATTGAACCCTTCTTCTGAGGTGACAGCGCTATCCACTGCTCCACCATGCCAACTAAGAGTTACTGAGGAAACAATAATGTGATGGAGCATAAACTTATTTGGTTTACATGCTTTACTGTAGTTGGCGCTATTGTCAGAGCTGTGCTGTTATAGAAAACTAATCAACCTCTAATAACCAATCAGAATTGAGAATTCAGGAGCACTATAATATAATCCTCTGGTATAATATGGTTTAATGTTCCATTAGGTGACTGAGGTGTTCACAGCAGTGAATAGTGGCATTTACTACAAGCCCTTTGTATAGTAACACTTTTTCCTTTTTGCATTTCTTTAACCATCTTAATGTCACTTTTTGAACAACACGATTATTTGTTATACACCATGCACCCACCCACTGAACAGTGCAGTGTGGCCAGATGTTTGTACTCAGTGACCTATTGTGTGTGTGTGTGTGTGTGTGTGTGTGTGTGTGTGTGTGTGTGTGTGTGTGCGTGAATCTGGACTCTCACCCTTATGCTGAAGTTGTGAAAAGAGCTTTGTGTCTGAGGCAAGAAAGCAGAACAAGCCATTATTTAATGCTATATTCCATGTTTCCTTTTCCGAGTGCTCTGCATCTTGCTCCAGCAAACTGACCTCATTTCCTCAGTGTGTTTGGCATGGTGGCTGTTAACGTCATTCTCCAGGAGAGTGTGAGCTAAGCCCTGTTCCTCTACTCCAGCGTGTCACTGCCAGATCTGTTTCTCCCTCTCATGTCTACGGGCACAGGTCAGATCAGAGTACTGACTGTGAACTTTTAAGAGGTGACGTTGCCAGATACGTATGAAGCTGCTTTGGGAAAAGGGCTGTGACTGTTACACTGTGGTGATTAGCTGTGGTAGAGTAAACAGGATTTTTATTTGAGTGGAATAATGTAAGCAAGATGTTTGCTCTATTTGATGTTTGACCCATGATGCTTGTCTGCATAAAATGTATAAATATACATCCAGGTCCATAAGTATTCGGACAGTGACACAATTGTGGTTATTTTGCTTCTGTACAACACCATTGTGGATTCAAAATGAAGCAATCAAGATGTGATTGAAGTGTAGACTTTCAGGGTTCATTCACAGGGTTTAACAAAAATTGCATTAACGATTTAGGAATTACAGCCATTTATATGCATAGTACTTCCAGGGGCAGTGGTATCCCAGTGGGTTCGGAAGGTCGGGGGTTCGAGCCCCGTCCGGGGCTGCTGCTGTTGGGCCCCTGAGCGAGGACCTCAACCCACTGCTCAACTCTTACTTAAGGGGAAGAGTTGCATCAGGAAGGGCATCCAGTCTAAAAACTGTGCCAGACCAAGATGCAGACTTTATCTGCTGTGGTGAACCCAAGGAATGGGAGCAGCCGAAGGATTTGCATAGTGCTTCCAGTTTTACAGGCTGAGAAGTAATTGGAGAAGCAGTTTCTTGGCCATGTGTGGCCTGTTTCCTCATTATTTCATGGCAAATGAAGGAGACAAATTAAGAATAAAAGGAGTTGATTCCAAGTATTGAATTTGCATTTGGTTGCTATTCATGGGAACTCTCAATATGCATTCCAAAGAGTTGTTGAGGCTAGTGAAGGAGGCCAACTTTAGGTGGAAGTAACCAAACAGGCTTATCAGAGAAGTAGCAGAAGATTTATAGTGTCCAAATCAATAATTTTATACATTGTTAAAATCAAGGAATGCTCTGGTGAGACCACTCCTTGAAGACCACTAAAGTGGATGATAGCAGAATTCTTTCCTTGGTGAACAAAAACCCTTCAAAGCATTTAGCCAAGTCAAGAACACTCTCAAGGTGTATCATTGTCAAAGTCATTCAAAAGATGCCTTCATGAGTATAAATACAGAGGGTTTACCTCAAGATTCAAATCACTGAGATTAGCCTTTGCTAGAAAACATCAAACAAAGCCTGCCCACTTCTGCAACGAGATTCTTTGGACAGATGAAACCAATAATGCCAGAATGATGGACAGTGGAGAGTATGGAGAATGAAAGGAAGGGCTCATGATACAAAGCATATCTCATCATGGGCCAAACATGGTGGAGGAAGTGTTATGGCATGAGAATGTATACCTGCCAGCTTTACGTGTATTAACAAATAATATCCTGTGAGAATCTTATCACTAGGTATTGCTAACATCTACATATTTGTCCATTGATATCAGCACTGTAGACACTGGACTTGCAATCTCAGTTCACAAACAGGGCTTTAAATGATCTGCTATGATAATACAAGCACAAAATTACTTCAATTATAATTTGCAAGGTTCAGTCTTGACGTTATTCAAAAATGAATGATTTGTATTTATACATTATGTGAATAGGGTTCAATAAGTGCATTAAAAACTGTGTTGTTAGTTAACAAAGAATAATGCAGTTGTTGATAAAGCGAAGCTTTTTGTAAGGAGAATATTTATGGAAGGAACTTTTACACTGCAAGAGAGTCATCAGGACAGAAGACTTTGTGCTTTCTTGTTGTTGTTTTTTTTGTTAACATAACAAGCTTTGTTTTTCCTCCTAACTTAAAAAGAAAAAAGAGAGGTTGCTAAGGTAATAACTGTATACAGCTGCTCTAATATACGTCATAATAGGAACTAACATGTTTCATGGAGGTTCCTCAGCAAAACAAATAAAAAATATGACATGCTTTAATGAATTTAAAGCAAAATAATTGGGAAATTGCTGTGTTTTAGTCCTTACTTAACGGGCAAAAGCTTTGGGTTTTCTGATTTTTTTCAATGTATGATAATAGATATATGAACAAGAAAATATAGCAAGAATCTGCAGAACTCTCACTCATATCCCCCAAATATGGTTTAAATATTATGCATGCCCAAAGCCATTTTCCTCAAGTTCTTTCTTGAGGTTACTTCAGTGAATTCATCAGTGAATTGCTTCATAGCTTCTATAGACATCATGCTGTGTAGATGCTAAACAACCCACTCAGCCCCTGACAACAGTCCTTACATGGCCACACATCAGAGGGAGCAAAATCAACACTTGGAGCTTAAGGATAACCAGCCAGAGGCATTGGCTCAGTATCTCTCTAATCATCTCACCACTCCGCCATCTCCTGTATGGGGACAAAGAAGCTTCACAGCACAGTTGTGCCTTTAATCTAGGAGCAGCAGTGGGGCATGGTGATGAGCTGGCACCATATTTTAGCATCTGAACCATTTTGAGTGTTTAACATTAAAAATGATTCAATACTAACCAGTGGTAAAGCAGGCAAAACAGAGTGTGCCACCTTAACAAACTGACCTGCCGATTTCAGGTTGTTCGAAGACACGCTTCTGTCCCTTCGGACTCATTTGTCCCTCTTCCTCAACTTATTTCTTTCTTTAACCCCCTCATCCCTTTCTCCTCTTCTTCCCAAGAGGTCATATGTGAACTGTCTCCGATAATTCTTCAGTTGCTTTTGGCTCGTAAGCAAAAGACATGCTAGTTTCCTGTGCGTGTTATTTTTGGTCCAGTGATTTGCTTGTTCTTCTTTTGTGTAGAGTTTATAGTAGATTAGATGGCTGGATTCTATAACGTGCTCCATCAACTGATGGAAGTAATTACACCCGAATCATTGACATCTCAAGGCAGCAGGTTCATTCCCGTCTGATGGTACAGCTTCAAGACAAGCACTGATCTTGTATCTGTGACCCTGGGCTGTGAAAACAACTAGGTGTGGGGGGAAAACATGCTGTTGTAATCCATTTATAGAACAGGGACCTCTGCTCTCCCTTTTACTCCCTCTCTCTGCATGGAGGGTTTCATAAGCACCGACTTATTTATTAAAAAAATAACTCACCGATTCACACATGTTAAATTACAAAGAATTTAAATTTCAGCAGGATTGTATGAATATTCTATTCTATATATTATACGCTATAATTAATATAAATAATACGATGAAATACTACTTTATCATCTTTTCCTGTAGTATTTCATCATATTATTTATGGTAATTATAGCATATACCACTTAAGCTTCCATAGTTGTTTCTATATTCAAGGCTCTCAATTTAATACATCTGCATATCAAACAATACATTCAACAGACTGCATGATAAAGTAGACTATTTATCATAAAGACCACTTATATTACATGAGGTGTGATAAACATTTAAACTTAATCAAGCCCACACTCTGTCCTCTGAAAAGGCTACAGGCTTTTTTTGGGAAAGCTTTTCCTAAGCACGCTATATTTTATGAGCCAATATGCTAGCATACTAGTGTATTAGTGCAAGAAGTACAACAATGTGTCTTGTGAGCCACACCACTGAAAGCTAAGCCATGTTTCCATTTGTTACATAGTAATGGACAGATTTCATTATTATTATATACCTCTGAATAGATCAGACAAACAGTCATTGTTAAGTTTTAATGACTATACTTTTATAATGCTGAATGTTTTATTCACCTGAAAATGAAATCCTAAGGCACATATTAAGGCAATGTTTATTGTTAATACAATTGTATTGAAAATGTAGCGTATAGCGTATCACACCTCGGTGATCAGACTTTTGTGTACTGCTACACCTCTGGCATCTGTCTATCTGTCTACAAGCCAAGCAAGGACAGGAGAGCACTACACAGCTATAATCTTACTAGCCCAGGAACATCGAACAGTCTGGATTTTGCCTCATAAGAGCAGAAAAAGCTTTAAAGCCTCGAATTATGAACACTTGCTGTTCTGATCCTTTCAAATCTCCTCATCAGGCTGCTCTTGACTGATTTTGAATCGGGAGCTCAGAGTGTCGGGTTTGAGTCAGGGAGAACAGCCGGTGTCTGTGAACAGAGACTGAAGATGTTTTATTAATGAGTTCAGTTCACTATGAGGGAGACTTTAAAGGGATTCCTTTTTACTTTGATAATCCACCATCATTTTTCTGCACACTTTATCTTTAATCTCTATGCACACTGAAGCTGGTTATAATAGCAATCAGTGGTAATCACATGCACACAATGTGATAAAGTCAAGACGGAGCTGAAGAGCAGTCGGCCTGTACATTCAGTGAACTCATTTCCTTGGCAAATTTAAAATGAATGCAAAATATTCATATATTGTGTATCAGTGCATAAGAGTTAATGTTTCATTTCCTACCCTGACCAGATTGATAGTGTGTCTTAGTGTGAATCAAGAGGCTCTAATGTGAAATCAGTGAAACAGAGCAAATGAGGTGTGCTTACGTGGGATATGGACGCCAGTCTTCTGTAAAAATGCAATCATGCCGGATTCCCCCTAATTCTACCCCTAAATGTTTATAATGTGGTCAAATAGCTTTCCTAATTAATTCTGGCCATCATTCTTGGTTGAGATCATTTTATAGAATGCTTTGTTTTTTTTTATGAAGGATATCATTAAGTATGTGTTTAATTGTGCGTCCCTTTCTTTTTAGCATAAAATTGAAATGTAATTGTGGGGTGCTTTCAGAGTACGTGCACAAGCAGAGTGGAGAAATGACTAGTTAAAGGAGAAGCAGTCAGCTTTTTCCATGGAAACAAAAGTTTAACATCATCAAACCAGTACTAGGAATAAGGGTGCAGTGAATACTGAAGTCATTTTATATTGTATTTAATCTTTTCTCTTTAGAAAATTGTATGCAATTTTCTGGGCATCACTTTGTTTGCTGTTACTCACAGTGACACGTATTAGAATTGAAAGCATACCTGGGGTGCTTGTCTTAGACATAAATAATTAAAAGCATGCATGAACACTTTAAAAATGTCTCTAGCATTGATAAAAAATATGTCTTGAATACCACATAACAAATGTTTAAGGGTAAAGGCACAGTGTCATAGAGCAAGTATGAAGTGACATAAGTGTACCAAATTGCAAAATTGTGACTTAAGCAGTTATTGAGATATTGAAATGTGTCAGTTGCAGCACCCCCTATGTAAGAAATATCACAAAATCTGACATGCTTCTAAAAAATGTAGGAGTGATGCAAGGTGTGAAATTTTGTGAACTTTAAGCCTTTACATGACAGAATATTGGTTAGTGAATTGCAAATGAATGTAATGAGCTCTGATAATGCACCCTCTAGAGACCAACATGCCATAAAAAGTTCAGAATTTTAGGCAAAACAGTTTTCAATCTATTGTCCAAAAAGTGCTTTGAGCCTACCCGAATTCAGGGGGCCAAAATGATAGGGAAAAAAAAAAACAGAAAAAGAAGAAGAAAGGAAAAAAAGGTAGAAAAAAAACTATATGACTGCCAGTGCTACTGCGGCAGTAATAACTAGTGCTAATATCAATATGTCCTGCGTAGATTCACTCCACTGATCTGCTCCCACTCATAATATTTTTTATCCTTTTATTGTATAATGACATCTGCCGCAGCTGGTGAAGGTGCTCATATAGTTTTTGTCAAAGCTTTTTTATTTTTCCATTTATTCCCCACCTTCACCAATCCACATTACACTTGGTATGTTTGTAGCCCCACATGTCTAATAGAGAATATAAGGTTTGTGTCCCTGGGTATGCATTGCCCTTCGTGTACCGCCCCCTGAATTGGGGTAGGCTCAACGAACTTGTTGTGCAATAGCTCGAAAACTTTAAGGCAAGTTGTCCACTAGCAATTCACATGACAATATTTTTCACATCCAGCATCAATACCATATTATTTAGACATACTGTACACCAAGGTACGTGAAAATTCATCCATAGCAGGCACTGCAACAAACACGTTTCAATATCTCAAGAACTGCTTAAACAACAATTTTGCAATTTGGTAGGCTTATTTCACTTCAATCACCAGTCATATTACGCATCACTATGTGTTGTGTCTAGTTATAATATCACTGTATGTTTTCCTACTTAGAACAGAGTGCACATTTACTACAATCATGATAATGAGGTGGCATGTAAGCAAATTACAAACTGTTCCAGTCACCACAAATTAACCTTGAAGATGGTCAATTTACTTTCCTTTTAAATATAATGTGGCAAATATTCAAAAACAATGTAGAGTAGATGTTTTGTCTTTGTCTAATATTATAGACACTTTAGTAAAAAATGTTTTGTTACCGTATCTAACAGGGAGAAACATCTCTTGTAAGGAGTTCCTCATTAGTTCACAGTAATCACTGTAATTGTTAATGTAGCAACGGCAGCTGAATTTTTATCTGAAGTGGCTGGAGGCCATTAAATGGGATTTGTGTGTGTGTGTCTGTGTGTCTGTGTGTGTGTGTGTGTGTGTGTGTGTGTGTGTGTGTGTGTGTGTGTTTGTGAGGCAGGCTTATAAATATGCAGATGAATTGGGATAGGAAACTTAATTACTATCCCCTGTTTTTATTTGTGAAATACACTTAATTTAGTTAATGAAATGACATTGAAATGAAATGGGAGGTTTTTACCTACCTACATTAACCATTTTGATCTGCATCATTTTAAATTTATTTATAATAATAAAAATAAGATTATTATTATTATTATTATTATGTATAAATATATAATTACAAATCTTATAAATAATTATATTTTTAATCAATTTATAATAATAATAATAATAATAATAATAATAAAATTATTATTATTGTTATAAATTTGTATATGTTTATAATAATAATAAATTATTAATCCGTAATCAGTTTATAATAATAAAAATAAGAATATTATTATTGTTATTATAATTAGTACTGGAGCATTAAGTGGAGCAAAATTATTCTTAACACTGATTAAGTATTCTGGTATAATGATAAATTCTTCAGTTTTCAGTTGATTTTTAGATTTTGTCAAACACAGCCTGAAAATCAGGTACATTTTCTTTCACATTAAGCAATATATTAAAGGGTTTTTTTTCAATAAAAGATGCTTATAGCAGTATACCTTCATGTAGTTATTTCTACATCCAGACCCAGATTAAATAAATACTGTAATTAATGGTGCAAAATATTGTTGTTGTTTTTTTTGCTAGACCAATCATACATTTTTTTTCATCCAATCTTGCTAACACAGTTTTCTTGCCATCACCATTAATCAATGTTCATAACATGGCATCATTTAAAACTATTATTTTTATTACCTTATTACCATAGCAGCTGCTTCCTCCTTTTGCATAATTAATAAAGTCATTATTGTGTGTGTGTGTGTGTGTGTGTGTGTGTGTGTGTGTGTGTGTGTGTGTGTGCGTGTGCATGCGTGTGAGAGAGAGAGAGAGAGAGAGAGAGAGAGAGAGAGAGAGAATACATATATATTAAATATCTGAGGATTTGTGTGTAATGAGGGGGAGGCATCTCAAACCATCTCCAGCTGGGTTTGTTTGCTGGTCAACACATCATCAGAATGATCTATTAAACAAAGAAAGCATGTATCTTATGGCCATTTCTCTCATGGAAAATCACACTTCACACATGATCACCAGTTATTAACGTGATTATGTGAGTAATATGTGATCACATGTAAAACCATGTGAAGGTGCATTTCAGCATCATGCCCAGAAAATGCACGCCCTTTAGCAAGGCCCTTGACCCTCAACTGCTCAGTTGCATAAAAAAGGTCAATATAAGTTGCTCTGGATATGACTTTATGGAGGCATGTCTATGTGCCTAAAATTGTCTTAGAGATTTATCTATTGGCTGGCTATGCTGAGTTCACACTACATGATTTTAGCCCTGATTTTCTTCTCACTGAGAGGTTTTTTGGAGGTTGCTCCATCACAGAAGCAAAACGGCGTTCACTCGGAGCTTGAAAATCGGCTCTCGATTGTGATGTGTGAATTGTTCAAGGATAAAAAATGAAAGCTGAAATGTGCAGTCAGGTCCTAGGACTAGTATTGAGGTCTGCTGGTCTAGTAAGTTAAAAATAAACTTGTCATAAAATAAGGAAACTTGTATCATAATGCAAATTCTATATACTACTACATTGCTGCTGCATTAATATTAATACAATATATAAAATATATAATAAACTACAAATTACTTGCTTAGAACATTTATTACTGCATTCGTTATTTGTTAACTTGCGTTTGTGTGTGTGTGTGTGTGTTATAGATGACAGTGCCTCGGCAACAAGCAGCATGGAGGTGACGGACAGACTTGCATCCCTGGAGCAGCGTGTTCAGATGCAGGAGGATGAGATTCAGCTGCTTAAGTCAGCGCTAGCCGACGTGGTGAGGAGACTCAACATCTCAGAGGAGCAACAGGCCATGCTGAGTAGAAAGGGACCAACCAAAGGTAACATGCACTGTTACATAAACTCTCACAACACAGAAGCCTGACTGTATCAACATAATATGCTTTCAGAATTAAAACATGTGTGAGTGTTCATCAGTTGTTGCCACCTGATCGACTTCCATATGGTTCCAGAGAAATGCTGCACAATTTTCATATCTTTGCTATGTATATGCATACACATTGATAAATGTGTGGTGGCATATAATAATGATAATTTAAAAAGTGTTATAATAATAATAATAATAATAATAATAATAATAATAATAATATAATAATAATAATAATAATAATAATAAGAATATAATAATAATAATAATCATAATTATTATTATTATTATTATTATTATTATTATAGCTGATTAATCTTGTCAGTTCTGTTACTACTGTGTTAATACTAAACTGCCTCCTTAACGAATGCAGTCCTTCCAGGAAGATAACCTACACAGTAAAATCCCCAGTCTTAAATGAACACCCAGAGACTTGATTTAACACCCAGAAAGTTGATTTAACACTCACTTGGAGTTGCATAAACTCTGTAAGGTGTTAAATCAACACTCTAGGTGTTCATTTAAGACTGGGGATTTAAGACAAATAAAAGCATTTCCATGTCAATTTGATGAAATACGAGGGTGAGTCAAAAATTATCCACACTCTGGCTGTAGAATTTATTTTAATCTACTTGAAAAGACAGATACATCATTTTTCGACATAATGTCCCTGCCTTTCAATACACTATGTCCATCTTTCAACAAGCTTTCATATTCCCTCATTAAAAATGTTTTAGGCTGAGCTGCGAGCCATGAAGGCACCACTGTGTTCACCTCTTCATCAGGTGTGAATCTTCATCCTTGTAGGGCTTCTTTCATGGGAACAAACAGGTGATAGTCCCTTGGGGCAAGATTAGGACTATAGGGAGGACACTTCTTCATGACAAAACACTTTCTCCGTACTGTGCACAAGTCTTCGATGAATATCGGCACTCCGCTATTGTGCCGAATCACTGAATCACTGCACTCTGCTATTCTTTTGTGCAAATCACACGTGGGGCAGCCATTGTTTCTTGCGCCCCAGTCCCAAATAAACTGACGTAACATGTTCAAACCTACACAGCAGTGACTAGGGAGACAGTGACCTCGAACAGAAAGCGCTGATAAGACAGTGCGGCCAACAGAAGTTTTAATATAACCAGAGTGCAGATAATTTTTGACTCACACTCATTCATTCATTCATTCATTCATTATCTTCCGCTTATATTAATATGAATCAGAGATGAGTAAATCTCTCACTCTCCAGAGAGTAGTGAGGTCAAATCAAGCATGTAGACATGTTATGTTATTTATTACACAGAACACATAGATTTAAGTAAACACTACACAGAACAGTAGTGGGCATGCCCATTGAAAATGGAGGTTTGATGGCTAGAGGTAACTTTAAAACTGATGCACTGTGTCTTTTGTTATGTACAATAATCCTGAGCACGTATAGCGCATGATCCCTGATTTATAATCTAGGAAGGGATCTATCATCATTCAGCAGCTTGGCTCACTAACGATGTGCTGACCTTGTATTATTAATACAACTTGTCTTCTGCAGAGGGTAGAAGATGACTGGGGTAACTTCGGAGCAAATCTTTTGATGTCAGAGACTTTTTAATTAGACATGCTATATGAGCTGGCACTGCCAACTTTCAGTCTGAGCAAAACAACTTCCCTCATCGTGCGCTGACAGACACACTTCTGTTTTTGCCATTGCTGATTGAAGCACCTGTATTTCCTCTGTTCTCTTTGTGCCAGTGCGAAGTTTCTACCTACCTTCAGGTTGACAGATTTGTCTGAGGTCTTTCTGATTCTTCTCGTTCTCTTTTCCTGCCTGTCTCTTTCTCTTGGTATGTCTTTCATCTAGTGTTTCTCCCAAAGGTGTTGCTTATACACTCGGCAGCCAAGAAAGACACATGAATAGCTTCAGCAAATCTGCAGAGATGAATTTTAATAGGGTTGGTTCATAGGGTAATATAAATAAAGATTTCTCTCTTTGATCTCTGCTATCAGTGTTACACTGTAAGTGACCTTGAATGAAACTAAACAGGAGCAAAGGTGCACTCTGTCCAGAACATCTGAACTGCACAGATTACGTGGTTTATAATAAATTATAAACACATAATCCTGCTAATAATTAACAGGACCCATAGTTCTGAAGAATAAGTTGCCCTTATTAAAGCCCCATTTGTATGCAGTCCTCATAGATTAACCTGTAATGCCATTTACACTGTGCAGGTCATATAATTAATTTATTATTCATTTTAGTATTGATTACTGAGCAACTTTTTAAAAAAAAAATATCTCTGCTTTATCGGCTGTGGGAAAACCTAAAGTCTTCCCCTCTTTCTGTCCTTGCATCTCACAGCCAGGCCAATGATTGCAGCACTGCCATTGAAGCCCACAGTCCACAACGGCAGTGTCCTACCAAAGAAAAGCACCACTCTGCTTTCGCCCTCAGGCTCCAAGAAAGACAACACACCAGCAACCAAAAGGTGAGAGACTCTGACTGTGACCTTCATTTCAAGGTCAGAAAGGAAAGAAATTCTGATTTATATAAATTGCTATCAGAGTCTGCATGTCCTCCCCGTGTCTGCGTGGGTTTCCTCCGGGTACTCTGGTTTCCTCCCACAGTCCAAAGACATGC
>JAOVVH010000002.1:9544832-9555130 GCA_028566435.1 Scorpiodoras heckelii
GGCTCTCCCGTGACCCTGGAAACAGGAATAAGCGGACAAGATAATGAATGAATGAATGAATGAATGAATGAATGAATTGCTACCTCTTTTTTGCTCATGGCTCATGAACTATAATTAGTAAAATGCATCAGGTAAACATACTTTTTAGGTTTTGAGAAGCTATAGCATTGTAACAGAATTTCTACCTAGCTGAGATCTGTGGATTAGGACATTAATCCTAAACCTACAGATAACAAATGATGGATTTGGTATTCAGACAACTTTATCTTTTTAATGGGCAAGGGACAGTATCTTGCTCAATCCCTCTACCCTTTCTGCAATCACTTGTCATGCCAACATAAAAGTCACCAATTTACATCATGCAGTAACAAAAATTGTGTCTTACAGCTTGATCTTGTGTCCTGTGTTTTCAGTGGGATTTTGTAAAATATGTAAAATTTTTGCTAAATATACATATATGTGAATGCGATGATCCAGCATCCCATGCATTATGTATTTCCAACTCACACCCAGTTTTGCTGGATTCACCACATCCCTGACCAGTATAAAGCATTGAAGACACATACATTTTTATATTCCATTATGTGATTAAGATGTGATCACTTGTGAATGTGAATTTCACCTGAAATTCAGACTGCCCTATACGAAGTCTATCCGGAAAGTAATGAAATTCCTGCACTCCGTAGGGCTTACGCATGGGGATGGAGGTCAGTTAGAGTGAGACCACAGATAACCTTTAGGACCCGTTTCAGTTGCATTCGAGCATTCACAGCTCCCAGACATCTGTTGTTGTGAAACCCTGCTGAAGTGCCTCTTCGCTGAAACAATGCAAGCGAGTTTGGAGCAAATGTTGGATCGTTTAACAAGAGAGCCCAAGTTCCTGACCAGAGTGATCACAGGAGATGAATCATGGTTGTTCAAGTGTGATCCTGAGACAAAAAGACAAAGTGCTGAATGGCACACGACAACATCACCTCACCAAAGGAAACCTCACATGAGCAAATCAAAAATCAAGTCACTGTTCATTGACTTTTTTGGTTCTCAAGGGATTGTTCATAAAGAATTCGTACCAGAGGGCCAAAATTAAAACACGTTTGAAAGGCCACCACTTCGGCACAGCAAAGAACATCCATAGAGCCAAGACCGAGAGTCTGAACACCCTCACAGAACACCCTCACAGAGCATTGTTTGTGTTCACTAGGATCATATTTTGAAGGTGATAATATTGAATTGTAAATTTTTCAATAAATAAGTAATTTAAAAAATTCGTTAAGTTCTGGACAGACCTCATATGTGAAAAAGTAACATGAAAATAAATGAATTGTGAAAAAAATGAGACACGCTGCAAATGAAATGGTGTAAGGAGATGAATGAATGACATACCTATGTACATAGAAACAACTTTGTAGAAATTTATTGTATGTAACGGTTTTAAAAACATTGTGTAGTGTTTTAGAGACTATGAGTTCTACGTTGGTCAGTTGTTGAATAAGGTTTAGCAACATATTTTTGTATGAACTAATACTAGTACAACCTCTTATAGATCAACAATAGGTTTTTGTGGTGTTATAGCCAGAGCCAATCAGCACAGGTATGCAAAGCAGTAACATTATCTTTCATTTACAGTTTATTTGTAATTATATTTAGCCTACAATGCAGTGTCATGCACTCATTACCCACAAAGGTTCATGTAGCTTTGCCAGGAGTGTGTTAACAACCAAAACCGCTATCTTTGCCTTATACTTGTCACACAGAATGGACCATTTTTAATTCAAAACCCTTGACTTTAAAAAAACCAATGGAATTCCTCTTTAAAACCTGTGTTATCAGAGATTAAGTGCTCTTCACGGTCAGACCAAGGGACTAGTTGTCACCAGTCATTTGAATCAGAATATTTCTGTGTGTCTCCCGTACCCATCATGTCCATTTTAGAAATGCCAACATGTCACAGGAGCCTGATAATATAATCTCTCACTGACACACATGTCCACAGTGACTAAACCTGACATTTCTCAGGAGTAGCAGGGTAACAGCTGCTAAAGCCTCTGTGAGAAAGAATAAGAATGAGTAGAGGTGATCCATCTTCCTTCTTGTCACACTCACACAATAAATACGATACACACTACTTCAGATGCTGTCCGGCTCGCAGCTCAATTATTATTTAAGGAGAGATGGATGACTGAGTCAATGGAGGCTTGAAAGCTGTGTAAATTGCCAAGGTGAATGGATGAATGAATGGATGAATGGATGAAAGAGTAAATTCATTTGCATGTTAACGTATATTTAAATATAAAATGTTTGTATAATTTGTATAAAGAAACAAGCTTTATTTAAAAGGGTGTTGGGTGAAAAAAGACGTTCGTGTGAATGTTACACCGGTGTCGGCCAAACAATGATGCTAATACATACAACTGTGTAACTGTTTCAGTGGTTTATATCTGATCTTTTCTCCCTCTTAGCATAGCGTCACCCCATTTAGAGGTTTAAATACATTAATACATTATATTATGAGGTGACTATTATAAGAGGGATTAGTGGATGGCTTTTCATTCTGCTCAGTAAAAAAAATAGTGTATACGAGTCTTGGAGTTGCATTACTTGGAGGTTTATTACTTGGGTGGGACCAAATGTAGCCACAAGGATGGGAATTTCTGACAGTTTTGGCTTTGGTGGGGCATTTTGCATCCCTCCATGAGGAAAACTGCTTATAAAAATTGCACTTTTTATTTAAAAACTAAAATATTTTGGTTACTGAGGCTATAATAAATCAGCACAGCATTAATAAGCTCCATTAATAACTAAGGCGATTGAAGGTCCTCACAAGTGTAGTGTGTGTGCCTGTGTGTGTGTGTGCCTGTGTGTGTCCATCCCCACATATTTGGGGACATTTGTTAAAGAATTATGTGATATTTTTGACCTTGTGACCTTATGGTGTAGTCTAAAAAAATTTTTAAAAGATGTTTAGGGTTAGCATTAATTAGCTGTAGTAATAATTATGTCAATGGAAAGTCCTCATAAGTATAACAAGACAAATGTATGTACTGTATGTGTCTGTGTGTCTGTCTAATAAAACTACACAGTTTCCTTCTTTCTTGCTCATTTCTTTCAAAAATCTTCAAGCCATTTGTCTTGCCCCTTGTGTTTCTTACTCTTAGATACTTCTCTGTCTGTATGTTGCATGCTCTGTGTACAGTGTGTCCAGTTTGTCCAGCTCCAAGTTTCCACTCAGACCATCCTACAGGTGAGAGTGTGTGTTCTCTGACATATCCTTTCCGTAAGGTCTATACACTACTTATTTATTTTTAAACAAAATACTATCTCTGTTTATGGTTTGCTTATATAGAAGGCTTTCATATGTTTGGAACCATTTTGCCTTTATGTCTTAAATGTCTTTCTCACATGGACCATGGATGCTCTAAAATCACCTAGGAAGTATTGAGTCCAGTTTCAGGAACATTCTTTGGCCTCATCACAAAGCTCCATAGTTTCCATCATCATCAGTCTCTCTTAAAGCTGCCAATTCAACCCAGAATTTCTTGAAAGCTGTGTAGTCTCTTGATTTACTATGTGTGCTGCAATTCAGTGCCTGAAGTTTCATTCCTAACAAAAGCACCTCTTCAAGCTTAAACATCCAGCAGCTCCCTTCACAGAGGATAACATCAGCAGCCAGTGACTGACCTGAAAGAGCTTTGTCCAGGCAGCCTGGATTAGGCTTGGCAACCAATAAACTGCTGATGGAGCCGTTTTCTTTGTTTGGGCATTTTGAAAGGACAGCCGTTCTCTGTCCAGGCCTCTCTGTCCCACCTAAGCCATTACAAACCTGGTGACAAGCCTGTCATGGGAAAGCAAATAAAAAATATGCTGGCCTGTCCAGGTATGTCCAGCATGTGTCTTGTGTGTGTTTTCAGTAAACGGCAGTAAATAACAGACTGTCAGTGGGGGATGTGTCCTGCGTTATCTCCCCAGCACCATTTCCTCTTCTCTGAGTAAATGTTTATGCTCATGCACAGGGACAGTTCCTGAGTAAAAATGCAGCCTGATATGTTAAAAAAAATTTCTTACAGAACACAAAAAAATATGTTTTATTGTGTTTCTGTCTTTCCTTTGTGATAACTGTTTGATTTGGTTATTTATACAACATTTTTTGATACACATTTAATTAACTTGAACAGACATTATTTTACTACACCATATATTGTAGCGGCTATAACATAAGTGATATCGTAAGTGAGATACCGTTATAGTAAACAAATTCACCACTGGATGGTAGCAGCGTGTTGGAGCTTTGACTTGTCTTTTGTGTTAGCTAATGAATTTATGATTTGTCCAACACTGTATGAGTTAGAAAGCATGTTGCATGGCTTCTAATGTGAATCTATTTTATGTATTTAATTAGAAAATGAGTGAGTTTATCTTTCCATTTGAGGTTTTACCTTTACCCATATTAGAGAAGGGACTCGAGTTTGTGACTTAGCCTTGAGCCACACTTAAGTCTCACACACATTGACTTGAGACTTGACCTGAGATTTGGTTCTCGTAAACAAACTTTTTTGTTTAAAATTTTTTTTTTTTGGTGTATTAATATTAAGGAAATGTCTGACGAGCTGAATGTCATTCCCTCCTTTATTATCATATGTAACTTTATGCATGTGCCTGGCCACAGATGACACAACCATTACAGGACTTGCCCCTCAAAGTCATGAGACTTGACGTAGACTTGCAAAAAATGACTGTCAGCATCTCTGATCATTTGTATTTTCCAGCACTGTGAAAAGAACAAGCTCATCAGAGCATGTGGGTCCTAGCAGTAGGAAAGAGGGTGGAGGTGAAGCCAAGAGTAACCGCACACGCACCGCCTCGATTGGAAGCAACTCAAGTAGCAAGAGAGCCAGTGAGAGGTACAGCAACCTCTAACACTTACTAAACACAGTACATATTTTTTCATTACTAGCACATAGTGACTATCAGAAGTGTATATTTTCTAAGCCTGGTACTTAGAAAAGGAGCATAACTACAGAAAATGAATGATTTACACAGTAAAGCCCCCAGTTCTGAATATATTAAACTGATCTAAATTTACAGCTGCTGATATAAAAGTGTCTCTGGTTAATTTACCACTGCATTCACAGATACATGTACTTTATTTGAATTACATGCATTTCTCTCTCTCACACCCTGCAGCAAACAGAGGGAGCCTGTGTTCAGTGCTGGTAAGTGTCACCTGCTGCAGTGTTGCTCACTATCATGCAAGGTTTTAAAATTATGAGTCAAGACTGGAGAAGTAATAGTTCCATGCACATGTACTGACTTTGGACCTTCTGTTATAATTAGAAGTGATTATTAATGGCTGCTTACCTGCAGTGAATCATCTCTTCTGCGGGTGTAATGCACTATCTGAATCTGCATCTGTTTAGTGCTCGTCTGTCTGTCTATCTATCTATCGATCTATCGATCTATCTATCTATCTTCTCATTTACAGACCTCAAGTGAGTTGACTTACACTGGATGTTTTTTATTATTATTTTTAAATACAAACCTATACCACTTTGCCCCCAGAACAACTGGAAAAACACCAAAAAAAAAAAAAAACAGTGGCAGAAATGTCAGCATGATGTCAGCATGAACTGTGAATTCTGGTTCTGATAGTTCCTCAACCTCAGCTACAATATACAGTACTTTAACTTTAACTAACGTTACATTTCCAACAAAAATATAAATGTTAAACAAAAATGTTTGTATGTCAGTAACAAAAGCAACACATTACATAACAGACCACTTTTCAGGCAAAAAAAAAAATAATGTAGGCTGCTGGGTTTTGCATGCAAAAAAAGAAGTAAGAGTGACAGTCAAAGTCTCCAGAAGAGCTGTGGCAGATTCTCCAAGATGCTCAGTAAAAGTTAAAAGCTAATTCCCTTATAAAACTGTACACACTGTACATGGGAACACTGTTTAAAAAAATGGCACACCAGATATTTACTTCCTTTAGTTTACTACTGTTTACTGCACTTTATAGTGTTTTCTTTTATGTAGAAACATCATTATTTTTGAAGGCATCTTTGCTTTACAGCAAGTCTTTGCATGTGCCTAAGACTTCTGCATCGTACTATACAGTAATTAGCTGGTAAGTTTTACTGAGCGTCTTGGAGAACTAATTTTAAGTTAACAAACTGCATTAGTTAATATTGTTTTAATATGAAGTGTTGACTAATCAACATTAAGTAATACATTTGAAAACATGAACAACAACTGAGGTAGTTCATTAATAATGGTTAACTAATGTTAAGTAAGCATGTAACAACTAGTTACAATTAGTTCATGTCCTTGTCTTTTGCTCATGTACTGCAGTTATACATAATGTTTGAAAAAGCAGTCATAAGTAATAGCTTAATTGGGTGTAATGATTACTAAAGCAGTGGTAGCCACTAACTTGTTTTATTTACTCACTTCCATTTACTGATCTAATATTTTAAACTTTCCAGAAGACTTTTACTTCGGCCTGTCGCTTTTCCCTCAGTTCCATTCATTTTTGGTTGTCAGATTTTCATTGTGTCGTCTTGTTGAGGTGGTTCAGCTCTTGTTTTGCTTCTTTGTTGCTCACACCGCTCACTTCTGAACTTTAGTATTTTATTTTAGAGCAAAAAGGAATAAAAAGCAAAGAATAGAGTCTGACACACTTCAGTTCCTATGCTGATAGATTCTGCATGTATTGAGCTCCACTGGATATTTCCATGTTACTCATTACTTATGTATGTAAATCAGTGCAATGTAATATATTCTTTTATATATAAAAGCTTACATTAGTATGCCACTTTCTGATGTATATGAAAACAACATTAACTAATGCAGTTGCTACATGTTTACTTAACATTAGATAATTATACTTAATGTATTCGTTTATGTCTTGTTCACGTTGACTAAAGCATTATTTCATGTTAGTTAGTCAACACTTAATGTGAAGTGTTACCCTTTTTCTTTTACCAGTGTGATTAGGCTTTTGTTATTTATTTATTTATTCTGGTTCTTTGCAGATCGATTTACTTTAATCACTCAGTGGTTATCAAAATCAAAATCATTATCAAAGTGTGAATTATGTACTGTTCATTTTGTTGCATTACCTTAGATTAGACGATGACAAGAAAACACATAAGGCAACTAAGGTAGAAAGTGTGAACATCAGAGCCATTTGCCAGAAATATATACCGACGGGGCAGCATGGTGGCTCGGTGGGTAGCGCTGTCGCTTCACAGCAAGAAGGTCCTGGGTTCAAACCCTGGGTGGAGAGGTCTGGGTCCTTTCTGTGTGGAGTCTGCATGTCCTCCCCGTGTCTGCGTGGGTTTACTCCGGGCACTCCAGTTTCCCCCCACAGTCCAAAGACATGCATATTTGGTTAATTGGTGTCTCTAAAGTGCCCCTCGTGTGTGAGTGTGTGTATGAGTGTGTGTGTGTGTGTGTGCGCCCTACGATGGATTGGTGCCCTGTGAATACCCCCCCCCCCCCGTGACCGTGGGGACAGGAATAAGCGGTTAAGATAATGAATGAATGAATGAATGAATATATACCTACCACACTTTTAAATCCAGGCTACTTTACTACATTAAAGTACTGAACTGCATTATCTGGGACCTGGGACTGCACACAGCATGCATCTTATGTTTGACCATGTTGGTTAATCCCTGATTAATTAAAGTCATCACACCAATCAGTGCAGATGTGAAGTGAATTAACAAAACAGCACATTAACATAAGTGATTTGTTATCTAGTGCACAGGTCCAGAGAGATGTTTCCCCAAAGGGCCTTGTAGAGTAATTAAGAATGGTCTAGGATCTCTCTCGCACTCTCTCTCTCTCTCTTTCTCTCTCTCTCTCTCTCTCTCTCTCTCTCTCTCTCTCTCCCCCCTTTGTAAAGAGACTTCTCACACAGTCTTTGTCTCTGTCTGTGTATACTCACTAAGGGATGCGGCGGGTGACACATTGCAAAGGTAGGCCCTGATCATCAACCTTCACTTATCCAAATGGCTCTGTGGGCACTGTGTCATCCTTAAGCTGGAAAACGTCCATTATGAACTCCTGCTCTGAGTACACTCGTATAAAAAAGGGTATGATGCTGTACCTTTCCGTGTTGCTGGGATGTACCTTCGATACGTATCTTTCACCTGGAAATATGGATATAATATTCCTTTAAAATAATTTAACATTCATAATTGGACCATAATGACTTTTTAGCATAAATCTTTAAAGTGGCACTATACAGTATAATCTACATCTTTCTATGTAAATGTGAATGGTAAGATTCACTGATTTGCATCGGTGCAGCTGCCTAAAGGTTCACGATGCGTTTGCCTCGATTAAAAAAGTGTGCACCAGATACAATTTGGGATAAACTTACCATGCATTGTTTCTAATATCATTGCATCAGTAAAATTTGATTTATTTATATATAATTATTAGTAGAGGCCCTATACCTTTATTATTTAGACATGTGACCAGTAATTTGTGACCAGTAATTTTATACTTAGATTGATTCCTCTTCTTTTAAGTACTCTCTCTCATCTCCACTGAGGTCAGTGACCATTTCCTGTGAAGTCTCTCAGCCAAGTCTTGCACAAGTAGGAGTTGTGTCCTGTACAATATTGAATTGCACTGTGTTGCATATGTGTTGCAATCATGCTGGATTAGTAGCTGCTTCACATTTATCTTTACTAATGTATCGGATCAATGGCAAAGCATCAAGATGTGTATGGCATTGGCATCAGTGATGGAGATGCACATCCCAAAAGGTGCAAAAGATGTACTCTTAGTCCTGTTTTTTTATTCTACATGCACCCCAGGTACAAAGAAAGGTACAATATAGTGTCCTGTATTTTCTAATACTGCAGTGTATGTACAATAAAGATACAGAAGTGAGCTTCCAAATGATTCTGAAGGAGTAGCTTAACACTACGTCATTTTGTGTTTTTCCAGCCATTGGAACCAAATTAAAAATCACAAAATGGTGCAGTGCTTGGTTACCTTTTAACAAGTATTAAGAAACATTTTTCTAGGAAATGAGGCCACTGGCTAGATTTTAATCCAGTGGGACAATTTGGAAGTCCTGTTTTTTATTCTACATGCTCCTCGGTAGACTGTCTCAGAGCAGCTTGGCCTAGCTTAGAATGGCACAGAATGCACCAGATCCGTGTTTGGTGTAAAGTCAGAGGTTGATCTGATGGATGTGTGTGTAACAGACCCCCAAGTGCTATCCTTCCCAATCAACTAATGAGCACTCTCCCTAACATGCATCGGGAGTGTTGTCAGCCTGTGGTTGATTGCCTGTTAACCTGCTAGAGGCACACTGTGTGTTTGCTCACAGCCCTCAAAGCCTATTTTTCACATGCACTACATGAAGCCACATTCTCCTGCAGTTACCCAGCAGCTCACTCAAAGGCTTGCTGGCAAGAAGAGTAGAGCTGCTTTCACTCCACGCACCTCTAATTGTTCTATCAATCTTATAGAGGCCTTACTTTTTTTCACCATATGAAATGCCTCTGAATATTCTCAGGCAATCTTCTTGTCATGTCATGTGAGCAGCAGATTTAGATGCAGTGAGAGTTTTGTGCACATCTGTGGATGAGTCACCATGTCAGTGATATGTCTGCGTACCCTACATTTCCCTAACAAGAAAAATGCTACTCAAAATAAACACCTGGTTGCCAAATTCCCCTTTCCCACACTGGTTTGTGATTCAAGTCCTACTGTGTTGAATGTGGTCATGTCACAGGATACAGAAGATAATTTTTTTGTTGCTTTTATACTCCATCCAACTTCTCTGCCATTTCCCCAAACTCATCACTTCACCTAGTGACTATGCAGATCTGCCTGCACCAGCCAGCTATAAGGACCACGTCTACTGAGCCCTGCAAATCAGCTCTGCCCGTGTGCTCTACACACATTTCCTCAGAGTCCAAGATCTCATCCAGCAAGGCAACTCGGTCCAGGGCCAGAATGGTTGTACCATTTACCCTCTCAATGAAGAACTGATCTTCTCACTCCACCTACTCTCCATGAGACATTTGAAGAGCCCCAACAAATTCCCAAACCAGTACTTTCAAATCTGCTACTGATCTCAGTTATAGCACTGGTTATAGAAATAGTGGTCAGTCATTATAAACAATAGCTCTGATTTGTTGTTGTTATTATTATTATTATTATTATTATTATTATTTTTATCTTCTATCAACCTTTGCTTTTTTTTCCTTGTTTGACGTTGGTGGTTTTCTATTGATCTGTTTGGTCTGTCTTTCTGCATGTCACTTGGCATT
>JAOVVH010000002.1:9588275-9598797 GCA_028566435.1 Scorpiodoras heckelii
TATAGTTTTAGATCCTTTCACTTTTTGCTCATTTTTCACATTACAGACTTACACTCATTCTCATTCCTTTTTAAATAGAAAAACTTCACAATGAAAAAAATAGATTAAAAAAAGGTCATTTATTTTTTTTTAAATGAGTCATAGAGCCCTGGGAGCAACACATGGGCTTGAAATCTGATGTAGAGGTTAATTCTGCAAAGTAATTTTATTTCTTTATAGGTTCTGCTGTAATTTGTTGTTCCCCCGAACAGTACTATTATAACTTACACAACATAGTTTGCTGGACACTAAACAACACTTCAGTGAGAGCTAGTGTTTAGCTCTGAGAATCATTTTCTTCAGCGTAGCTTATGAAGCCAACCAGCTGCACTAATAGTGCTAAAGAACTTATTGCTATACCCCATGAATGATCTTCTTCATTTTAGATTTTTCAAATGTATGTGTTTGGCTTAAAGAATTATTTGGGATGCATATTAGTTGTCCTTATATCCTTCTTGGCCTCTGCTTTCCTCCAAGGAACAACATCTGGCATTGTCACAACTTCACACAAGGCCATCTCAGTCCAGACTGTTCTCGTTCGTGGTTCCCTGATGGTGGAACAAGCTAGATAAAGATAGAGCTTGAAGAGTCAAATCTCTTGAAGAGTCATCAATTCTGAGAGCACCTTCTCTGATCACACCTCTAACACCTTAACACACCTACCTCCTATTTACTGTGCACTTCAATTCCTGAACTCCTGCCCTTTTTTCTCACACTGTACTGATGCTTGGGTACTGTATTGTTTATCACTTGTAAGTCACCTTGGATAAAAGCATCTGCCAGATGAATAAATGTGAATGTAAATATGAAATGTAAAGATTTACCCTCACTTGAAATGTACATATTATATCAGGGGTTGACTTATCACTAGCCCAGCGGCCTGGGACGTACTGACTTTTTTTGTTGAGGTCCCTAGGACAATCATGCTACATGATCATATAGTTATTTCCTTTAGTCTGTATAAATGCATTTTAACTAGCTAACTAGCTCACCATGCATTATTATATCATATTAACTATTCCCTTTAGCCAGCTGAGTCAGTTGGAGAATTTACTTGCCTGGTGTGCTAGCAAATAAATGTATGATTTATCCACCCCTGTACAATCAGCCTTATAGCGACTTTACAGATTTACTGGTGCTTTTGCTTCAAATGTATAAACAGCCATTGTATAAAACTGATAAAGTCACCTTTCATCAAATGTAATATACAAAGACATCAAATTTATATTTATAGTACTGCTAGAGGACAAAATGTGTTCTGTGAGGCATTGGCAATGTGTGTGTGTGTGTGTGTATGTGTGTGAGTGAGTGAGAGAGAGAGAGAGAGAGAGAGAGAGAGAGAGATAAGCACTGACTGTTTTTTGTATATTTGTACATGATAGAAGCATCCATGAACCTCTAACTGCATCAGTGTTTCATAAACCTCTTTCTTGCTCGGCAGGGGGTTGGAGGTTTGATGAGGTAATCCACCCATCGAGGTTTACGTCCAGGGCACGTCCACTAACAATGTTCATCACAAGTGCAATCCAATCCCATGACATGTCTGTGCTATATAGTAGAGCTCTCCTGTAGACCACTCGGTCATCTCTAAGTGCTTTACGCGGCTCTTCTCCTGATCATTTTCCAGTACACATCATCCCTGACTTTGCTTCAGTGTCCTGATGCCTCACAGACAAGGACGTAGCAGAAAAACACGTCATCAATGCAGGACGTGATGGAGCACTAATGTACTGTATGTGGTTGGAGTGCAAGTGAAACCAGATGACTAATTTCCATACATGAATATTAGTTTTTGAAACATGTTTGTTTTCTGAGGTAGCCCATGTTAGACAAATCTGGAGCTTGTCTGGTGACAGAGACTGACATAATTACTGTGCCTGGGGCCCTTTGACCTTTCGGCAAAAGTGACATAGGCGGTGACAAAGTCTAAACACAAGTGTTCTGGTGGACAGCCACACAGTCATGGCAGTGATGTGTCTCGGCTATCCACTTTTTGACGCATTTTTTAAAGCCAAGTGTAAACAGGGCCACAGATACAGTTGTGAAAGGGATCCGTTCTCTTTACTTCTACTTACTACAGAGTTACAGTGACTCCTGACTGCACTTAAATGGTTAGTGTATTTCCATACTGTTTGCATGTTCACTGTGCTGATTTATTTAGCTAGTTTTGCTTAAAAGGCAAATTAGCACAGACACACCAGAATCTTCTCCTTCCCAACACACATCACTTCCCATTGCTTTATGACTCCTAAGAAAACTGGAGTGGCATTAGATTTCATGGTGTCTGGGTGACAAGTAGGATATACACTGTGCATGAATTATAATTATGGTTCTTAAAAGGGTCCAATGAATGAGTATACACTGAAGTACCAGAAAAATGCTTAATAATACTTGGCAGGTCCCCCACAGGATCTTGGAGGGAACATTGCACAGTCCTCACGCTGATGTTTGCTGAGGCCCCAGCATTGAATTTCGATGTTACTTGAGGCAGTGTTGTACACCTATCACATGAAACGATTCTTGCCAGCCGACTCTGGTCACGTTCACCCAGAGTCTTTTTTACGGCCACACTGCTGTCATAAGGTCGAGGTTTTGCCAGAATTCTTGTAGTCATAGTACACCCTTGAAATGCTCATATGTGAAAATCCAAACTTTGATTCTACCTCCGAAAGGCTCCAGTACCAGTTTTTCTGGTATGTCTGTATTACATCTGTGTTCTTAATAGATAATACATACTGCTAAGTCAATGCCGTTTACTGATGGATAGATAAAGACAAAAGTGTGACTCCTTTATTACCTCCAGCAACAGAGCACAAGACACACGACTGCTACCAGAACAATCGGTCCATTTAGCAATATGTGATAGGGATGAGACCACTTATATCAAATTTGAGTCCAGGACTTTGGGATTTTGGGGAGATCAAGACTGAGGCTTTGGAGGAGGGGTCAAGAATGAGACATAAAAAGTCAGTTTTTCGCCAACATTATATATCAAATACATAGCACCAGTCAATGCAGAGTGACTTAATTTTTTTTTTCTGAAAGTATGAAAAATGTAGAAGTTTATCTTTGTCAATATGATGGGGAAAAAAACAGTTTTGAGGTCTCCCTCTCAAAATACCATGCTAGTCCCGAAACCAATTCAAGATCAAGTAGAATTGCTTTCAATTCTGAGACGAGTGAAAAGGTAGTCTCAGGACCAAGACCAGACCCGAGTACTACAACTCTTCAATATGGTTAATAAGTGATATAAAAATGTTTTAATTGTAATTATATGGATATTATCACATAATAAACAATATAAAACAATCTTTCTATTTGGTACATATATAATAACCAAGCAGTGAAAACAGTAATTTACTTTTATTTAATAATATATCAGCAAATGCCTGTTCCTTTACATGCTTTAGTTTAAAGATGCATAAAATCTCTTTATGATACTCAATGTTTAGGTAATGATATGCTAAAAATATCACTAATTCACTGTATACACTAATAAATTGGCTATATATCAAACTAGGGTCACTGTTACAAAACTCAGTGCCCAACATCTTAATTATGTATTATTCTCTTTAATTCATGAATAAATTGTTGTTAAAGTTGTACATTACACAGCAATGCCAAAGACAGCTAATACACTAGTGAAAGCTCTGTCAAATCCTGAATTACAAAACATAGCAGATCTTCTACACAAAATGTATTGATAAATACTGTACATATCCATGTTAATTACAATGAAGGGACATAAAAGTCGGCAGTGCTGCTGTTTGGCACTGTGAATGTGGCTCTCTGTGTGTCTGCCCTGTGATGGACTGGTTCCTGCCCTGTGAGCACTGGGATAGGCTCTAGCACCTCCTGTGACCCAGTAATAGGATGAGCAGTGTGTAATAAGATAAGAGTGTGAGTGAGTATACACATCATAACACATGATATTGGATGTTGGTTCTTTTTTACAAGTATGATTAAATGAGCAGGTTATCAGGCTGATCCTCAATGCCAATACCAGTATTGATAGTTGATAGTATTGATAGTTGATACCTAATTAATAGTTGGCAACCACAGTGCCACCATCATAACTGTATTCAAGCAATCAGTTCTCATAGCTAAACACTGAAGGATGTCTCATTGTTGGTACAATGGGAGGATAATTATGTTTGGATGATAAATTAAATCAGAATCTACCAACATAACTGCGTTTCTACAGATGCAAAGTAAGCTCAGTGTCTGCCCTTCCCAGCCCTGTGAGTAATTTGTACTTTAAACACTCTTACTTACTATTAATAAATCACTATTTGCAAGGATATATTTGAGGCAGGTGTTGCCATACCAACGTCCATCACACGCCAACCATGAACGTATATGAGAGTCCTTACAGATTTGTGATGTGCTACTGAGTGCTGACTGTAGATTACCATTACAGGATTGTCAAAGCGACTCACAGTAGCTCATGGACATCACTTTATAGATCATTTTAATACACAGATTCAGTATTCATTTTTAACAAAAAAAGAAAGAAACTACATGTTGTAGCTAGCTCAGTTCAACTCAACATGGTAAAAAATTGTGCAAATTGTGTCGTTTTCCTTGGCCAAGGGAAGCTTCTCCAAACCATATTAATACGTTCACATTATTTCAAAATATTCCATTATGTCTCATATTGGAATAGCTTTTCAGTTGGCTGGTGTGTGTGTGTGTGTGTGTGTGTGTGTGTGTGTGTGTGTGTGTGTGTGTGTGTGGAGTTTACTTGGTGGAAGGCTGCTCAGGTCCTCCCTGCATTACTTAAAGTGCAGACTGGAAAGACTTAATGATCTTTCAGGAAACGCAATCCATCTTCTTACCGAGCTCTGTGTTCTTCCCTGACAGAAGACCAGAGATTTAGCTCCCCTCCCCAGATAATTACTGGCCTACAAGCTAAAAAATCACTCACATTCCCTCATATAACCCTGCCATAAACCTTCTGATTCCCTGTAGCCTAATAATAGAGAGTTTATACATTTTATCTTTTTCCCCCCTTTTACTTTCTTTTTTTTTTTTTTTTTTTTTTTACTGAATTCAACATTTTTCATTGTTCTTTTAATTTCTTATTTATTTCTCCTCATTCCTCAGCTTTTACCAGATCCATAATGTCCGGTAAAGGTATAGTTTTATTTACTCTCTGAGTAGGAATGGTATTCTTTTGGGATTTATCTGAATGAATTTTTGATGTAAAGTGGATATTATGGTGTAGGTCTGCATTCCTGATGAACACAGTTGTGCTGAGCTGTTCACAGGAAGTGATGACCTAAGTATTTGCCCACCTTCATTCTGTGACTGTAAGTAACATTTTAGGTGATGTGATAATACAGTGGGAAGTAGGAGTATATACACGTATATTTTGCCACTTTTTTCCATTTCATGTTCATGAAAGTATTGTCTTTTTAATCTGAGATACTTAATTAAGGTCTATCATTTTCTTTTAGACTTTTAATGTGAGAATTATTAACTTGAATTAATCAAAAGTTATTTTATTACAGCAACGGTTCCTCCTAAAGATTCTCATATACAGTGGGGTCCAAAAGTTTCAGAGTACTAGTAAAAAAATAAAGCTTCTATTTTGCTTTCAATTCTAATTTAATGCAACCATTTCATAACAAATTATTACGCTGACAAGGTCTTGAGTGAAAAATAGTCTTTGAGACATTTACATGAATTTCAGAGTTTCTTAGTATTCAGTATGTTTCCCTTTTGCTTTAATGACAGTGTGCATATGAGCTGGCATGGACGCCACAAGTTTGTGCAAAAAAAAAAAGGCAATAAGAAAGAAATTAGGCATGAGGAAAACCTGACCTTTTGTACAAAGCAGTTAACATGCTTAATATCATACTTTTGCTTACATTTAAATAGAGATCAAATGGTGAATATTGGTGAATATTTTTAGCTTTTTTAGTTTTAAATGAAAATATAATCCCAGATTTTGGATGTGCTATTAGACTTTTGACCTCCATAGCAACTATTAAAGTGTTTTTGTTTTCATCTGTGAATGTACCTTTTATGGCACATGTGTTTGTCCTTCACTGTGCGTGATATATAACATACATTTTATACGGATTTTTGTGTCTATTTGGAATATTTCTTTATATCCAAGTTATTTTGAACACAAAAGATCACCTAGACAATAATGTATATGATGCTTTTATACTTATGTGCATGCTGGACTATTTAGACATGTTCCACATATCCTGCTGACCCGCCCCTGTCACACATTTGCACCTGGAAATCTTTGGTATTACCCAGCAATGCTGACTTAACCATGCCCTTCCACCATCTATGACATCACTAGCACAAACCAGCCATTTAGGTTTAGTATCAGATTGTCTTCTACTAACCTGCTTTATTAAAGCAGTCCCACTAAAGCAGAAACCCTTGTTAATAAGACTACACCCTGCACTTGCACAGCAGAGAGCACTCAGCTAATGCAGAGATGACTGGAAGGCCTGACTGAGAGATTTGTGTGGAACTGTAAGAAGTGAAAGCATTAATGCTGTGCTGCAGGGCTTCATGAGATTCAGACTATTGGCTTTGTAATCACTTTCTGCTGCTCACCCGTAAGGCACTTTTAACCTCCTCATGTACTCAAAAGTTTATGCATTGCAGTGGACAAACATATTCATTAGTACTAAATAACAAAAAGGTCAAGTTATTAATCTATATTAGTAAAATCAGGAGAGATAATGGATCTGATTTCTTTTTTTTCTTTTTTTCTGTCTCCACAGTTAAAGATGGGTAGAAAATGTCATAAAATTATGACAGAACTCTAACCCTTACTTGAAGTCAATTTATTCTAAGAAATATAAACTACTGCCAAAATATATATATAGTAACAAGTTATTTGCCTCAGTGTATTATTTAGTATCTCCCATTACCTTAGCTGTGAGTCTTTAATAATTTTTGATGAGACGGAGCAATGTATCAGGGTATGATAGAGTTTTTAGTTTTCTGTGCATGCTATTACTAGAGTGCTAACTAGTGTTGGTATACCCATCAGTGAATCAGTTAACACAGTCAGGAAGCTGAGAATTGGCAAAGGCAAGTTGCCTATAAAATGTACAAAATTTCTGGGAGCTATGAGCTGTCAGGCCTGTGATGACTAATGGTTGTTAAATAGGGAAGATTTTATACAAACACACACACACACACACACACACACACACACACACACACACACACACACACACACACATACACACACACTCTGAAGTACCATAAAAACTGGTATACAAGTAAATGCCTGGTAGGTTCCCCACAGCATCTTGGAGGGAACGTTGCACAGTCCTCACACTGATGTTTGTTGAGGCGTCAGCATTGAATACCGATGTTACTTGAGGCAGTGTTGCACACCTATCACGTGAAAAGATTTTTGTCAGCCGATGCCGGTCACATTCACCCAGAGTCTTTCTACGGCCACACTGCTGTCGTAAGTTCAGGGGTTTGGCGGAATTCATGCAGTCACAATACACCCTTGAAATGCTCATATATGAAAATACAAACTTTTCTTTTACCTCTGAAACGCTATGACCCATCGCACGAGCTCCAACTATTAAACTGCGTTGAAAATCACAAAATGGTGATCACTTGAAACAACTCTAGAAGCTTCCGTAAAAAGCTATCACTTTATATACACACTGGCGGATAGTATAAATTGTTATGCATACTGTATCTTATAGCTGATTTAAGACGCACAACTTACTCTATAAATAGATGTCGCTGTAAGTCGAGCAGACTGAAGAATATCAGAATGAAGAGCTGAAAGTGTTGATGGAGAGGTGATGTTTCAGTCATAAAAATGGAAGAGGTTTCAGTCACATAAAATGTACAGACGAAATACATTATATTTCTTATGAAGGTTTGAAAGAGCATGGTAGTTTGGAGCTCTGATGTGGTTCTTAAATTCATACTTTGTGCAATAAGCTGCATATTTTTACCCAATCAGCTTTATTATTATATAAATTGAAGGGTGTCGCAGTAGTGCAGCTGCGTGACAACTCCCTGGTTCGATCCTAAGGTCATATTATTGTCTGGGTGGCGCTTTATGTGTCTGCACCATGTTCTTTAGAGTTTTTCTTCCACTTTCCAAAATCATAACAAAGTTGAATTGGCTATTCTCTAAATTGCCTCAAGCTGTGAATGAGTGTGTAAATTTGTATGAGCATAGTGTATTTCCACTTCTTTCCCAATTTCCAGATCTGCCACAAACCTTACAATGGTTACTGAAGATGAATGAATAAATGAATATCATTTGAAATATATGCTCGTGAATATTTTCATGATGCAATTGTGTTCATTTTTAAAACTGACATTACAATACTTTTACATATGCAATCTGCTTCCTGTGCACTTCCATGCACTTCCTGCTTCTATACTTGGGTATTTTTTTCCACAGTAGTCCAGCTACTGTTCAATCTTTAGACTTTAGATCAGAGATTGTTGCTCTTGTAGTCTCTACAGCAGTAAAATTTAGACATTACAATCATGCCAATTAACTGGTAAGTGGGTCATATTTTTTTGACATTATAACCAATGCAAATATGTTGGAGGTCCGTATTTTTTTCGACATGGTTCTGGTATAAATACAGCATGCATCATATTATGTACTCTGTTGGACGTGTAAAACTATCTTGCTGGAGTCACTTTAAAGGATGCATTTCTGGATAGTTCTGATGGAGATGGGTGTGTTAGTGGTGGGATTGTGATGGGAAAGGCAGGGTGGAAATTTGCCATGCTTAACTTGGAACATAACAGAGACCAGCTCCAGATAATGAGAGCTGCTTTTATCTTTATCCTCTCATTGGACATCTAAAAATATTCAGACTTCAAACATAATGTAAATTGTGGTGGCAAATCTTGAAATACATCTATACTGAATGTAGCATGCATGTACTTGTTTTAGATTTGTTTCATATTTTTTGTGGTGTAGCTTATATAGTTTATAGGCAATTTCATTTTTAAATTAAGTTTAGGTCCATAAAACATTCTGTTGACATGGTTATTGTTGACAATACCAGTATTAGTTATGTGAGGAAATCTAATTAGTCTGTTGTACAGGAAGATGAAACGACTCTGAAAAGGCAATTTTAACATTAAAAAGCATTCATTCTATTCAACCCTCTGTAATCCCCTTTCCTTTTACGTTCACTATTAAAATATTCCCTAGAGATTTTAGTCTCTAAGTACTGTGTGTTGTTTTTAATCACTTCGAAGACCTTGGCAATTCAGCTGCACGTCCTAATAAATTTTCATGATGTCTATGGTCTCCTAATGTGTCTCCTTGCGGCACTTGGGGTAGTTTGAAGTCATCAGTTTAAACACAGCTGAACCCCACATTAAAGTGGGGTAGGCTAAATTTTGCCCATGTGTTAAACACTTTCCTGTTCGCTGGTGGCTAATTGAGAGCCTTGTCAACATAGGGACGAAGGAGGACTATTTAAAGCATTTGAGAAACTCTTGGCTTTAATTTAGCCGTAGCCATTATCAGCACATCAACACAGCTGCTACAGTTCTCATTTGCTTCACGTTTTTGTCTGTTTCATGTCCTCCTGTATAATTAGGATAGATAAGTGGCACGCCCCTTGCTCAGTGTCACTCAATGGTGTAATTACATTACCACTGCATTGCCATAGTAAAGGCGGGGCTGTTTTTTTGAGGGATTGTCATGCATTCACAGCTTGCGTGCTTGTTTATGTTACTCTGTGTAAACCGCTTCTCCCTCAGGGCAACCGTTTAAAATGAAATGAATAGAAGGGACGCAGTCTGTAATTTTTGAGAATGCACGGCGCAGACATTGCTTTTATAATGCTTTGAGACTGAGATGGGTCACTAGGTCCTTTCAAAATCACTTACTATACAATAAATATACAACATGTCAGTCTGTGTGTGTTTGCATTTCCACAGCAAATCATGACATGAGCTCACGAACCCTGTCCAGTATAATTACCTTTT
Source organism: Scorpiodoras heckelii (assembly GCA_028566435.1). NCBI lineage: Eukaryota > Metazoa > Chordata > Actinopteri > Siluriformes > Doradidae > Scorpiodoras > Scorpiodoras heckelii. Next base: position 9,598,290 of record JAOVVH010000002.1, read on the forward strand.
AATCTTTCAACTGTCCTTTTTATCCAACAGTGAACAGAGCATTTGCCAGGCCCGGGCCTCTGTGATGATCTACGATGACACCAGCAAGAAGTGGGTGCCCATCAAGCCAGGCCAGCAGGGCTTCAGCCGCATCAACATCTACCACAACACCGCAAACAACACCTTCCGTGTGGTTGGAGTCAAACTGCAGGACCAGCAGGTGAGAGCAGGGGCCAATGTGAAAAGGAAATGTGAACTCTTTTTAATTAAACTATACATTCAGTGGAATCGGTACAGTTATGTGCAAAATAATAGCAGTGTGTTTAAAACAACTGAGTACACGACTACGTTCCACAGTTTTTCTGCATTCTTGGGTTTTGCGTAAAAAACAGCATTTCAGCATTCAGATTGAGGTCTGGGGATTGGGTTGGCCACTTCATAACATCAAAGTATTAGACTCCAAAGTTTGAGAAACATCCCCAAACCTTTCTGCTTGCACCTCCATGTTTTACAGTCTTCACAGTGTACT
>JAOVVH010000002.1:9681232-9691342 GCA_028566435.1 Scorpiodoras heckelii
GGTCCAATTTAGCCATGAAACCTCCCACACTAAAATGACAGGTGTTTCAGTTTCATTGTCTAACCCCTGTATGTCTAATCTTTTGCGTAGCTTGAACCAGCCTTAACCGCTTGTGCCATTTCTTAGCTGATTCCTTATTAGAAGTATTATAAATCTAAGACTGTTTTACACATAACCCCTACAAAAACCATTAAATTGTATATTACAAAAGCCTAAGTTTAAATTAACTGTCAGAGTTAATTTAGTACGTGCTGCAAAAAAATCTGTCAAATTTATTTGTTTGTTTAAATACATTAATAAACTGTTGAAATAAAAGCATTATATTTTGTTAAACGTAGGTTAACTACACTCTTATATCGTGTAAATTACAGAAAATACTGCTACTTTAAAAAAAATACTGTATTTTTTAATGTTTAGTTTTGTTAAAAGTCTCATCTAAAACCTGTTAAAAACAGATATTTAATGTATTCCATTTATACAGATTTATTTTGTTAAATCACATGACAGATTTTAAGTTTATTCTTGTAATTGTAATATAATTTACTGTTATTGTGAACTGAAAATTTTACTGTTGAAAAACTGTAAAAAGACATTTTTTTTTACAGTGTAGTGTTTTCTTTTATGTAGAAGCGTCTTCATTATTTTTGAAGGTATCTTTGCTTGCATGTGCCTAAGACTTCTGCATCGTACTGTACAGTTATTTGCTAGTAAGTTTTACTGAGTGTATTGGAGAATCTGCCACAACTCTTCTGGAGACTTATGACTGTCACACTTACTTCTTTTTCGCCTGAAAAACCCGGCAGCCTTCATTATGTTCTTTTGTCCAAAAAGTGGTGTGGTATCTAATGTGTTGCTTTTGTTACTAACATACAAATATTCTTGTGTAACATTACATTTTTTGTTGGAAAAGTAACATTTGGAAATATAAAATCTCTTTCTACTGACTCAGTAATACAGAACTCAAAAAAAATGTCAATAATAAAAGTTGTACCTAAAAACAATAAGGTGCCTAAGTTTTGCACAGGGCTGTATATGAAACATGAAAATTCTCCAGTATTTTTTGAACTGTAAAAGAAATGATGAATGATTAAAAGGAATGAATATATAGTAGAATAAAACAATAACAAGTTTGACTGACAGAACATCAACAGAAGTAATAATAAACTAGAAATCATTCTCTAAAGAAACTTCAACTGCACATCTTTACTTCAGGCTCTTAAATCAAATAATCTGTCATTCCTGACGCCGATGACGGAATGATTTCTCAGCTTGCGCACCGGCTGCCCTGCAAAATAAGCTGCAACGGTCAGGGACACGGAACACATTTCTTGTAGGGTTTTGGTCTCAGTCTAACTGAGAAATGTCTGCTGTGCTCTCAGAGTTGTTCATTAGACCAGCTGGAGTCTAAACATTCACCTCAGAGTCTTAGAATGGGCAGAAATCCCAACAATGCTGAGCAGGCTGGAGTTACACAATTTAAGCACACATGTGCAGCAGACCAGAGAGGATATTCATTCTGTCGCGTAACCCTGATCTTTCTAAGACAAACATGTCCGTAATAATGTCTAGCAGCAGTCAGTCAAAGTGACTGGACATGTACTGATGAGCATTTACGCCACAAGCCCAGCTGCCTTGCCATTTTAAATTACCCTCTTTGGCAATAATCTTTCATAAACACAAGTCTATAGACAAGCGCCAAGCCATACAAGCTGCTCCCAGGTACAAGCTGAAAAATTATGTCACCTGTCCACATCAGAAGGAAAGCGAAGCAAGACCTGCTGCCTCCCCAGACCTCAGCAGGGCCCTTTACTCCAACCCACATAGCTAGAGCAGGAGTTTCTGATTATCACATATCATACATAATCACCACGTTGAATTTTTGGCAGCCTACAATCGGCAGCAGTGAGGGAAATATTTTTTCTTTTTTATATCACCCGCCCCCCCAACCCCCCCATGTAGACATGGCATGCCACGACTTCACAAGTAAAGTAAATACCAGACAATAGAGCACACTAAAAGAATATAAAGTTAACAAGACTGGAATTAAATCGTGCATTACACCGTTAAACATGTTATGAAGATATGCACTACGTAGATGGACTATATCAATATGCATATTTATTTCTTTATACCCAGTTCTTAAAAAATAACAGCGTCCACATTTCCAGAACATGGTTTAAAAGTTATTATGTGATTGAACGAGTAAGGTCTTTAAGCGCTTGAACTTTATGTGAAGAATTATGATGTAGCTCTTGTCCGTTATTATGAGTTATAGTATGCACATCTGTATAAGGCCCATGAGTAGAACTAAATATTTCTAAAGAAGAAAACAAGGGACTGAAACAGACAGGAAGTGAGTGAAAAGAGGTGAGGGATAGGGATAGGGATAGGGATAGGGATAGGGAGAGGGAGGAGAAAAAAAAAGCAAAAAAAAAAAAAAAACTAAAAGCAAAGCCTGAAAATAAAAATGACAAAGTACACATCTTAGTAGCAGAAAAACCCCAGAGGGAGAACGAAAATCAAAGTTCTTTTCCACCTTATTTAATCTCCTGACCTTTTGCGCAGCAGGCACATGGGAGCTGAACTGTCTTATTATCCTGTTCAGCAATGGCATCTCAGGCCACTTCTAAACCGTACATAGTTCCTGCTCATGTTTTGCTGAACATTTAAACCATGCCAGACACACACATTAGTAAAGCAGTCTATGGAGACTGAGCAGACAGGGCCAAGAAACTCAAGCAGAGCTAGTCATTATTTACATGCTTTAATAAAGAGAAGCAGGCTGAATGAGCAAACAATAGACTCTAGAGACAGCTGTGAATCACTAAGTGAAATTCACTCATCCAGCTTAGACTTATTCTGGCTCATTGTTCCTAAGCTTTAAAATAGTGGAGAAAAAAATAGAATCCATTTAATCATGGTAGAAGCAGGCAGTCTTCTGTGGCTTAAACGAACAGGTCTTTAACGGTCAGATTAAGAATTTATGGCCAGCAGGAGTAAATAAAGCTAAAATAAAACAGTAAAACCACACTTCGCGGCAAAACAACAAAACATCAGCACAGGGCTTTTAAAACCTGCCGATATGCATTTAACAAAAAAATATAACCAATTTCTCTAACTCACTGTTTACCTTTAGCTCGGGGTCTCTCTTCATCATCTCCAGAATGATGTAGCAGCCGATTGAGTGACCAATCAGGACGAGGTGTGTGTCTCGGGGCACATGTTCTAAGAGGAAGCTCAGTTTGTGCTCAATCTGCCCATTCAAGCCAAACACATCCTCGGACTCGGCCACCGAAGCATCTTAAAAGCAAAAAAACAGGACAATAAAACAAGCGTGCTTTATAAAGCACATCGCCATTCCAACAATAAGCAACATAGTTATCATCATAATCACCAATACTGTATCAAACAAGACATTTTCCTTATTGCCGGAGCCTGTTAGAAACAACTAATAATCCACGGGGCACTTTAAACTGGCAAGTTTTTCATGTGTGCAGTTTTCTTTCAACATCTTGATCTTGTTCTTCATTATGTCTTTGGGCAGGTAAAATAACACCCCATGAACAATTCCAGTAACTCGAAATCCTGAACAATGCTTGGCGGGCACTGATATTAATGTGATCCAAGCAGCACTAAATGAAGCAGTGTTAACTCGAGAAAGGGTATGAAATCATTTCAAGACAGTGGACGGGTGTTGGACAAGAGAAAAGTGGGAAACTGCTGTGAGAATATTAAACAGCAAGCCATAAGCTGGAGAAAATGTTTCCCCATTTTGCTTGTAAATTACCATGACCTGTTGGTTACACCGCTTGCCTGAGAAAGTAAGGACCAGGTATTTTATGTAAATTAAGTTGAAATGAAAATGCAACAAAAAACAATCATAGATACATACATCTGAACAGAGTGTATAATTAATAAGTAGGCTATTCATCATAAAATATCACAAGTTGCAATGTGAGATATAATAAATAATTAAACTTAATCAAGCTCACACTCCTTCCTCTGAAAATGTTTCTCTGCATACTTTGTTAGCCCCTTTTACCCTGTTCTTCAGTGGTCAGGACCTCCACAGGACCACCACAGAGCAGGTATTATTTGGGTGGTGGATGATTGTCAGCACTGCAGTGACAGTGACAGTGACACTCACTGTCCACTCTATTAGACATACCTACATAGATGTGCCACCTTGTAGACGTAAAGTCAGAGACAGTAACTCATCTGTTGCTGTACAGTTTGTATTAGTCATCCTCTAATCCTTTATCACTGGTTACAGGACGCTACAAACAGGTCTCTGTTGGCTGGATATTTTTGGTTGGTGGACTATTCTCAGTCCAGCAGTGACACGGCGGAGTTTAAAAACTCCAGCAGCACTGCTGTATCTGATCCAATCCTACCAGCACAACACACACTAACACACCATCAGAAACATCAGTGTCACTGCAGTGCAGACAATCATCCACACCAAAACAATACCTGTTCTATGGTGGTCCTTTGGGGGTCCTGACTACCGAAGAACATCATATAAGGGGGTTAAAAAAGTTGGGAGGAAAACAGATGGACTGTAGTCTGTATCTGTAGAACTGTAAAGTGCACCTGTATGGAGCTGATCAAATGGACAAAGAGTGCAGATACACGGAGGTGGTTCTAATGTTATGACTGATCAGTGTCTCTCTCTCTCTATATATATATATAAATATAATATATATAATTTGGGGCTAATTTTTGGTCTTTTGGTGCAGCTATTGAGATGTAGTTGGCATGGATATCTTGCTGAATTGTGCCAACCCTGCACACCAGTGCATACTATCACTCTCGGCCAGAGAGCTAATGTGTAATGATCCATCTTTAATTTTGTTATATTCTAACTAACAGCTTTTGTTTTGTTATATGCTGCTAAGAATCTGAATGGATCACGCAAAAACTGTCTTTATTATATTTTAATTACGGTACATTTATAATGTTGACTGTATTACTCAAACCTAAGGCTCATATTCACACAATTCCCATTTTTGCTGTATCACAAATTTATTATACTGAGACATATTAAAATGGGAATTATGGGTATCGATACACTCTTACAAGACCCAACGATCTGCTTTTTTCTGTCTCTCTCCTTCTTTTTTTAATTTGCAAAATATTTGGACAGAAAAGTAGCTCCTGTCATGAAACTTGAGAAGCCTCTGTACTGATAAGAAGTAGTCCTATCCATCTCTATTAATATAAGTAGTTCCCTTACGCATCAGAGAGCTTTCACCATGTCATGCAAGCTACACATAAAAATGGAGTCCAGAAAAAAGATAAAGAGGCTGATTGACCTGCAAGACATGAAGAAATGTGAGAGATAAAAAAGGATCTGCTGATAGGAGGATCCATCGCAAGCTATACAAAGAGTTCAGGACATTAAATCATTTTTATAGCATAAAATAAAAGTACATACGAAAGACTGATGAAGCAGTGAATAAGTTACTGAAGGAATAAGTCAGTGGGGTTACTCAAGTGTCTGCACTAAGGGCTGAAGCTCTGCTCCCTGCATGTCTTGCACTGCTACTACTATAATACAGCTTTAGAGTGTAGACTGAGGTGAGATCATGCGTGCGTTTATAGAGTAACACTTTGTTCATAAGTTAAAAAAAAAAGAGTAATACTAGTAATTGAGGCACTTGATTGCAGCATCATCAAACATAGGGATAAAAATCTATTTAGTCTTTAGTATACTGCAAGAACAACAAGATGTGCAAAATACTTTCAACTGCTTATTAATATAATCTGAACAAGTCTACTCGTTCATGAATTTGGTGAACGATGCCAAGTTCATTTTGCATTATACAGACTGTAACGTTAACGCATTTCAAACCAACAAAGCTAAACCTGAATTCAAAAAGTCTTGAAAAATTCAGGACAACAAACTTTTCAACAGATCCTTGACTCATTTCCAAAAATGAAAATGAATAAAAAGGTTGAGATGAACAAAGATTTATCATCATAAGGAAATTCCAAAATAACCTGCACTGTACTTTCATGACGATCTTTGTAAAAATATAATTCCCAGCTGGGGCACTCTTTAATACGTGCACAAAACCTGCTATAAACTATCCAGTGACAGGTTCTATTTTCACTCCTGTGAAAATATGTGGGTTCTCAGACAGACCGTATCACTCATTACTTCAGACTTTCCGTATCTAATTCTAATACGTTTTCACAGATTATCTTGTCTTGTATCTTGTATTATCTTGATTATTACAACCTTGTTCATGCTGGGGATGTATATGTTCATCTACGAGCACAAAGTGGATAGGGTAAGCACACGGCCTGTATGGACTTCCCCAAAACTAGACTTCCAACTTCAGTAAAGTGGAGATGTAATAAAGTAAAGTTGAGTAATATACTGAAAAATGGTTGGGCAAAGAATCGCTACATTGCGTGAGGAGTTGATGCCATTTATCAGTGCTCAACCTTAAGCTCGGTACAGTAGCAATCATCTGCACAGAGTGCTTTAATGACAGTGCTAAATACTGACAAATAACTCTATTCTGTCTAAACTGCTGTACTTTAGTTAAAGCAGAACATAAATATGACAAATCTGAAAACTAAAAATGCTATTATTTATTACCCATAGAAAGAGGGTTAAAAAGAAAATTCATTTTGAGTTTGAAACGAAAATTCAATTTGATACATGCCGTAAAAAAGAACTAAAATATGACTGTGTTTAACCGCCAGGGCAATGAGAATCACCTGGACACCTTCTTCTGCACATGTGCATGTATGCCAAAACCTTTTACATCATACAGTGCCATATGAGGCAGTATGTGCAATACTGTTGTGACCATATAAACATATTTCTGTGGAACGGCAGCAATTCACAATTACAAGAAACCCTGCCAGTTATCCAGGGTTCATATCTTACAATTCCTAACCGCCAGGGGAGGACAGAATTATCTGGAGAGCACATGCAAAATAGCAAAAAGTATGTGGTCACTTAACTATCACAACCTTATGCTGGCTTTCCCAAAACGGCTCCCCCTGCACCTGAAAAAACTTGTCTAATATATGGGGCATCACTTTTGCATGCCGGTGACACTCTCTCTTGGCCATACTGGTGGCTCAAAAGGTCATTTGCACCATTGTACAATTGCAGGACATGGGCCATCCATGGATGGAGGAGCTTTTCCGTAAGTGCATACCGTCCAAACTCATGCTTCCTTGATGACTGGTATATCTGACCGATAATGTAACATCTCAGAACTGGTAAAAAGACGGACTGGCATCAATTCCAGCTGGTTGATATGCCTACATGATAAGAGCCCTGAGCCACCTCACTCTCTCCCAGCCAATGAGGGAGGCATCTGTGATTCTCTCTGATGGGGCACAAGAGTGAACAAGGTTTAACATATTAAAATAAATTATCCCTCTACTGAATAGTGATCAAACTTAGACCTGGCACTATGTCCGCAACGGGATCAGTGATGGTATGTACACATTTTTTGCCCATTAGAAAAGTGATTTCAGAATTTCTCACTGCATGGAGTGGGAGAAAATCTTATCAGGCTAAGATAGCTCACGATTCACATGATCTCTCCAAACATCTTAACTGGCTGCAATTCAATATTCTATAACTTCAGCAATGGGTTGTAACATAAGCAGCTATTTCAATGGACAGGGGCATCTGTGAACCTAATGGCAGAATATGATGAAAGATGAATCACCGAGAAAAGACGATGGTCCGAGGGAAAAGTGTCCTACATACTTGACACTGCCTTGCTAAAACCTCCTGTTGATGATAATCAGGAGCGTCACTCGAATAAAGCTTTTGGGGAAGAAATCTAACTTTTAATTATATCTTCACTTTTATCTGTGCTGCCTTGGCGAGATTTTGCCCCTTGGTGTCATCTTTTGGCACAGTTTCTTCCACATACTGCCAGTGATTCGGTGACATGATGCATAATCCGGGGCAATAGGTGTCCTCATTTCTGACTCGTACTGCATGTGTGTCTGTGATTAACAGTGTTATTACGGCTGTGGTTAGGTGCATGTTCACCATTTGTTTACAATTAAAGGAAGAACTGTTCAATGCTCTAATCTGTAGTACTGCTTATATCATCTGCCTGGGCTGGAGGACTCTTCAAGGATTACATCATGTAAGTCTGACTGCACATACCATGTTAAAATCTACTAACTTCTTTTTCCTGTTTTCCCTTTAATCTTAACAAAGGATACATCTGTAACAATAGTTAGTAGTATTACTATGTACAGTGTAGTAAATATATCTGCATAGATTTGAATAAGAACTGAATGGCCTCTAAAGCATTTTGTGTCCTGTTTGCAGAGCTGATATGGCCAGCTTCCACCTCTACTGTCCAATCCATCAAGCTAGCCAGTGGAAGTGCTGTTTTAGGTGATCCAAGCCATCTGTATGTGGTTTGGCCTATTACAGGTGGGCTTGGCTAATGTCTTTCCCACGTAGCAAGCACAATAAAAATGTCCACACTGCTTTATGATTGAACATACTGGACGCATTCATACACTGGCATGAGGAAGAAGAGGGGGAAAAAACTGCCTGGTTCAGCTCGCCAGCGTTGTACATGGTCTACATTCCTCCCTACTGTGTGGCGAGGAGAATCCCTTTCGCTGAGATCTGTCTGGCAACTACACACCATGACAAAACTGCAGCTCAGCAAGATGTCCATAAAGTCTTAGTGTTAGATATAAAACATCTACAGCTACTCTAAATTGAGAGCTATGGCAAATTAAATGAACACTGAACATATTCATCAGAATCTAGATTACAAGTCAGCAATAGCGGCAATTTTCGTATCGTCTTGTGGATGTTCTGACGGCCCTTACACGATGCATCACACGTTTTGTGGGACAACTGCAGTGTTGAAACCTGTTTAATTGTCTGCTGCCACCTACTGTCTTAATGAGCACAGTGATCTTGTCAACTTGTAAATTTTATGAAGGTGACAAGGGAAGTTCTTTTGAAAGGTTTTAGAGAGCTGCACGTGAGCAAGATTTACTGAGCATGAGGAAAATCAACGTCCCGAACAAATACTTAATGGTGTAATCAGCAATATAAGACATTTTATAACACAAGCTACTGTACGTGTCCTACCTTCAATCATATCCATTGTGTCTGGAGGCGCACAGTGTCCAGCATGACTCACGACCCAGACTGGGTATCGCTGGTTAAATGCCTGATACAATGTCCACATGAAGGTCTTGTAAAATCCAACTATGCCAGGGTTGCCTGTGCGGGAGAGAAAGATCACACTGAACGCTCGGCTGTCTGATTTACTTCAAATATGCTGGAAAAAAGAAGGTGACAAGAAGGAAAGCAGCAAGCAAAACTGGGAACATTTTGTGCATCTTCATTGCAACCAAATAAAAGAGCTGTTCTGAGATACGCCATTGTGGCTGTAGAGAAAGGGTCCTTGTCAATAGGTTTTGAGATGAAAGAGCACGGCATCCATTAAGAAGGTAACAAATGTAAAGAAGACATGTGATCTGAACTCACAACCCACACAGCATTTACCATTGAGTTGTTATTATTTTTATTCTTATTATGCAGTAAAAAAGAAATTTGAATTCACAAAAATGTTTCTTCCCCCATAGTTTATGTGATTAATAGTGGCATCACGTGTGGCTGTTGCATTTGGTAAAGCCAGACCCTCATGACTTCAGGTAGGTACTGAGGGCCTTAACTGGCTAAATCTTACTTATCTGGTCAGAAACATTTGATGATATGATGCAAAAGAAGATGCAAATCATAACTGATATCTAGCTGACAATGTGTCCTCGGGGCAGCACGGTGGCTCAGTGGGTAGCACTGCTGCCTCACAGCAAGAAGGTCCTGGTTTCAATCCCCAGGTGGGAGAGGTCTGGGTCCTTTCTGTGTCGAGTCTGTATGTCCTCCCACAGTCCAAAGACATGCAAGTTAGATGATCTGGACATACAAAATTGCCGCATGACTGTATTTGAAAGATGAACGTGGTTACTGATAGAAGAACCTGTGTTTCAATGTAACCTTGTCCTTGTCATGTACAGGGGTTGGACAATGAAACTGAAACACCTGGTTTTAGACCACAATAATTTATTAGTATTAGTATTAGTTCT
>JAOVVH010000002.1:9708572-9723055 GCA_028566435.1 Scorpiodoras heckelii
CTCCGGTTTCCTCCCACAGTCCAAAGACATGCATATTAGGTTAATTGGTGTCTCTAAAGTGCCCTTAGTGTGTGTGCCCGACAATGGATTGGCACCCTGTCTAGGGTTGATCCTGCCTTGCGTCCTATGCCGTCAGCTAGGCACCAGCTCTCCCGTGAGCCTGGGGACAGGAATAAGCGGTGAAGATAATGAATGAATGAATTGTGAAACCGTCAGATTCAGCATTTGATGCTTTTGTTTCGTTCTCTGAATTTTGGATTTGCCTTCAGTGTTGTTAGTAGATTGCCTGACTTCTTGTATGTCTCTTTTTTCCTTCAAATTGTGGAACTGTTTTCCATTATTTTAATAGATCTTTCAACTGCAATTGAGTCTGTCTCTGACTTTTGACGCAAACAACAAAAAAAAATAAATCAAAGATGATTATGCAAAGAAGCTTTTAATGATGTTATGTTATGCCTAACAGTTACACAACATTTACACAACATACCAAGCTAACAGTTACACTGCACACCAACAAAATATACACACTCAAACATAACTTTCATTACAAATACAATTTTTTTTTACCACACAAGTTTAAAAAAAGAAAATAAAATAAAAAGCATTCCAAATTTGACCATTTAAGTCATGCTTGGCCATTCACTGAAAGAATTCCAGTAGAAAGGCAGAGGAATATCCACATCTACCTTCTTGCTGGTTACCTTTATATATGGTTGCATATGCTGTGAAGCTTTCTTTGAATATTCAATAATATTTTCAATGTTAGGTCTAAGGTGGTTCTCTAAGACTGAAATTGATTCACTAATCTCTGAGTTGAAGTTCTCCATGGAGAGCTCATTGAACACCTCCTGGACCTTCAACTGTGCTTTGTCTTTATACTCAACTGCATTTGCCTTTGCCACCTGAATCTGCCTAGCAAGTTCCTGCACTGGTGATGTGTTGCTGGCCTCAGTGTAAATCCCCTTGAGATGATTCGAAAGCTCATCTAGTTTCTCAGCCTTTAGAGAGGTAATAAACTCCCCTGTTCTCTGGATGCAAAGTTTTACAAAGTCACTTATGTTCTGCAGCAGGTTCTCTAGCTTCAGACCTTCCCATTTCTTCATTGCTTGAATAATCTGATCCTGTGTGGACTTCACAGCAGACTTTAGATTTCTCAAAATATCTTTACCTTTAACAACTACATTTGTAGAGGGAAGACTGAAATTAATTTCATTAACAAAGCTTGCAATGGTGTCAGCTATAGTCTCCATAAGGCTGGTAAATCGACTTGCAGCTCTCTTGACTGCTGTTGAAACAGACCGTCTCATCTTGTAGTACAACTCTTGACCAGTGAGCTTTTCTTCCAAACCTGGCAAGTGAAATTTGGTTTCACTCAGGAACTTCATTACAGCATCCAATAGGACCCTGACATTGGACTCATAACGCCGGAGTAGTTCTTTGACACTCTTAGCAACCCGGGTGATCATATCCTGGAAATTGATCTCTGGCATGCTGTTCATTGTTCTCTTCATCATTGCTTTACTCTGCTGGCTCAGGTGCTCAACTGAGTTCTGAATTGCATCAAATGCCCTGGGAATGACACTGTATGCTCTGTCAATAGCGTTTGCAATGGCATTCTTAAGCTTTACAGTGGCATGATTAAGTTCAATGCCAAAATGATCTTTGTGATATTTGTTGGCAAAATCATAAAGAGCAGCTGTCATATCAGGCAGCCTGACTTTAATCCCATTCACCAGATCGAAGAAGCCATTAAGTTGCCAGCTAGTTTGAAGATTCAGCTTTCCAGAGTTCTTAAGAGTAACCCTGAAACTCAGCAGGTCAGTGTCCTTGTCAGGAGATGACTGCATGAACAAAGAAAGAAGATTTCTTTTAATGACAACAATCTTAACACTTTTCAAGTTCCACAGATTTGATCGTTTCGATTAAATGTTTGTATTGTAAAATTCTGTTACTTGTCATGTAACCCTAATCACACCAACATGTAATAATGCAAATGGAACAACTTTCTTACCAAGGATCTGGTGAAGAGTTTTGCATAGTACTGAGCTGGTGACCTCCTTGTTAACTGAAATCCAACAAAGCCAGCTGGGTAGGATACTGAAGATGTGATGCCATTATTGTGGGAGGCATAGCGAAATTTCACATCAGCAAAGGTTTGGCTTGTTATATCAATGTCCAGTGTGTGTCTTGGGGTCCTGCGAGATAAAATCAGCATTTGATGATTTGGATTTTTGCCTGTTTTCTGATAGTGATTTTGGTAAGCCATAACACATGTTTAACAATAATGTTCAATGGAAATAATAATTATTATTTATGAACATTATGTCACCTTGAGGCAGAAGGCTCCTCACGTTTAATTCTGCATGGAAAAAAATAAGCATAAAAATAAATAATTAAATAGTATTAGTATTTGACCTAATCAATTCTTACCAATAATGAAGACCAAAATCTTTGAAAGTGAATAGCAAATTTTGAACATCATATAAGAAAAAGCATGGAGACCAACATCCAATAATTATGCATTGTGTTTAAAAATTGGGAGGCAAAAAAAGATTGGGAGGTTAAACTCTTTACTTTCAAATTGTTCCCAACTGTGGGCCGATCTTGAAAGAATAAGCTTAGAAGAATTAACAACAAGAATTATGGCAGGTCCTAGAAGACTGGACAACTTAAAATGATAGTCATGCTGCATTTTCCACATGCACACATTATTACCTCAGATTCTGATGGAGATCATGCTTCCAGTTCACCTTTACATCATTGTGGGAGAAGGTACATTTTCCATCCAGACTCACAGCTCCATTATCCAATAAGACACTGGCAACAGCTTAATAAAGAATGTGCAAAATAGTATTTAGTATGATTAGCATATTACTTAGTGGAAAATTGGCTTGTTCACTGCACGTATCAAAACGTTGTTGATTAAGTCAAACAATCGTTACCTTCCAGATCATATCCTAGGAAAGTCATAGTGGATGTGCATGAGGACTTCAGAGTGTAAACAAATCCTGGTTCCTTGTTCTCCACTTTTGCAGTCCATATATTGTTGTAAATTGGAGAGGAAACTTTCACAGAAGTGGCGAGGGCACCAAACGTTGGAATAAATACACTGACAGGTAGGTGAAGTGATATCTCTGGAATCTCAATTTTCTGTTCTGGGATTGTTATAGCTGGCATCTCAAAATTACATATTGCTTTAATGAAGTCATCAAGGCTGATTGTGTGCTCACCAATGGTGAAAGATTTAGGCAGGGTAAATGATGAGATTGTGACTTCATATTGAGGTAACCTTAAAAGCAGGAAAGCCATTTTGTCCCTCATGTATTTTGTGTTGATCTGAAAGCTGGGAACGTTGACCTTCGGCAGCCCTGGCAAAGTTATATCAAAAGTATCTACACTGACAGAATCAGGGATTTTCAGGTTTTGTAGATCTAAGGTAAAGGAAGGCACTTGAAGAGTTGTAAAAGGCATGTCAAAAGTTGGAACAGTGATGACAGGTGGGATAGAGACTGAATCAAGCATGTCAACATTTTCAATTCGCTCATCCATTTCTCTTATAATCTGTGGAATCTGCTTCATCCAGTTGGGTAGTGTTAGTGTGGTTTGAGGAATATTAAAAACGACTCCATTCTCCAATACTTTAGCAGGCAGTGAAAACAGTGTTCCATCCATACTCTTGGTATATACCAAATGACTAGCAACGTTAAGGAATTGCAATTTGTCAGGGCTGGTAGTCTCATCAAACTTCATCACATCCCATAAAGATTTTTGGTAGACAGGCAGTTTAACAGATTTCAAAAATGCAAGATGACCTTCAATGAATTCTGCAATCTCCAAGCGTATCTCAGATTCATCGTTGGACAGCAACAGGTCACTGGAATGTTTAATTGATGCTAGTTGTTCCTTGCTGCTCCAAATTAATTTCTGTTTACCCGAGGTAACAGCTAGATCCACATTCTCCACTATATTTACAAGACCAAGATTAGATGGCTGTGATATATCAATATTTAGATTAGCAGACAGGGTTGTCAGTGGAACAAACTCAATAGTTGCCTTTGTAGAGTGCTTTCCTGTGGTTGTAAAAGAGGCAATATTCACCTCATTATTACTTGTGTAATTCATTGTGGCATAAATGCGTTTCAGAGAAGCCTCAAGTTCAAGATTCTCAGTCATGTCCACATTCCAGATTTTAGCCTTCTTGTAATCCAGGTCAGAGCTTAAAATTGTTTTTACAATGAAACGTAGACCGTTGGTGTTTAGGTATATTATTGCATCATTCTCTAAAGATTTTGAAAAATGCCCCTTCTCCGTTATTGTTCCATCGGTTTTTCCCCTCAAAGAACTTTCCACAGAGAAATAGGATGAGAGTGTGTCAAGCACAAGATCATGTTGCATGTTCCCCTTCCCTTCACTTTTTAATGTTGGGAGAGTGTAAGCGTATTCAACCTTTATGTTTGAGGCAAGATTAGGTTTGGTCTTGGTATTCCCATGAAGCTGCTGATTAAATTGCATTGTAAAAACAGGCAGGTTGAGTTTGATAACATTTGCTAGGGAAGCCTCTATACTCCTCTTGGTGAGACTGACACTGCTGTCATGAGTATATGCCGCATTTTTGTGTTCCAGTGAAAGAGTTGAAGCCACTTTCAGACACCTCTTCCTAGTGATGCTGGTTGTACCATCAATTTTGCCCTTAAGGAACTCAAACACAGAGGTGGAAGATGCTCCCAGTTTAACCACAATGTCAGACTGGTTGTAGAGGCCGCCATTAGAATTCACAGTAATCACTGGTGACTTAAATGAGAAGTCATAGGTCACGTTTCCTAGCGCAGGTATCATGATGTTGTTCTGAATATCTGGTAATGTGAATGTAGGAAGCGTCAGCTCACTGAGGGTCTCAGGCACACGCAAGACTGGCAACTCTAGAGAGGGAAGTACAAGAGTATACGAGGGAACTGAAAAACCCATCATAGGAACTTTGAAACTAGGTGTGCTAACCTCTTTGGGGATGAAATAGCTGACTGCAGGGAGCTCAGCTCTAAAGGCTGATACTTCAATGTTTAACAGAGGTACCGTGTATCCAGGGACAGTGAAATACCTTGGGGGCTCTTTGGATGTGTCAATATTGAACTTTTCAAACTGGGTCCTGGCTTGGTTATAAGAATTTGTTAAGGTGTCAAAGATTTTGTCCCGTCCAAGTTCAAAGTGTACTCCTAAGATTTTAGCATTTTCCTTAATAGATTCATAGATGGGTTCAAGATCTAGATCAAATGTGTGTTTGTCCATGTTTTTTTGATACTGGAGCTTAAAATCGATATCAAATGACTGACGAGGTGTGGTCAGTAGGTCTTTAAGACCAAAATCCTCCCATAAAGAAAAGTCTTTGATCATGGGTGTTTTAGTGTCAAAGAATGGTAATGCCATCTCTGGAACAGTTAGTGGGACAGTCAAAAAATCAAGATTAGCCTCACCATCTACTGACACATAGATTCCTGCATCATTTTCATGGTTATCTAAAGTGAAGTTGTGCTTATATTTGTATTGGTTAAATCGAGTTAGACCCATCCAACATACGTGTTGTTTCTCAGAATTCAAAGTCATCTTATAATCTTGCTGGAGATCAAACTTTCCAGTTAGTTTAAGGGGCAAGACTATTTTGGAGTTTCCTTTATTTTTGCAGTCAAGAGTGATCTCAAATGGTTGGGCCAAAAATTCACAAGAATTTGATAGGGTTCCGCTGACTCTTCCAGTCAGTTCTGCATTGTGGGAGGCTGCTAGTTCAATTCGGAGACCCTCCGTTTGGGCTTTTCCTGTCATTTTCATCACACTTGTCTTCATGAAGGGAGTCTCGGTCTCAGCACTGACATCAATGATAATATGACTCAGGATGACAGATTCAGCCTTAACTGATTGTTTTGCTTTTAGGATTTTGCTGTTTGTCTCACCACCAAAGGTTAGCCTTGCAGTACCTTCACTGACACTAAATTCCAGATCGCTCTTGTGGATGCCTTCATCAGCATAGTCCTTGATTGACCATTTCCCATTTCCCTCATTTCTGCAAGTCACAGAGATGGTTCCAGATTCAAATTGAGCCACAGCATTTTTCGTAATTGTGGCCTGACTTGAGATTTTCATGGAGGGGATGTTTAGGTCATGGTTGTAGGTTGTGTCCATATTCACAGATATTCCATTCTTTAGGACAACTCCGACATTGTTTGTTAAGTCTGCTTTATATATTCCAGTTGTAGCCTTAGCAGCTGTCTTCGCTGTTGCCTCAGCTGAGGGGCCGGTGAAAATAAGTGAACCTTCATGATTGATAGTAAAAGACACGTGGCTGGCTTTTATGGTCTCACTAATCACCATTTTCTTCATGTTAGGGGCTTCAATATGAAGCATTGCGTCTAAAGAGTAACCAAGTATTTCTAGAGCTGATTTTACGTTTGAAGTCAGAGTCGCTTTGAACTGTGGCTCTAAGCTTGAAGTTGTTGTATTCTGAATAGCTGCTGCAGTCATTATTGTGTAGTGTGGGGAATTTAATCGGAATTCTCCATACAGCTTTCCAAAAGCGGGTACACATGGTTCTAGTGAAATATGGGGCAGCTTCACTTCAGGAATAGGCAGCATGGTGATGTCAAAATTCTCCAGATTCAATTTTGGTATAAGTATTTCCGGGAACTTGAAGTCTACAAGTCTGATCTCTGGCAAAGTAAAGTCAGGCAGGTAATACCAATAAAGTGCTCTCAAGTCACCAAATGTGGCCTCAGGATCCAGCTCTGGAATTTCAAACTCTCTGATTTGGTCAATGAATTCAATTATCTTCTGTTTAATTTCCTCAAAGCTAATGGAGAGAGATGGAACATGGATAGAATCCAGAACTGTGAATTCAGGTATTGTTATCACAGATGGAATGGTAATATCTTGAAGCCTAGGAAGATTTATGTCAATAGCAGGAATCTGAAGTGTAGTGAATGGAACTGTAAATTCCAGCATTTTTATTTGTGCCTTTTTGAGAAAACTGAGAATGTCTTCCACAGCTTGTTGAATCCGAGTAAGAATTTCTTGCTCACCAGATACCTTGCGTATAATCTCAATCAGGTTATGCCATTGTGATGAGACGTAGGCAAGCATATTGTTGTAGGATTCACTTGCTCTTTCCAAGTAAACAAGGATTTCATTTCTTATGTCCATGTCATGGATCCTCTGTCTCATGTCTTCAAGGGTGTCTTGGATCTTCAGTTTAATATCCTTGTAAGCTGTTCTGTCTATTACACCCTTAATCATCCTATAAATCTCAGCTACCTTAGTGTTTTTCAGTTGCTCTAAATACTTGAGAGTAGAGGCATGCATCTCTCTTATAAAATTCTTGGATGCCTCTATTTTCTGTGGGATTTCATAGAGCGTTATTTGTTCATTAATGTAATTTATTACTTTGTTGATATTGTCATTGGCTTCATTGACAAATTCATTGTAATCAAATGCTTTGAGATTCCTAACAGTCATTTGGATATAATTATTTAAATCATCAATGTTTCGCTTAATGTCAACTAATTTAAGTTCACTCACAATAGCTTGAAGTAGTTCAATGATCTTGTCTGAAAAGTATTCAAATGGAATAGACTTTAAAGTCCCTACCATTGCCTCAAGAGTCTTGTCGATTTTGTACTGCTGGAGAAGAATGATTGTCTGTTTTACGAAGATTTCCATCTTCTTTTCAATTTCATATCTCTTAAACAGCTCACCTATTTTTGAGTAAACATAATTGATTTTCTCCACAATTTCATATTCATCAATCCAGTTTCCAATGACATCTTTTATGGAATCAATCACTTTTTCAATGTCTTCAGCTGGGATGTGATCAGACAACTGATTCACATACTGCTCCAGATCAAATGAGTTTATATAGTTGATGACATCCTGAACAAAATTTGTAATGTCAAAGGTCTCTATTGCTTGCTTCAGGTTGGTCAATGTTGTTTGAAGTTTTGCTCTAATATCATACTTGTCATCCAGCTTTCTCAACCAAGTCATGCTGCTGTCCTGCAACTTTTGCAGATCAATCTGACTGATTACATCTTCAAATGCATTAATGACTTTAAGGATTGTACTAGTAATGCTGTATCTTTCATCAAAGGTTTTGAGTTCATTGCCAATTTTTTCCAGAATTTTTGTCCATGATCTACTTTCAATAAAATCTTTTATTTGGGCCGTAGTGTCTCGTATTTTGGTAGCAAAATCAATTAAAGCTTTTTCTGAAGTAATCTTAAACTTCTCCATAGATACTTCTAAATCACCCAGGGTAACAGCATAGTCTCGTGCTAAAGAAATCACCTTATCCTTGGCCATGTTTAATTTGTTCTCTAGATCAAGTTCCTCCATGAAGCGACGAACATTTTGTGGGACTTTTTCCAAGTTCTCTCTGAACTGCCTGACCAAATCGTTGATGTCCAAACCATTAAGATACTGCTGAAGGGACTCAAGCATATTCACAGTTGCAGTTTTAATTTTATCAAAAGCGACAGGAAGGCTCTTAATAAAGGGTAAATCAATGGTGTGACAGTCGCTGTTTTTGTCATACTTAAGGAAACCGGAGATGCTGAATTCCTGGGTGTCCAAAGAATTGTCACTTGACTCTCCAGACAAGAGATTTGTGTGGAGCACACTAGAGAGCTGAACTCCCATATCTGCTTCTTTGTTGTAAATACTGACGTCTTGATTGTATGCATGGTTATTTAATTTAGACTTGAATTTCCACAAAATGGACTGCTCATTGGGTATCAACAAGCCATCGAATTTGTTTTCAGTGTGAGTTTCTGCTGAATTCCCATTTGGTAAGATATGTGTGGTTGATGCTCTCCAGTCATGGGACTTAGCAATTGCAAATGGTTCTGCTTTCAAGAGGAACTTGCTGTACATTTGCCCAGTGTGCTTACCATACCAATTCACTGATCCATCCATATTCAAAATGCCATCAACAGTAAGGCTAAATGGCATTGCCATTGTACGGATGACATTCTCAAGATGCAAAGCTCTAGAATTTAAACGAGTCTCACTTTTAAAAATAGAGGACAATCCAGCAAATTCCAGTTCAATGTTTTGGCTGAGCTGGGATTCCAGAACCTCTCCAGTTGCGTCACATTTTATTGAACCGCTCAAGTCAGAAAAATTGATTCCACAAGTGGTCTTAATGGTGTCCTCCTTATATTTGCCAGTAATGCTTCCAGTTGCCTCCAACTTAAATGGCTCCAACTTCAGAGTGCCGTCATTGCTTAAGGTGAAGTCAAACATTTCAACTTTACTGTTTGAGAGCACAGAAGTAACAAAAGGCCTCATGTTAACTTTGATGTCATGGTTGTATGATGCACCATCACAGATGAAATTGTCTGTTTTGGAGCGGAATGCCAGGGTCCACAGGGTTACAGTCAGGGTATGAGTGCTTTCAGTCTTCATTTTCTGCAAGGTGCCTGCCATAGTGTTAGAGACAGTCAGGCCCTGCTCATTCAAAGCCAAATTCATTGTGTTTCTTGCATCACCCTCAAATGCATTGCCTTTAAAAATGCTATTTAAGTTAACTCCAGTCTTGGAGATCTTGCCATTCACACTGAGCTCAAATGTATTGTCCTGACCTAATGCTTTAGTCAGAAGAGACAGGGAAGCACCATCAGTTCCATCAATACCAGCATTTAAGACATTCTCAAATGTCATTGAACTACACTGAAAAGTTGTTGTACCACTTGTGGCCAAGCCATTCACTCCGAAAGTAAGGGCACCTTTGTGTGTTCCGTGGCTTTTTTCAAAGTTTAGGGAACCATCCATGTTCACTTCCAGTCCTTTGTCATTCAGAGATACCATGAGCACGGAGTATGCTCGATTTGCATCGTCATCAGCGTGGGTCTCAAATTTGAAGCTGGCTTCTTCCTTTGTCATGCGTAAGTCAGTCTGAAAGCGAAGTGCTTTGGCCAGGGCTGCAACAGCAGCATCTGATTTCAAAGACAACTGCCCATCTTTGTACTTCACTTCAGCTATATGCTTCAGAGCATCCTGTTGTGCACTTGTTTTGGACACAATGGATAACTCTTTATTGCGATATTCCCCCTTGGTCACAGTTTGACCCTGGATGACTGAGGTGTCTAATCTCAAGGCAGACTCTCCTATTCCTTCTCCTTTGAGGAGATCAATGGTGTAGGATTGGGTGTAATTGGTGATGGCATAGAGGGGTCCTATTTTCAAGAATCCATCCACATTTCCATCTGTACTGATCCCACGGCCTGTGGTAGATGACTGAGTAGAATAAAACAGGGAGGTTTCTAGTCCAAATGGGCTTGTTGCTTCAAGCTTATAAAGTGCCCTGAAATTGTCAGAAACAGTCATGCTCGCAAGGAGAATAAACTTAGCATCAAGGAAACTGTGGTTCAAGGAGCCATTCACCAGGAGCTTAAGGGTGTCATCAAAAGTGCCATAAACCAGAGCTGTACCTTGACGAAGAAAAAGATGCACATTTTAATCAACATTCTTATTATGTTTTTTAGATATAGACAGATATTAATTATTAACCAGGGAATTGCTGGTAATATCAGACTATTTTAATTGAAAAAGAAAGGCTACTGTTCTCTCATAAAATGTATAAATCTGGCTTTTTATATTTTGCAGGTGAGAAATTATAAATAATTATAATACCTTCAGCTTTGTATGAAAGAGGGGTCACAGGACTGGTGGCCATAACTTTGTATTTAGCAAGGTAGCTGGGAACATTTTTAGCGTAATTCCCCCCTTGGAGTGAACCTTCCCAGTCATAGAAGTTACTCTTCATTTTAGCAGAAACCTCTCCCATGCCAATCAGGGGCAATGAGAAGTTCAAACTTTGGGGGATGATGAAGGAGGGGATTGTGTACTTAGTTTCAGGCACATCTAGCCGAAGCCATGGCACATTAATCGGGGGGAGTGTTAACACAGAGGGGACGTTTAACTCTGCAGAGGATTTCCCACCCAGAGGAAGAGGCAGTGAGAAGAATATTTTGCCTTTGTTGAACTGGTATCGGAACAGTGCATCTCTAAAGGAAACAAAATAATAGACAGAAATACTTTTAAATAAAGTTGAAAAGAGTTAGTATTAGGTATATTCAATCACCTAGTAATGCATATTACCAAGGCAGTCATCTAGTAAAATATACACATACTGGGGATTTGTCTGAATTCTTATAATATTTGTGACATAATACAATGACAAATACTCACGAATTGAAATACAATTTCTCTGGTATAGAGGGCAGAGTGAGATCTGGGATATATCTCTTGATTCTTAGATTCTTCACATATGGAATGTTTCCTCCAAATTTATCAAGCCAAATGTTACCTGCCTAAAGTATTAAAAACAAAATATAAATTTTTTTTTCCAAAAATAGATCTAAAAAGTCCAAATATGTAGAATTACATAACAGCAATATATCAATAATATCTTTTTTCTTGTTTCTTTAAAATATTTTTTTTACATGAAGTCACATAATCAAGATTTCTCAATAAAATGATCAAATATTTCCAAAGTATCTCGAAAGTGTGCAGACAAAAGAATCAAAGAATTCTTAATTTCTAAAGTCCAATCAGATCATTATGTCTTAAAATAAATGAGATAAAGTTTTGAAACACTTACCTCTATACCCTTTGAAACAATATGCCGAAGTTTCATATCAGTTTTGGCCACCTTTTTATCGAGGATGTCATCGATCCACACTTGTAGCTGGTTACGGTAGTTTTCAACGTCTGGGATGAATTTTGTAACGTCAGAATTCACATCTGACTTAGTCTCCAGCTCAATCTTATTCTCATCTGCGAAACACAGTGCATCATGCACAATGCATCAAAAAATACATCTCATAATCCTCATGTTATGAATAGAAAAAACATATGCGATAATGATACCATATCTAAATATGGCTTTCTGCAGTGATGAAGCCTCTGGCATTTTAAAAGCCGTTTCAAGTTGTAGAACAAGGCCGTTCACGTTCTTTACACTGGCGGTGGTGGAAGCATCCAGCTGTAGAGCAGGGACAGCCATCTCTAGTTCTAGCATACCATCTTCCATAGACTCCAGTCTGCTCGTAGAAACAGACAAGTTCTCTTAAAGTGTGACTCTGACTCATAGGAACAATTCATATAGAATTGTTCATGGAATTATTAATATCTATCAGTAATATTTAATCAAAACATCAGCTGACTGTATTGTAATCAGACCTAAAGCAACAAAATTCATTTTAAGATATAGTAGTATAATATGTGGCAAACAAGTAGAATATAGTGCTAGTAGTGTAATACCTGGCACGTCCAACCAAGGACAGTTGGAGATTCTTTCTGTTGCTTACATCAATTGTAATACCATTCATCTTTTTCCCTTTTACAGTGTTATCCATGACTGCCAGCTTAATACCGGCCTCAACATCAAAGTCTGGTATTTGAAGCTCGCTGGTAAAGATTTTCTTGTTACGGTTATATTTCAAAGTGGCAGTAGCCACTGTAGGTGTGGCGCCTAAAGGAGGAAGAGGAATTGTATTTAGGTATTATTTTGGTTAATCAGTCCAATCATTTCCTAAATCGTAACACATCCAACCCCGATCATTAAATTATATAATTAGCTGATGATCTCAGTCAGATGTACAAGGAACAATGAGTATACATAAACACTAGTAAAACATCTTGGATGACTTACCCTCAGCCTTAAGAGAAACAACCAGTGAATCAACCTTATGGCGACCTTCCTTGCCCTCCTTCAGTACTTCATAAGATACAGTTGTGGTGTATTCTGATACATCCCCAGTGGGCTGCAGCTCCATCACAAACCTGAGAGAAATGGTTAAATGAGTGTTACATTAAGTGTTTTCCCCACATAGGTGATACTTAGTGAAATTAATATTCACCCAAATATGTTTTGTTATATTGTGACGACTGTCACTGGAACTGAGAGCAGATTGGTTTGTTTTTCCAGCCTTAGTTTGTTTTCTTCCCTCTTTTTGTAGAATGTTCTGCTGCTAATAAACTGCTGGTTTCAAGAAGCAAAAAGGGTGGACACTGGACTCTGTTAGCGACCCCTCCATGCTGTCGCCACAATATTTGGTTGTACTGACATATCTTTTCCAAAAAAGTGTACTGTTTTTTATTTGGCACTGACATGAACAAAGCCCAGTTAAAACATTTTAATAGTCATCGTTTAATAGGCATGTGTTGCTGTGGAGGACTGTGACTTCCACGTTTCGCTCAAACACATTAATGTAGACACGCACTATAAGTGTCAGAACCAGCAACCAGTAAATAAAGGTAATTTAAATCAATATTTAATTACCAGTGATTTGGGGGGGTACTTTGAATTTTCTTTCAGCTGCCACTGAAAACTGTCTGAAGATCAATACACTAAAAGGTATTACTGGTCAATATTGTGGTTTTTAGTGTTGGTTTTAAAGCAGCAACAAACTTGTACTTTCAGTGCTTCATCAAGATGACTTTATTGTTATAAGACCTGTATGATTTCACGTTGCACCATAAAATGGTGATATAACATATTAACACATTATGTAACATATTATGTCATAAGACAGCTCCTCATTATGCATGCTATCTTACTAAAATTGAAAAGAGAGGGAATATTTATTTATTGAAACAAATCTTTTGGTCAAATAGTCTGGAGTAATCATATGCTGAGGAATTATACGAAACACTGGAGGTTTAATGAACATTAATGAACCTAGAGCATCTTTCCTTGATGTAAAAAAATTCACATGAACAATGGGAAAATAAGTGTCTTTATAAAGACAATGCACAAATAGTAACCCCAAGAATCATGCCAATGCTATTTTGATGTGAAATTATTATTGTAGTCAAAAATGAGGGGTAACGAATATGAACTTTGAGAGTTATTCTCAGTTTCAGTTTCTAAAATATATTACATAGCATATTATATCTGCTCTTCATCATATATACATATGTGTGTGTGTGTGTGTGTGTGTGTGCATGTTCTATCCTTTCCCCAGCTGTATTTCAGATCTGAGACACAGTGAAAGCAGAACACAAACTGAATGTACAAGCTGTGTGATGTTGACAGTCTACTTACCTACTTTCTCCAGTTAGGGGGTAGTAAGGGGAATGGTCAGAGTTGGTATTGTAGTAATGAAGTATGGTGCAGTATTTCATTCCTGGTAAGATGGGGTTGCATTGTGTAGAGTCAGTTTTATCTTCCTCATTAGGAGACACTTTCTTGGCCATGGTGGAAGTGATCGAAAATAGCTCATTGCTGTTTGTAAAGGACATAATAAAACCATCATTATATATTAAATTTAATCTGATGCAATGTAAACTACATCTTTCTACTGAGATCACATTATTTCCATTTTTCGTAATCAACTGTGTCTAGCTGTGATGTACACTAAATGTAACACTATCTCATTTTCAAAAGCCAACCAGTTGAATGTTACCAGAATTGTTGTTGGGCTAGTACTATAACTTTA